>JAUCMT010000134.1:12601061-12623258 GCA_032357475.1 Enteromius thamalakanensis | reverse complement strand
AATCTAGGTATTCAATTGGCATATATATGTATATATATATATATATAGAGAGAGAGAGAGAGAGAGAGAGAGAGAGAGATTTACACTGTACATAATTATTATGTACAAAAAAATATAGATTTTTTTTTCTTATTACAAATATATATGTATTGTTTTTATTTTGTTTAATTAATTTAATTAAATAATCTAAATTTAAATTATCCATAATTAAAACAAATTTTAACAGCAACCCCTCTTTTCTTTTTCTTCTTCATCCACAACACATCCAAACCACAACACAGGACAAAGCCGCCATTGCAGTAGACGGCTTGCCTCCTGTCAGCCATCTGGGCTGTGGCAGCTGGGAGTAGACCCTTCAGTGCCTCCAGAGAGAAAAGGAGAGAGACGGGGTTGACAACAAGAACAGGGAGAGGTGGAAGGAGCCAGAGAGGGGGAGAGAAGCACAAAAGCAAAAATGGAGCTAGTGTGTGAAGTGACAAATCAAGACCACCGAGTTTAAGTTTCAAACAGCCACAGGCACTCTGATCCATCTTATTTGCTCTTCTCCTTATTTGCTGCGTTTATGCAATCAAAACACAAGCGAAAGCACAAAATTAAGCATATATCACCATTAGCAGCAGCGTTTTGACACAAACCCCATTTTGAATGCAACAATCTATATTTAGCCTTTATGAATCTCCCTTTTATGAGCCTCCAACATTAGTTTTAGTATTAGTACAGCACTGGGATACAGAACACAATAAGGCTGCAATAAAACTAGACGTCTGAGAGAATAACTAGATACACTGAAATAATGAGAAGCAGAACTTGCTGAGGGAAACCATCTAGTTTCACTTGCTATTACAGGTTAAGTTGGACTGCTTTGCCTGGGAGAATCAATCAATCCCACCCAATAACATTCCCATGGTGTACTCCACATGCCCTCATATAAATGATGGCCATGACCTTTGCTAGACATATGATGCATGAGTCATTATGGCACCTGTGCTTGCTGCTGAATACAGATTTCTAAAGCAGGGTAACATTACAGCTCACCCTCATTATGGCAGCATCTCTAATATGTCAGCAGTTGATGAATATACTTATCGAGCAGAAACAAATTGCCCAAAATGCACCTTTTATAACACAAACCGATTGCTTTACTGACCAGCAACCACAATTTGTAGGCCAATAATTACCAATAATTCTTCATTATAAAGTAATATTAAAAAAAGGAGAGCATACCAACCAAATCACCTTTTGTGAAACTGCCTTCAGATAAAATGCATCCATGACAGATTTGTGAGATCTTTCTGCTTCTTTCCAGTAACGATAAATGAACTTTTCAATTGCCGAAAGGAAGTTGATTAAAAGTCGACAGGTTGGTGGATTGGTTGATGCTCGGGTGATGAGGTGGATGATAAATGAAGGCTGAGTAAGAAACGGTCAATACTAGGAAGGTTAAACTCAGAGGTAATGCAGCTCTGAGGCAGAGAAACATGGAAAAGCTCCACCCACTGACATCCTCAGCTCATTAAATATTCATGAGGCTGCAAATGACACAAAGACACTAGGCTCATCTACTGGGGTGCGCTGGGAGCACAGAGTGTGTAGGCAGATTTTTGCACACATCCTCTGAGTTATTTCTAGAAGAGGTGCACATATGAGGATAGAGTAGAGATAAGCAGAGTCATTCTGTTTTTTGAGCTTATTATTATCTGACATCACACTTCAACTATTTCTGGGTCCAAATGCTTCTATCAGATGTCCAAAGGAAATAACAAACAGGGTAAATAGAAGGTGTGCTGTAACACTACTGAAAATGTATGATCCTATCATATTACAGAAATATTATAATAAATAAAAATAAAAATAAATTAAACCTAAAGCTAATAACCTAAATAAACCTAAATAAACTAAAGCATTTTTGTGTTACTTAAAATGTGAACTGAAAAAAAATATTAAAAATAATATTAAAATAAAATAGTAATACTAAAATAGTAATCAACATAAGCTTATTTAATTTTAGCTAGATTCTGAGTCAACATTTCTTATTTTTATTCAATTTAACGTATTGCAAAAACAAAAAAATTAAATGATAAAATAATAAAAACTACAGAAATATTTAAATAAAACAACAACAAAAAATTTTAATCACAACACACAGCAAAATTACTAACATTTTACATTTGATAAAAATAAAATTTAAATTAAAGCAAAAATCCCTAATCCCTGTGATCCTAAAATAAAACTGCCAGGACGCTGTTTGCCAATGGCAACAGTCTTTTTTATTTTTTGAATGCTTAACTTAAATGTGTGATACATAGTAATGTTCATAAATGAAAGACAGTATTTTCATTTAAAACAAGTAGATGCTTAGACCTGGAAAGTGTTTTACTTACATCCTGACTTAACAACTGAATTACTCTATATCATATTTACTACAATGCATTTGTTTCTTCAGCACTCTTTCATTATTACCATCCAGCTTTGTGCCGTGCAGCTGTATGAAAGTGAGGTTAAATCCCTGTCCTGTTCTCAGAGGTTGTGGAGGTCTGACCAGTGCCAGGGGACCCTGCAGGAAAGAAAAAGAGGAAAAGGATACAGGCAAGAGGGCCAAAATCACCCGGTGCATCAAAGCACTACCATCGGCACACTATCCGCATCTAACGCCCAGCGGAACGAGTCCCAAAGCACAGAGGAACAGAGTGTTTCTCCTCATATTTCTCACCGCTGGGACACTGCAGCAACATAAGTCAATTCAAAAATAAACACTATAGCCACGAAATGAGTTCAGAATCTGAGGGTCTGTTGAAGAACCGAGGGTGTGAGAGCACACATAAACATGCAATACACAGTCTGACAGGCCTTGTGCGCGCGGTACGAATAATGCATGATTCAGAGCTATTTTAAGATGTGTTTTCAGCACACTCTGAGTTGCATGCTACTTTCTACCCACGTTATCTGTACGAATAAGAGAATTCTGTGTAGTTTGGCTTCTTTGAGCTCATGTACAATCAAAAGGTTTACTCTTAAACTGCATTTGAATGTCAAAAATAACCTGTCTGTCTTTACTGTGTTTGGAATTCCTTAGAACTGAAGAAAATACATGCCAAACATGTTCTAAAAATCACTTTTACTCAAAAAATAAGCGGTTTTATAACTTAACTGCCTTTATATTTTTTTTTGACAGATATGCTTGAAATTTAAATTAAAAACATTATTCAAGTTAATTCGTATGACAGAATCAGTCTGGCTACAGTAGGTTAAAGCAATGAAATACATTTTTAGGTTCATATCAGGTACACACGTTCAGTGTGAGAAGATACTATATTTGCAAAGGATGACGGGTCAGACTGTCAGCTCTGCGCTTCTCTCCACACTTATTTCGAACTGAAGAAGAAAAGATCATATTGTGTCTGCTTTCTGTATCATTTATTATTTAAAAGAGTAGAATGCCTTCGGGTTGAAAAGCAGATCAGACTGGCTGAAGTCATATCAGTCTTTGGGGAAAAACAGGTCAAATAAATAGGGCGACCGTGAATCATCAAATGGTATAACCACGTCTTACTGCTAGAAAACAAAACAACGAGACATCCTACAAGGTGCTTTCTGACATGTAGTGTGATCTGCATAGACAGAGACTGTTGTAAAGCAGGTTCTCACAGAAGAAGCAGTGTTCTTTTATCTACTTAAGCAGGCTGTTTCGCCCATCATCTTTTAGGTTTTGGATTACCATGACAGGCTGACATCACAAAGTGCCTCGGCAGCTTTCTGTCTGAGTTTTGAGACTAAAGCTGTAACAGGATACTGAGAGCAGTCCTTAGAGGTCTTCAAACCGGCTCTGTAAAGACTCACTATCTTTCAAAGTTCAGTTCCAACCCGATTCAACAAACCTTTGTGTAATTTAAGTGACCCGGAAGATTTTGATCGTACAACAGAGGGTCTCCAGAGCTGTATCTGAAAGCTTAAGCAGCTGACTTATTAAATTAATTAATTCATCACTTATGTTTCACAGAATTTGAAAAATACCAACAATTTGGACTTCAGAGTGATCCGAACGAACTCGCTGATTTAAGGTTTTATTGTGTTTTACAACGTGTAACAAGAACATATAAGTATTAATGAAAATAATAGAGATAGTGAACATTATTAAATATCTTAATAACAAACAAGCATTTTATCAGTGAGAATATAAAAGCTAGTCATTTAAATTCAGGATACAACACGTCTTTACACAACAGTAACATACTTTAGAAAGGGATAATCATATTTCAGGGGATTTGGCATCAGCTGATAAAGAGGGAAATTATTACGTTTTGTAGCTAAAACATCAAATTATAGTTTTGTTTGCTCAAGTACCCTCGATGGACTGGATTCATTTGAAACAACGTTTATATTCTGAATGAAATCAAATGGCCTTAATGACTAACAAAATGATATCAAAAAGAATACGACAGTCTGCCAGAACACAGACTGTATATATTTGTAAGCACACACCAGCATACAAACAGCACTTGATCTCAAGACGAATAGCATCTAAATCCAGCACACAGAGATCATCTGATTAGTTCAAGCGTGGCAACACCGAAACGTTCAACATCTAAGGATGCTGTTTTAAGGTACTTTATCTTTAACTATAACAAACTGACAAATCAAGCAGGCAGCTGAGGGTATGTTTCTCTTTAGGCATCAGTAATAAGCCATCCTACAGCCTGTGAATCGATTCAGTATGCATCTGAAAGCATGTGTGACGGCAAGGCGACAGAAACTTCCTGTTCTCTCCGCATTCAGAGTGACTGCTCTGCACCAAATGCACCGGATTAAGGGCCTATCATCACTGCGGGGAGCGTATCATCAGTTTACACTGAGGCTTTTCATGGCTCCTGTTCATTAAATAGCCAGATCTGCATCCTTTTTGAGCCTTTTTAAAGACTTTTTTATGAGAACTCATACCGTCACTGGTCTAAGCACAAGAAAAAAGCATTCTAACCCATTGGTTTAAACTGCCGGCTGGTGTTTGTCAGGGTCCGACGTGGCTGCTGCCCTCCTGGGTGTTCTGTCAGTCTGATGCTGATGGATTGAAACTATCTGAAGAAGATTATGAGTCTCGGTTTAGATCTGAGGGTAAATCACAACACAGTCTCACTCTTTCACTGCATTCGGCAGGACGGCTAACTGCCATAAGCGAAGCGGGCACAGTTTGTATTGAATCCCTTCTCTCTGCATCCGCTAATCCTCTTTTGCACTTGATCAATCATGAGCTTGCCCAAATCCAATCACACAACACACTGCAAAGAAACTGAAAAGAGAGAGGAAAAATGTGTCTGTCCAAGCAAAATCCCCCTTGAGGATGTTTCAGTCACAACCAGTTTGCACCGGTTATAACAGACATGTTGAACAGATGTTTCATAAAGATAGGAAGATGTTTTCATTTCACTTATTAGGTTAATATAATGTAATCTAATAACAACAGCAGGGCATTTAGGTGTAATGTTTATTCACACCAGCAAGAGTTAGAAGATCCAAAAGCTGTTTTATTATTTTTCAACAATCATTTAAGCATTATCTAACCAACACGCAGCCCAAATAGGACAAGGGACACAAGGGCTAATGCGATAACAAGACAATGAGCAATGACTGAAGAGAATAGATCAACAGAACCAATTCGTGCATTGAGTCATATAGGAAGGACTGTATTTACGAGACGAGCCCACACCACCTGAAGCCACAATTACCAGTGAGAAAATCAATACTTTCCTTAAACTCACAGTGACCTTAGCTACTGTTACCGTCCACCATTTTCTCAAAATGCACTGAAACATTGTTTCTGAGTCACTGGTGACTCAAGCTATCCAGAGAAGAAGATATAGACGCTCTTTTCAAATAAATGTTCATGAGTTGAAAAATCAAAGTTAGTGTAATTTAACATTTTTACTACAGAAAAATGCTGCACAAAATCCATTGCAATGTCTACATTTATTCTAGCACGCATAAGAATGATATCTAATCATATTTTACCACTTTCTGAAATTTTTCAGAAAAGAAAAAAAAACACAGCGTGCAGAAATTTCCAAGTAATTCCAATGGGATGTACTGTAAAGCTTTTCTGACTTACAACAGTAACCAAGAAGAACAGCATTAAAGCTTGCCAAAAAAAAATGTAAACAACATTTCCTCCTTCCATTCTCTGTGGCAGCTTGAGAATGGTAAATTACACAGAGCACATAATTTGCTCTTCATTATTTTGCATTAGTGCTAAAAAAGCGTCCTCTAAGTGAAAAATTGAGGGAAAAACATGAAATTGTCCAGTGAGCCATTTATTCCAGCCAAAATCAGTTGAACGCACATCATGTCATTATTATGATTTCCACATTCATAACTTTCCAGGAGAGCTTGAATGCAGCACATTACAAAACTAGACGCTCCTGAGAACAACAATCTAGTCAAGAAAATGGAAACAGAACTTCAATAAACAAAACCTTTTCATTAGACATTTTCCCTTCCCAAGCTGAAAGCTAAAACACTAAGCTAACACTGAAGGAGTGTTTCGGTATTGTCAGTTTTTCAACGAAAGTCTTTGGAGGAGGGTAGTCTGCATGCCTCCATTTCCAATTTCCATCCATCAAAAAATATGCTAGAAAGCACACGAGGCAGCACAGCAGGAAACACCAGCACGTTTTGCATTTTTGTCTCCATCTGTATGCAAATGCTTCCATTATTGCTTGATTTGTAAGACCAAGGGCAGCAACACATTTCATCAAATGCTACATTTCCCCACCTACTGATGTTGTGCTCTGAGTAAAGCACAAGGCCAGAGAAACACAGCGGAGAGCAACAGAATCAGTGTTCTGCAAACAATGACACTAATTTACAATCAAAGAGAACCAGTAACATTTCAGGAAACATACAAAGTCATAAGGACATGCAGTATGAGAGAAATGAGGAAATATATTAACATTTTGGCCTGCGATGTGCCCCTTGTGAGAAGGGACAGGCACATAATAAATGTGCAGCAATAATACATCTAAAAAACTTGTCCATATGCGATCTCACTCATCTCAGCAAATCATGGGAGTGATTTCTGTGATGTCCAGCTCTAAAAAAGGACTCTTATAAGACGGCTCATTTTAAAGAGTCAGTCTAAGATTCACTAAGCAGTCGAAAATGGTTTGAATCAAAGTCACAATAAATGAATTTTTCAGTTGTTCCCTATTAAAATTAACCAGATACTTCACTCTGATGTGTACTTCACATTTGCAAGTCCTGTTGGAACCATAATCCACACGTTTTTGCTCTAAACACACATACATAATTTACCAAACTAGATCAATACTTAAGGTCCTTAGCTGCACACTGAACTAGAAACGTGACAACAACATATTTTTATGCGTTTATACTAAATACATCAATAAATAATAGAATAGTGTGTAGGTGTAAGTGTAGGTTCCCTTAACTATAACAATATTTAAATCAATTCTACAATATCTTAATCAAGAAAAAAATGCACGTCTCTGCGGCCCTCCCCATCTCTTCCAAACAAGGAGATTTTTCTTTGCTCAGATATCAAGATAGAGCCACCAAGATTAGGAAGTTGATACCCGTGTTAATAGACAACCGAAGACCGCTTTCACAAAGAGCCTCTTCAGTCTGACCCCGCCCTACGCTGCCTCCAGTAAACCACCACAGGTCTCCATCTTTGCCCCTTTTCTTTCACCACAGGAAACAGTCCTTTCAAAAAACCACAATGCAAAAGGAATGCATTTTCTCTGCACATATCCTTATTAAATATTTAAGTTATGACGGTGAATACATAGTGAGGAGTGAGGTGTTTGGGCAGCCATGCCTCTCTGTGATCCTTCCTCCACCTCATCACATCTTCAAAGACATTTCCCACGATACTGCACTCCTCCACCCGCCCCACCACTAACACAGAGCCTCTGAGCATAGATTAGCATGTGCCGCCCTTCCCCCACATCTCTTATTGCATCCACACACCTTATTATATGGCACAAGGCCAGACATGTTAGTTTTAAATGACACGTTTGTCATGAATACAGAAAGCTGTTAAAAAACAACCAACAGTGTTATCCAGGGTTGTACGATATTCAGAAATGAACTGAGAATATATTTTTTTTATTTATAATTCAGGAGCTCAGTTTGAGTCGAGGTGGCAAAATGAATGCAGAATTGCAATTGAAATTTATGGAAGTAGAATCAAAATGCACTGAAATTCAAAGAAATTCGTATAATTTCAACAAGTTTAATTCATAACCAGGAAAGAGAGGATTGTCAGGATGAATTTTAAATGACCGGTTGGTACAGTCTTATATGTGACCCTGGACCACAAAACCAGTCTTAAAATACATTGCCAAAAATACATTGTTTGGGTCAAAATTATAGATTTTTCTTTTTTTGCCAAAACTCCTTTGGATAGTAAGTAAAGATCATGTTCCATGAAGGTATTTAGTCAATTTCATAACCGAAAATATATTAAAAACACATTTTTGATTAGTAATATGTATTGATAAGATATAATTTGAACAACTTTAAACGTGATTTTCTCAGCATTTAGATTTTTCTGTACCCTCAGATTCCCGATTCCAGATCTCGGTCAAATATTGCCCTATCCATCCAAATCAAACATCAATGGGAAGCTTATTTATTCAGCTTTCAGATCATGTATAAATCTCAATTTCGGAAAATTAACACTTATGACTGGTTTTGTTGTCCAGGGTCACATATGAAGATAAACATTAACAGAACATTGGTTTTAAATGTCACCTACAGAATAGCATTCAATTTATACTGCTGTTCAACAATGTATATATATATATATATATATATATTATTTATTTATTTTTGATTAATGCTGAAACAAGGATACATTAAATTGATCAAATGTGACAATATCATAAGTAAAATACATAAAAAACGCTGTTCCTTTAATTGATCAAAAAATTCTGGGGGAAAAAAACTTAACATTTTAAAAAAATGTTCAGCGTCACAACAGTTTTCAACATTGATAATAAAAAAAGAAAAGTTTCTTATTCACCAAATTAGCATACTAAAATCATTTCTAAAAGAAACGCTGAAGCCTGGAATAACAGCTGCTGAAGATAAAACTTTTTTTTTTCTTTCTTTTTTTTATAATTTCACAATATCACTGGTTTACTGAATTTTGATTAAATAAATACAGCTTTGGTGGGTATAAGAGACTAAAACAAAAATGCCTCAAAAACAACTCAAACGTTTGGTGATAGTGTACTTTTCTATAGGCAACATATTAATTATCACATTATTTAAAAAAATGCCTTTCATTAGATTTTCAGATCAGCTGGTTCCAATTCCTGTTGCCAATTGTTAATTTTGCCCCACCCAGTTTATCAGTTGGATAATATATAATGTTTTAAGCACTGCAAATTTCCACCATAGCAATTTAATTATGTTAACCATTCCTTCAAAATCAGTGCAGGAAAATTGTAGGCTAGAATATGAAAGACAAAACAAGGGAGACATCCATCTGGTGTGATTGCTGTTTGTGCAGAGAGCATTCTCATTTTAGGAGACACTTACCGATTGTTGTGGGGTGAAGAAGATCTCTCAGGCACAAAACTAGAAGAGAAAAACAAAGAGATGAATAAGAATATCACGACACATCCTCACCTGCAAAAAAATGCAACATCAGTGATCATATAAAGACAGATGACAACACACACACAATCTACTAGCAGGGTCATCTAGGATTTTTAGTAAAGCCCCATCAGCGAGTGGTAAAAGACGAGTTGTGAGTTTGATTGACACATTTCTATGACATCTAGAAATTTAAAATGAAATCAGGAAGCTAGTTTTCTTCAGCATGTCTCACACTCTGACTCTGTTTGGAGCCGAGAGTTGATTTGCGTGCCGTGATTACTGAGCACCAGCTCACAAAGAGGCTGATTCAATCAACAGTGCCGCTGCTCTGGCACAGTCTAAGGAGGGAGGAGGAGAAACAGGGACGTCCCAGCTGAAACAAGTGATGCAGAGCAGTCTCTCTGTCTTTCCTCTCCTCCTGACAGTGTCGCTTGTTCTCCTGTGGGGGTGCTTCTACACGAGCAGATGTTTGCTATTAGATAAGACTGATAACAACACCACACATGCCCCTACAGACTTGGGTGACTTTGGCAGTAATTTGTACACCTAATTGTAGAAGTGTCCTATAAATTTGTCCATTTCCTAAGGGACATGTGTCTTCCAGATGGGCCGAGGCAAACAAAAATCAAATCTGATGTGAAGTGACACCGTCACACCCTATTTTCTGCACCTGCCCCGGACACAACGAGGAGAAAATTTCCATCAGCTATGATCGACTGAGAAAGACGACATCTTTATTTAACCAGGAGAGAGCTCCCAAGAAAATAAAGGCTTTGAGGCTTATGACTAATGATTAATATAGCATCAACTGTTTAGGGAAATAAGAAAATGAATGATGAGGACATTGTTTGCACAGTTGCACATCTTTTTGACATCTTGCTGGCAGATGCTGCTCTTTCAAATGCAGTTCAACAGCAACTGGTAAATCCACAGTGATAAGTCGAGTAAGAGGATTCAGCTCTATGGACAGATGGAAAGACTGAGCGGAAGAGAGGAAATATGTGCACTCTTTCTCTGCGTTCTGAAGAAATACTTCATCCGAAATGAAAGTAATGTCATGACTTTCTCAACATGTTTTTCAAAACCTGTTCTTTCTTTTGAAGTACACAAAGATTTTCCAGAATGTTGATGTAGCTTTTTTCTATTCCATGAAGGAAACCCCAGCTGTATAATACGGCATATTAAATGCATGCTCTAAAAATGGATATATATAAATATACCATTTAACTGTTAAGGGTCTTTAGATTTTTTTGCACTAACACAAGCTGCATTTATTGGAATGAAACAATCAACTGTTGTTAACACTATTATTATTATTACTAGGTCAATTTAAATATATAGTCATAATATATATATATATATATATATATTTTTTTTTTTTTCCCTGTGACAGCAAAACAAACATTTTTCACAATCAGTACTTCAGTCTTCAGATCCCATGATCCTTTACAAATCATGCTAAATATGCTGGTATTTTATTAGCAATATAAAAAAACAGTTTTTCTGCTTATAGTTTTTTGTGGAAACCATGATACTTTTTTTCAGGACTATTTGATACATAGAAAGTTTAAAAGAACTGAATGTGTGTGTGTTTGTGTGTGTAAATATATTACTGTCACTTTTAACACTTAAAATTTAATTCTAAAAAAAAAAAAAGAACTGTGCCCAAACTTTTGAAAGGTAATTGATATTTAAAATATATTATTAAATATTCATATAATATATAAGTGTGTATATATATATATATATATATATATATATATACACTTATCCACTAGTACACATATATATAATTGGATCTGTAATCATCAGACAAGCAGGTTTAGAATGACAATGAGCTCGAGCAATTTAAGAATCAAAAATGTTCACTTTTAAGTCAACTGTCCCTTTAAGACTTGCAGACTTTTTATAGACTTCCGACTTCTTTTTCTGTCTTTCTCTCAGAGAGCTCTACCCTCAAAGCCATTTTGATAAAAGCTGCCATCTGGGGCGGAAGCAGGATCTAATTTTCCAGCCAACTCCTGTCAAATGGTAGTGTCCGCACTGCACGCCGACAGATCAGTGTGGCTAAAATCCCCTCTCCACCCCTGCAGACCTGCTGCTCGCTGCCCTCTCCTCTATTAGAAACACAGAAGGACAGAATGTTGCCACTGGTGTCAGCATAATGGCTCCTTTGAGGACGCTGCCCGAGAAAGACCATGTGGAGGATGAAAGGATGAGAAGGTGGACAGGATAGGTAAGCTGAGAGAAGCTCCTGCCATGTATCCATCACTGGCCTTTGATTATGTGAGGGATAATAGTTCCTTGTCAAGACACTACAACATGTCTCACTTTGTCCAAAAAGCCTTAATAGCTCAGCTGTACTGGTAGAGTAAATAGCAAATGCTTAAATAGTTACATTTTAAATCTTTTTATTGATGCCCTGACTGGTTCAAATGTTTGTAGTTGATGAGATAAAAAATAAAATAAAATAAAGATTGGAACTAAAAGAGTAAATTATGTCAAATGTATCTTTAATTAAAAGTAAATATAAATGTTTAATAGGTACCATGACAGCAAACATGATTATATTAAGTTACACCAACAAATGCCATTTTTAAAAGTCAAATGAGGTAGAAATAGATGCATAAAGTAACATTTCCATGTTAACGTTTTGACAGTGAAGCTCTATGAAATCTTCAACTTTCAAACATATCAAAACTCATCATGCCTCTAATGCCAATTGCATTTTAACAGCTAGCACCATAGATCACAGTGTATCAACTCAGTGCTGCAGATGGAGGTAAACACACACAGCCTATTTATGTCTTCAAAAGAGTGCTACGCTTTGAGTGGAGAGTCACTACTGCCTGACTCAGGATCCCATGGGAGAAAATAGTTTTTCAAGGAGAGGAGGAAAACAAGCTGTGCTCCCTGACAAAGGCTAGTAGTGAAACCAAACAATAGACATACCTTTCATCATAATATAGCAATTACAAGGTTTATTCTATACTTCATGGTCTTCAGAATCTAACAATGAGGCTGCCGCAGTTTATTTGAGGCATGAATTCATATATTAAAAACCCCTTGACATCTGTTTATCAAGCTCAAGCATCATATTGTTATTTTACCCCGTGGAAATTTTTTTCTTTTTTTATTCTGGCATAGTCTACGATCTTTGTTCTTCTTGTTCGTCTTTCTGTTAGCTTCAAAACCTGCTGTTACAGTTTCCTTGATAACAGATGCTTGCTAGTGAA
Organism: Enteromius thamalakanensis; assembly: GCA_032357475.1. Lineage (NCBI taxonomy): Eukaryota > Metazoa > Chordata > Actinopteri > Cypriniformes > Cyprinidae > Enteromius > Enteromius thamalakanensis. The sequence continues at coordinate 12,610,407 of JAUCMT010000134.1, read as the reverse complement.
TATTAAGTGTTATACTGAAATGAAAAAGGTGCATAATAACAATGAAGGAAATGAATAGGTGAATAACAGGAAAAAGAAAAAAGTTTTCAGTATTGTTAATAATCTCCCTAAAGTTCCAGGTGAATTCCGCAGAAATTAACAGACCTTGTTTGGATGAATGTGATGATTAATCAGGAATGTCAGGGATAGCGTTCTTCTGAAACACAGCGTGAGGATTTGCTGCTGTCTGTGGTGCTGAAACACCTTCATGTCACAGGAACAGAATTCGACGGAAATCCCACATAAACAACATCTGACTAGTGTCATGTTACGCACCACACATACTCTGTAGGGTATATTCACCAGTTACGGTAAATTGTACACCTCATAACTGCAGTATGAATGATATTTGATATATAAATATCATACATACAAAACACCTGGGTGTTCAAAAAGCATGCAACTTATTTTTAAACCTTCAGGTTTAGGCTGGTGTCTAAGTAGAAATGACAGAGCTTAGCAAAACTGTAAAACCTCTAACAGTAGATTCAAAGACATTACTGGTTAAACATTTTTCACGTAATGTTCAATCTTAAAAACAAAGGTACTTAGCGATGCCATAGACGTACCTGTTTGTCTAATTGGTTTAATAAAGAAACTTTAATAAATAGAACTTTTGTGATTTACAAAAGAAAATTCTTCAGATTATAAAAAAGTTAGAAATAGTGTAGGCCAGTGTGATGTAGAGTTTAGTTCCAACTTGCCTCAACACACCTGCATGGAAGTTTCTAATATGCCTAGTAAGAGTTTGATTAGCTGCTTCAGGTATGTGTCATGACTCATGATCGTGCGGAGGGAAGACACAGAGAGTTGTGTAGTCCATCTCAAACACAAACATCTTTAATTCAATCCAAAGGTTTTCACAAAACGAGAGCAGTGGAAGCACGCTTAACAATAGACAATGACAGACAAAGACTGAATCACAGAAGGCAACTTATAAGGGGGAGACAATCACAGATAATAGGCTGGACACACCTGACACAAATAAACTGATTACAAGAAACTAAGTCACAGAGCACATGGGGGAAGGACAACAAAACATATACATATAACAGTATGTTTGGACAGCCCTGTTGTGTGCCATATTCTGAAAACATGCTGTAGCTTCGTTAAACTTTGTTCGGTTAACTCAAGTAAAAACAAAGACGTTACACTCCTGTAACTATGAATGGAAAAAAGTGTAACTCAAAATGATTGCCGTTTAAGTTTTTTCAACAATCTTTGAGCAAAAAAACATAATTTATGTGCCACTTTAAGTCAAATCTTTTTTGACGATTTAAAATTAAAATTTAAAAGCATGTCAAGCAGTTTTTGAGATTTGATGATGTCCCTCTTTCCAGTAGATGAGACTCAGTCTTGGACTTGAAAATAGCTGTCAAGAGGTGTTACAAATATGGCCACTCAGTGAACTGATTTTGGTTAAACTCAATTTATTTTTCATACAATACTGTTGTTTGTTTTTATAAGACTTAAAACTTTAAAAATCAAGTTATAAACTACTTGAAAAAAAATTTCTTGGTCAGAATAATCTCTAGAGAAGATTCTTAAATTCAAGAACATAAAAAAACAAACATAAAATAACAGCACAGGGAGTGAGGAAACAGCAACTTCTGTATGTATTAACTTCAGTTTTATAAAATCAATGATGTATGCTGTAGAGGTGAGTAATCAGACCTCTGCTGCAGAAGGCTAAAGGGAATGACCTGGATGAATGATGTAAACTCAGGTCATTTCCATCTCTACCTCTGTATCCCACTGTCCCTTTTGTAAAAAATCTCTCTCTCTCTCTCTCTCTCTCTCAAACTTACTACCCAAAATACCCCAGCTCTCTCTGCTTCCATTTTTCTGTTATTCAGATGAACATTTCCCTCTCTTTGTTCTGAAGGACGAGTGCTGGCTATAGTCTACCAGCCATCAGTAATGCACCAAACCTGGTGACATCCCAGCAGCCACAGCCCACAAGCTTCTGCTGGAGGGAAGAAAATCTATTCTCATCTATCTTTCTTTTTCCTCACATAGGCTTACAACACACTTTTCATTGTATAGGCTTGCATAAGCCCCCTTACTCTGCAGTTTACACCCAATGAACCCCTATATACGGTTGCAGGCTGCTGTGTCAATGCCCTTGTTTGCTAGAGCAAAGCTGTTCTCTATGCTGCAGGTATGCATGGGTTTGTCTAGCACTGAGACACTATGCAGCGCAAATGCAAAAGGGGATAATAAACAGAGACAATGGGTGAAGATAATCTGTACTGACCTGTAACAAGCTTCCACTGCCAGGATCTAAGAGGATCAGGAAACAGCCTATTAAACAGTGTCTTTTCATCCACTTTATTTGCCAGGAACTCAATTACTAACTCATTTTTATATATTATATTATAAAATACATTTTAAATGTGTGTATATACACACACCATTTAATTTTTATATTTACAAAAAGTATCATATTTAACATGTTTGTATATAACCACATACATAACATAATTTAAGATATATATACATATATATATATATATATATATATATATATATATACAGTGGGTACAGAAAGTATTTTGAGCCCCTTAAATTTTTCACTCTTTGTTATACTGGAGCCTTTTGCTAAAATCATTAAAGTTAATTTTTTTCCTCATTAATGTACACACAGAACCCCATCTTGTGCAGTTTTAGTAAAAAAGAAAAATATCACATGGTCCTAAGTATTCAGACCAGTATTCCTCAGTATTTAGTAGAAGCACACTTTTGATCGAATACAGCCATGAGTTTTTAGTTTTTCACACCTAGATTTGGGGATGCTCTGCCATTCCTCCTTGCAGATCCTTTCCAGTTCTGTCAGGCTGGATGGTAAACGTTGGTGGACAGCCATTTTTAGGTCTCTTCAGAGATACTCAGTTGGGTTTAGGTCAGGGCTTTGGCTGGGCCATTCAAGAACAGTCACATAGTTGTTGTGAAGCCACGTTATTTTAGCTGTGTGCTTAGGGTCATTGTCTTGTTGGAAGGTAACCCTTTAGCTCAGTCTGAGGTCCTGAGCACTCTGAAGCAGGTTTTCTTCCAGGATATCCCTGTACTTGGCTGCCCTCATCTTTCCCTGATTGTAACCAGTCGTCCTGTCCCTGCAGCTGAAAAACTCCCCCACCACCATGCTTCACTGCTGGGACAGTATTGGACAGGTACAGGACTGTATATATAGCAGTGCCTGGTTTTCTCCACACATACCGCTTAGAATTAAGACCAAAATGTGCTATCTTGGTCTCAGCAGAGCAGAGAATCTTATTCCTCAGCATCTTGGAGTCCTTCAGGTGTTTTTTAACAAACTCCATGCAGGCTTTCATGTGTCTTGCACTGAGGAGAGGCTTTCGTCGAGCCACTCTGAAATAAAACCCTGACTAGTGGAGGGCTGCAGTGATGGTTGACTTTCTACAGCTTTCTCCCATCTCTGCATCTCTATGTGTTTGTTTCTGTCAATATGTATGGGGTGCTGTGTGTTCATTAATGAGGGAAAAATCAACTTAAATGATTTTAGCAAATGGCTGAAACATAACAAAGAGTGAAAAATTTAGAGAGGTCTGAATACTTTCCGTACCCACTGTGTATCGTGAATGTGTATATATAATTTATATTATTACATATTTTTTGATTCATGATTAATGATTTTACATTTTTATCAATATATTTAAAATCAAAAAAACATACTTTTAAATTAAAAAATGTCTTTGTCATTAAAATTACTGACCCTAAGTCTGATTTTAAAAAGAAAAAAATCTTTACATTTGTCTTGAAATGAAACTCTTATTCATTTTGGTGGAATGCTGGTCATATCCGGTATGAAGTTTAGAAACTACCTAATGAAGTCTGAATTTCATTAGCGCTAAACCAAAGGTGAATAATAGGCCAAGCAGTCTTTTGCAAGTGCTGAAACTAAAACTTTGGTAAAGATTTAAAAGTCATCATTTCTTAAATTTAAATTGGCTCCTTTGAATGTCGTACTTCAACCAGCAAAGTTGCCAGTGCCAGAACGAAACTATGACTAAACCCTCTGTGTTTCATCTATTAACAGATGCTTCATTCAAGCTTTCATACCAAAGCTAAAAAGTAGGGATCGAGGCCTGAAATGTTTCTGCAGAGCCGCACAAGCATTGTTAAAGCAATTACATCTACACAGCAGACAAAGACCTGTCAGCAGGCATTGCAATAGCTATTCATTTATTCCTAAAGGCTTTAGAGCATCAGATATATGACACACTTTGTCTTTTCAAGGACAAAGATACTATGTGTTTTTAAGCCTTATTGACAGAATTTCAAGAAGCTCAAACACCTGCTGTCCTCCAATGAATGTGTGTGTTGGGAGAATCTGTCCTCAATTCATCCTGGTAAGCATGTGTTGGTATGCTCCACCTTTCGTGCCACTACAATAAATCCATATTGGGGTCCTTTAGCGAGAGCAAGCCCTCAGATCCACATATAAACAACAGCTCCACAGTAAAGATCATCCATGATCTGTCAAGCTGAGAGAGTGTGTGCCTCATTCTTGAGCTAATGTCAGAATATAAAAAAGGATTTAGCTTTCCTCGGATGACTAACTCTCAGAAATCTCTTGAATCTGGGTGTTACCATTTCCACATTGTCTCTCTGCCTAATGATATGAGCCCCAAACAGCTCAGTGCTGATTCCAAAAGAATCAAAGATACAAATGTATTAGAAAACTTTAAAAGAAATAGCAGTAAAAGTGCTCTCATATTAAAACGAAATATTCTCAACACTAGACTGATGCATTTGGTAACTGAGTGGATGCCCTCTAAATGACACACAATCAAAATATATGCTCTCATTCGCTGAAATATCACATACATCTCTAAAGGCTTATTTAGGAATATTTTTTTAAAAACTAATACACTGACTGATTTCAGTTACATCAACCTTTAAGTTGAATATGTTTATTAAATTATTTTCTTCTTAGGGACTACTGCTGGTTCCCAGCATGCCGTTAAAAGCTGACCCGCACACCCTTCTTGAACCAAATCAATTACCCTTTTACTCACACACACCAGCTGCTACACATGAGTTGTGATGCCCAAAGGCTACATTTTAAAACAAGCATTCATTCCCCCACCAGTTTCTCTCACATCCTCTCTCCTTTCTCTTTCTACCTTGTGTAATTATCCCAGAAGACTTCTTCTAGAGTTCTTCTAATGATTCACACACAGCTATGCTGTTTTTACTGCTCATAAACCAGACAGTTTTTGAAACTTACACAGTGTGTATGAGTTAAGGGATAATGATTCACAAATACACATATAAACATGAAATAATGATTAGACTTTTACCTGTATATTGACATAGATTCTGCTAAGAAAAAAAATACAATGTACGAAACAATCAAACACCTTTTTCCTTTGACCTTTTTCAGGAAGTCATCATAGTTGGAGGAGCAGTGAATGGGAGAGTACCACAAATTTTCTTTTTGCATTCCCAATTGCTTAGTTTGATGCAAAAGTAATATAAAACAAAGGATGGTGTTATAAATGTACATATATGAAATAAAAAAAACAATGCTGATGACTGTTAAACTCTCATTACAGTCTTATGAAAAGAGTCCATAGTGATTTCCAGTAAAAGCTTGTTTGAGTTACCCAGATTAGATCAGATAACTAAATTGCCCAATTGACTAATTAGAACCAAGTAATCCAGGCATAGTCCACCACATTAATCTCTTCTGTGCTATTAAATCTGCAAAACATTGCCTCTTTCTGTTAAACACAAAAGAAGAATCTTTTTGGTCACCATCGACTTCCATACTATGAACAATGTGTCGATCTTTAATGTTCTACTGATGAAAAAGCCATGCAGGTTTGAGTAACATGAGGGTGAGTAAATAATAATAGTAGTTTAATTTTTGAATATACAATTGTATCCCTTGTATAACATCAACTGACAGCTACAAAAACTCTTTAAAGTTGCAAAAACGTTGCAAATGTACATACAATGGAAAAACACTGCAATACTTGAGATTGTAAAAGTAATATCAATCAAAGCTTTTTTAGATTCATGATTCACAATGATTAATGCATGACACAAAGAGAAAATGTGATGTGTGTTTAATGTTATATTCAGCTATTTATATTAATGACTGAAAATTCCAACACTATAATAGATATATATCAAGTCTTCAGAGCACAGATGTAAACTCACTTTTGCAGGTCTAAATGTCTGTATACACAAAGTGTTGGCAGCAGCTGCATATGCTCCGTAGTATGTTGAGGCCGTCTGAAATCACCGCCTCATCTAAATGCTAATAGAATGCGATCTCTCAGAGAAACAGGCTAGCTAATGATCAGGCCCACTGAATACACTGAAAGCTTAAGTGCTAATAATGATATAACTGAAGCACAGTGAGGGAAAAACAGCAGACAGAAAAACACAACACCTGCAGACCATCTAGAGACCTTCACACACACACACACACACACACACACCGTGTAAAACTTCTAACAAGATAACTGCTTCACAGTAGCTGTCGATGTTGGTTTTTCTTTAACTGGAGTATTTGGGTGTTTGTATTTTTATAATCCGGCCTTCAACACAAAGCAAATGAATTGGAAAATAGTACAATCGAATGAGCTGTATCAGCCCACACTCACCAACTATCACAAACTGCCACCTGCTTCCCTCCCAACAATCAATAGTTTGTTCATTTCCAGGTGGATCCATTGCCCTTAAGTCCTCCTAGAAAGTTCCTGCTTACAAGTCCAAAAATACACTGTTCAGATGACTCTCATATTTATTTTTTCACAACCTGACAAAGAAGGAATCTGTTTTAGTGCCAGAGTAATGTATAAATAAAGAGCAAATGATGCGCATTTAATTTGAATTTCTAATTATTGTTTTGCCAAAGACAATGAAGGGAATAAGAGCACAAACCAGTAACATTAAAAAGTAGCAAATTTTCAGCCACAGTTGTGCATAAACTTGTACATTTAGGGTTATTATTGCAAAAAATGTAAACAAAAAAATTATATATTTTTGTCATATTAAACAACTTAAATACATATTATTGATAGGGCCATTAATCACAACTTAATATTAATAATAAACAAATCATCTTAAAAATAATCATATTTTTATTTACATAATTATGTGTATTTTGTATGCATATATATATATATATATATATATATATATATATATATATATAAACACACATGCATGTCTATATATTTAAAACATGTATATAGATTTATATAATTATATTTTCTATTATACATAAAAATATTTAATATATCAATATAGCATTTTTTTTAATTATACATACATTCATGTGTTTGTATGTATGTATGAATGTATGTATAGACACATAAATATACACAGCACACACTATTATGTAAACAAATCTTTTTATTTTGGATCTAATTAATCCCAAATAATCATTTGACAGTAATAATTTTATTAACTATAATTTCAAATTCTTCTAAATGAAACACTTTCATTACTTAAAAAACTAACTAAACTGAAATAAAAAATGCTCTCTAGTTTTATATTTGTGTTATATAATAAAACCTAAGGCTTTTATAGCTCAACCTGCCAGCACATCTTATTGCTATCTAGTGGTTTTTTAATGAGACTGTGCTGTGAAATCAAACACTTTAAAGCTACTAGTTTGCACATTACCTCTGCTGGTACATTAACTTGTTGGAAACTAGAACCAGAATTAAAATTAGCAATGAATGAAAGTGGAACTTAACTGACAAGTCAACCTAAAATAAAAAAAAAACTTTATGAATGCAAACACAATCAAGAGTCATAACTTTTCGGTGCTGTTTATGTGCTAAAAACAAACTTCATTCCAAAACTCATCATGGTCTTCCCAGAAACATCAAGCTACATCTCGAGAATGACAATAGTACCTGATTGTAGTCTTTACAGGTAGTTCTGGATGAAAACAGACATTGGAACAGGGAGGTTTGTTCGCTCTTCACCTGTGGTCCCATTAGTTAGTGAATCCTCCGTGTTATTAAAGACTGAGAGCAAGAGTGAATGGATCGTCTGATCTCATTCCATTCAGTCCGCTGAGTGTGGACTCATTCAAACGGAGACAATAGAGCCTGAACTGGGCAAAATCAAGTTAGCTCATTTAAATGCTAATGTACATGGATCTGAAATGGCGCGAGGCTAACTGTGCAGCAGCTAAAGGAGAAAAGGTGTATCACCCTTCCACGGAGCTATACTTGGGCAGGACGCATTACTTCGACCCGTTGTGTTTTACACTTCTCAAGCTGGAAAACACTCCAAGGACAAACTGTCACTACTCTAAATGTAAGATAGGAAGTTAAGCTTACATAAATATAAATCTTATATCTTACCACAGCTACACACATTTATTCTGTTGATGAGTCAGCCCTCGGTATATGAATAGCTGAAAACAGACACTGCAGAGATTTAAGGTGCCGTTGTCCCATCAGGGACCAGCCTCCATGACCTTCAGACTGCAGTGAACACAGGCAGCTAAAGCACAGGCCCAAATGACACATCACAAACATCAACAGACCATCATCGCTCAACAGAGAACAGGTCACTGCAGCCAGAGCACAACAGCACAATAAACTCACAACACTGCACTTATATCTTATCCCCTTCTCAAAAAGAATGATTCATTTATTCCCATTTGGACTGATCAAGTGTATTCATTTATTGACAGATACCCAAAAAAGCAGTAGGAAGACAGATTGAGCTCTTCCGGATGAGGTACATGAATCATTCTGCATTTTCAACACAGCTGATACATGCTAATACACACCAAAAGACAGTTTTACCCTCGTCTCTCTTCCCTGGAGAGACATAGGTGACTGAAAGTGAACAAAACACTAAGTCAATGGTGACTCAAATAGGCCTGGTTACAAACTTTCTTCAAAATATCTTAAATATCTAATATCTTATAAAACTCAAAGATCATACAAGCCTCATCAATAGCGACTGCAAAACACATTTTAGGCTTAATATTAAGAAATGTGCAGTATACACATGTAGTGCTTGTTTTATGTAAATGTATTAATTTTAACACCACATGAACATTATATTTGGCCTAGGGCTGGGCGATATATATCGAACGATATATTATGCGCATCTCGTCGGTAAAGCCGGTTCTTTGATTAGCGCTATCATTCGATATATATCGCCCAGCCCTACCAATATCTGGTCTTAAAATGCTCACAGATAATGCATTTTTTTGTGTAAGACAAGCTTCTAAAAATTCTTAAATGTCCTAAATTAGCAAAGGTCTAGTCCTGGCTTAATCTAATCCCTAACCGGGAAA
>JAUCMT010000134.1:12568746-12597005 GCA_032357475.1 Enteromius thamalakanensis | reverse complement strand
TCTTTACTTATTTTAACTAGTGTTTCAAGTTTTTCCACAAATAATAAAAGTATGAAAAACAGAAAACAAGTTTCACCCATGTATATGATATGCTGGTTTACTCAAGTAAAATGCACGTGAAGTGAGACTGAGAGCAGTTTTGGAGATGTAGTTTATGTATTTATGTCCACATTGAGACGGCAGATGCTGAAATCACAGCGAGCGTCACACGCTTGTAGTAAACACAAGCGCGCATCTCTGCCATTCATTCGTTAACACAGAGACGCACAGAACATACAAGATTTATATTTGAATCGACTTTTACGACTTAGTATTTATAGATACTACTTCATATAGCAAACTGTACTCCAAGACTCCGTCAGCGTTTTTTGCATCGCGGAAATCATGAGGGCATACGCATCAAGAACCAGGTTGACAGGGTACGGGGTACCACCGGTACTTAAAAAATACTGGTACCGTGACGTTTACATTTTTTTTAGTACCGACTTGGTACCGAAGTACCGGGTCTTTTGACAACACTAACCCAGCCTTATACTGTTTTATACAAATTTGTATTGTTTTGTGGGCCTCAGGAAAAGAAGGAAGAGGAAGAGAACCCAGCACATGTAGAAATCCAGAAACTCATGGACACACTCTTCCTTAAACTGGATGCTCTATCAAACTTCCACTTCACACCAAAACCAGTGAGTAAAAATGTCTTCATGGCATGAGCCAGCTATATTCCTGCATGCATGATGTCAAACACAAACAAAACTGATTCCCAGCTCTGTAAATATAGATATGTTCAAAAAGCTAACAGCTAAACACGGGGTTATGCTGGCCTAAACATGTCAAATGGATTCTGTTCTTTCTGTGTTTAGCATATTCCTGAGGTGAAAGTGGTTTCCAACTTGCCTTCTATAGCCATGGAGGAAGTGGCTCCAGTCAATGCCAGTGATGCCACACTTCTGGCTCCAGAGGAGATTAAGGTTTGTGTAGCCTGCTCGTTTCAATTCACGTTTATCGGAAAACCTCGCTTTTAAGTGTTTAGGAAAGAGTTTGCTTTGTAGTTTTTGAGTGAGACATTTGTATAAATTAGATTTCACAATCTTCATGAGTGGTCAATGCATTTTATTTCCTTATCTCAGGAGAAGAATAAGGCAGGAGACATACTCGGAGACACAGAGAAAACCACCACAGATAAGAAACGAGAGAGACGCAAGAAGAAGGCCCTGAAGCGTCTGAAGATTCAAGAGCGGGAGAAGAAACTGAAAGCCAAAGAGGTGATGATAGGAGGAGACAAGAAGAAGAAGAGCAAAGCTGAGGTTGAACAGACTCTGAAGAAACTTACTAAAGGAGGAAAAGCCAAAGTACTCACGGTCTGTAACTTACGTGCAGCATTAATGAATACAATTCCATTACTGTTGTTTTGTGTAGGTGTATAACTTTTTTTTTTCCTCCTGTAAATTGTGACAGAATGATGGCATGGATAAGGCCTTGCGGTCCTCTCAAGCTTTCTTCTCCGAGTTACAAGACCAAGTCAAGAGCCAAATCAAGGGCTCAAAGGACAAGACGGCAAAGAAGAAGAAACAAAAAGAGATTTCTGTAAGCAAGCTGAAGTTGTAATGTTGACTTGTGTTAAAAGCAATATGTACAGTTTATGCAAAATCTAACTATTGTATCCTGTCGGGTTTTTATAATTAAAATACAGATTTCTTTTTCCTGTAAATTGTCTTGGAGTTTTTTTTTTAAATACTTGTATTTTTGTACATCAAACAGTTTACTACACTATTAACTCTATAAGCAATACAAATATTGTTTCCTCTAATATTTATTGTGAACAGTGCTGGGAAGGTTACTTCAGAAATATAATAGCTTACATGTTATCACATCCAAAATGTAATAAATAGTGTAACTATTTTAAAGTACACTGATTATTTCTCTACATTTCTAACATTTTAATCTATTAATCATTATCAAACATGTAAACCTGCTAGGGTTAACCTTACAGTAGTGCTCAACACTGACTACTGTCACTTTGGATATGACTTGAATGAAGCAATTTATCACAGCCACAACAAAATCAGACTTCAGCACCTCTTATTATTGAGATCATTCTGAGCTTAAATACAGATAGAAAACCAAAACAAGATTAATCAAGTTTAATAGCTATGAAATTCTTTTTGAAATCAAATCTTGTGGAATTATGACAGGAAACATTTAGTTGATCTTAAAAAAATAAAGCATATGCATCACCCCAAATAGGAAACACAACAGTTACTGAGCAAGTTTTGTGCACTGAACTCCTGACACATTGGTGTCTCGTATTTTAGAGCAATCACTGCAATTTATGAAAGAATTTAAATAAGTGTGTGTGTGTGTGTGTGTGTGTGTGTGTGTGAAAAATCAAATGTTACCTCCTTTTTAATCATTACCATTTTCATTAGCAACTTTTATTTAATTACACAATTTCTCTCAGTAACTGATTTCAATTTACATTTTTTGGTAAATAAACATTGCAATTTAGTTACATGTAACTAGTTATATATATAAATAAATATGTGTATGTATGTATATATATATATATATATATAAATATAAAGCTTAATAATGGGGATGTTGCATTAGGTTAAAAACATTATGCATGCCTATACTATAAAATATATTTTTTTCGGGGGAATTTGGGATACACAATTTGTGATAGATGATGCATAAAGCTTTTTTATTACTTTGCATTTTAATAATTATTTCTTGTGTAATTGTAAGCTATACATTTACTTATTTTTTAATTTGCTTTCATGTGTTTCATGTAGTGTTTACTACATTACAAAATGCATGTACTTGTGTTGAGTTAGTCATAACACCGAGTGGACAGAAGAGGGCATTACTGTTGACTTTAGTGCTCTGTAATGTTTCCTTACTTCATTTACATCTAGTTTCAGCTGAACTTGTGTTCCGAGAATGTTAACCAAGATTAAAGAAAGCTTGTACTATATTCTAAACTTGTAAAACTATTAGAAAAACATATCTAATGGCCTAAAGAACAAAAAAAGGCGGGTCTCCATTCAAAGGTGGCAATTCTCTTTATTTGCATGTAAATCTGAAGAGCCAAATTTTGCATATTGCCTCACAAGGCTCCCCCTGAGCTCACAAACAAAAACTAAAATGAAGAACCTTCATTGAGTCTCTAAACAGACGCAACAGACCAATGATATCTAAACAACTTCCACTCCAAGCTTTGGAAGTAGTTGTTCTATTCACAACACCAAAGGGAAAACTCCCTGTGTTTTGTAGCTTTTAATATCCAGGAGGGAAAAAATAAACAGGTACACTGCAATCAGGGCCCACAACAAGGCACAGAGGATTTGTACAATATCCCTGTTTTAATTTCTTTGCATAACTGAATAAATATCATTGCTGCTGGACAAATCAAACTGTGCTGTTAGAAAGCAGAGTTTTCATACTCCAGACAGCGTTAGTGGTAAACTACACACATACTGTGCATTACTTCAGACTAGTTAAAGGGTATCAAGGGTAAAGGGTAAGTACCAGTTCTAGGAAAAACAAGTCTAAGAATGTAAATAGGAAGAAAAAATTAAAATACAGTCCCCAACCATAATAAAATTAAAAGGGCTACATATCAAACCAAGACATCACTGTCACACTAGTAAAGTAACTCCAAATGAAAGCAAAAGTTCACAGGTGCATTAGCACAACTTCCTCAAATGATAATGTCTAATCTGATACTCGGATGCTGTTTCGAGACACTGACTGCAATGCAAGTCCAATCAACCAGCTGATTGGCTGAAGCAGCGGTCAGTCATCTTCAAACAGCAATGCTGTGCTTTAGAAAGCGACGGGTCTCACAGACCGGAATCCAGCCGGCTGAGAGGCACCCATATGTGCACAGTTATTGCCTGCTATAGGGGTCAAAAACCCAGTCAATTCCTATATCAAGTTTCACAATTTTGGTTATTGATTTTAATACAGCTAACTACGGTTAGACCTTACCAGAAGGTTTCAAGAAATCTTAAACTATTTTAGGATTGAAAGATAAAATATATGCACATTTATACCATAGATTTAAATTTACAGTTCTACAAAAACACTATATAATAAAGTTTCATTTGTCACATCAATTAATGCATCAAGTATCAAGAACCAGGTTAATGTCATTTCTACACCCACTCATTTTTAAGTTTGTATAAATGGATATTAGTCCATGAAATATGAATAAAGGTAATGATAATAAGAAATCAAATCGGAATGATTTCTAAAGGATCACCGATGACTAGAGTAAACGACAGCAGAAAATCCATTTACTGACCCTAAATCTGAATATGGAAATTTAATATTAGCTGTAAAAATAGTTTGTTAGTTCATGATCCCTAATGCTTTAATGTTGACAAACTGAACCCTAATGTAAAGTGTCACCAGTTCTACTTCCTCTCTTACTAATGCCACAAGCTCCACACAAAAATCCACCTAATATTATAACACAAAGAGAAAAGTCCACACAGGCAGTGTACGACCCATCCAAACAATCCCAGGTCAGAAAGATGTGCGATTGGAGCTTTATATTTCATCATGTGCAAAAACAAACCCTCACTGACAGACAACGCTCAACAGACTGAATAAAAGTGTCCAGGTAACTGTCAGTACCTCAAGCCTGCACACTCTAAACGAGACCTAAATACGGCAAGTGAGAAGATCTTCAGGTCTTAGATATTCCTCTTTGTGTGACCTCACAGTCCTATCCCAGGGGTCTGCCCTCAAATCGTCTCATTAGCCAGCGTCTCCGTGGAGAGCCAGATCTTGGCTCCGTTGAGGAACTTGCTAAGAGGAGTCCCCAGGATGCCGGGGCGACACAGGTTGCCCACAGGAGAGAAAGGGAACGAGGAGCTGAGGTACTCTGGAGGAGCTGGCGACTGGTGAGGAGTAGAAGTCACCTTAAAGTACATTTTGCTGTGCTCCGCGTGCAGGTTGTTAGGAGTACCCGCTGCTCCTTGGTACTGCTTCAACTGGTTCTGGAGCATTTCGATCTCGTCTGTGAGGACCGAGAGCTTGTGGAAGGCGGTGATGGGGCCGCCCTGAGGAATCTGTGCTTCGGGAACCCAGCGCAGGAAGTAGAGCTTCCAGACAGAGAGGTGAGATGGAAGGAGCTGCGGGAGCAGCAGGCCCTGTAGGTCGACAGGGCGAGAGAAAAAGTCCCGAACGAAGCGTTCCGATGGGGTCTCCTGCTGCTCCCGCACCTGAGCCAAATCGGAACGCAGACGCAGCACGAGGGAGTTGCGGCGCGCCAGGGTGTCGTTCGGTCCGAGAGAGCCGTTTCGCAAAGCAGAGGGCACACCCCGCAGCGTGGAGCTGTAGTTTTTCTAAAGGAAGAAGCCAACAATAAATGATAAATAGCATTATCGCCCTCCAGGAATTGAGTTTGAGACCACTTTTGCAGTTAACCAATCATGAATTTAAGGCAAATGTGATGTTGCAGCATTCAATGAGTGAGGTAAACACTAAACTTTATTATTCCTATTGTAGGCAAAGAAAGTTTATTTTTTCTACTCAAACTAGTTTCGGAATGGTAATAATATAGAGGAACGCAGGAATAGAAAATACTGTTCCTGCTCTTTTTTTATTTTTAAAGTTATCGTTTGCTGTTGACTGGTATTACCTTAGAGACAACAAAGTGTATTGTACAGTCTAGCAGAGATAAAGAGCTTACCTTGCTGCGCCTGTGTGTGAATGTCTTCACTGTGCCGTTCTGAACACAGGTGGCGATCTTGCCCACATACAGGGGATTATTAAAGAGGGTCTGGTCTTTAAGACTGAACTGTTGAGACCAGTCCCACACTGGAGGAAAGCGCAGAGCCTGGTCCTGCCCCAGGTGAATACTCTTACTGCTTGCAAAATCCTGAAAGATGAGCGAGAAGAGGCAGACAGATATAAGAAAGGTAGACGTCAACTAAAAGAACTTAAATAAATAAACAAACAAACTGATAAAAATGTGTGACTTGATATTAAAATACCCTACTGTAAAACAGCGGCCATACATGGGGTGAACAAAACAATGTGAGTATTTGGGATATATGTCATAATATTTCTTTGGCTGTGAGCAGCATACAATTAGGACTAAATTATTTAAGCAACTACTGATGACGGTTAAAAAAAAAATTAATACACGCATATTTTAAAATTATACTGAAAAAGTTTATAGCCGTTAAAAAAAATTCATTTTAAAATTAATTTTAGATGAAAATAGAAATTAACTTATTTAATACTTAATAGTCATTTTTTTTACATTTTCAATTAAATAAATGCAGCAGTGGTGAGGATAAATGATGTTTTTCAAAAATATAAAGCAATCGTACTGACTCCAAACTTTTGAATGCTAGTGTATACAATTATATTTATAATTAAATCTAAATTTTAATGTTTACATTTATAATTACAAGCATATGACAACAAACATATTAATAATGATGCATATTTAATTAGTTTACTTAAATAAACCAACAAGCATCTAACCCTGCAGTGCTCTGCTATTTGATTTTAGTACGATAACTATAACAATAACTATCAGGTTTTAAAAATCACTACTATAACAACTAAACAAACTTCAATTAAAAAAATTGTTTAAAAGCATCTAACCCTGCTGTGCTCTGCTCTTTGTCGGGGGCAGTTAAAGAGGAAGGTGCTGAAGACGGGGACCCACATACTGTCCCCCAGCACCGTCAGGTACACCTCAGTGAATTCAAAGGCTGCTGGGTACTGATTCCACAGCTGCCACACACAGTCCAGGAACAGCAGGAACACAGGAGACTGCAGAGAGAAACAATACGAACAACAGAAAAAAATCTTAATCATAATTATAAGTGTGCCACACGTATGCCTCATAAATCAACAAAGCAAGATACTGTGACCCAGTCGCTATAAGCTGTACTACCTCCTCCTTGTCGTTCTTCTTCAGATGGTTGCATCGATCGAGGAAACGATGCCCAGCCATTACCCATTCCTTCTGGATCAGACCCTGGAAGCCGTGCAGACTCCTGCAGTGAGGATCACACATCAACTGCACCAGACAGGAAATCACACAACTCAGGTCCCGATCCTCTTTCTCTGTACACACACACAAACACAGAATAAAAGAAGATTAATAATCACGTCACATAAGGTTTTCAAGATATCACATTTTGCATATTAGATTTGTCTGTAACAGAACAATTAAAGAAATAGTCCACCCAAAAAATAAAAATGTATTCACCTTTAGACCATTAAAGATATAGTCAAATCTTCTCAATGTATTTATTTATTTTTGCGTGAGGGATGAACCATTTTTTTTTTACCTAGGAGTATGACGGACACATGTCTGCTCTCCAGCATATAGACTACCTCTACTGCATGCCGCAGAAATGTCCTGTAAAATAAACACCACCCAGATCTTAAAAGTGTATACAGCATTAACATCTACAGACAGATTTGTTGAGACCTAAATAAACACCTGAGCATGCATAAACAGAAACATATGCCTGTTGCCAACAACTCTGGCACGAAAGAACCTCTGGCACAAGCAGAAACATCAAATATGCTGTTTGGTGACTACTAAGTGTTTCTCAATCATACCTGACATACTCCATCCATCTTGAGTTCTCTAAGGAAGACAGCCACTTCTCTTCAGACTCCTCAAAGGAATCTGCATACGCATATAAATGCAGAGAAGAGCATAGGATGCATTAGAGCCAACGTCATTTCCACCTGGTACTGAGATGCTTTTTAAATGCACCTCCTGTGTGACCACTTGTGCTCAGATTTCATCTAGACCCTCTCCTCTTTTTTGTCACACTGTAGATTGTACAGGAGCGCCTAGCCTTTAGCACAATATATTGACACTATGGACTAATGTGACTAAATGTTGGACGAGCTCAAATCATTTTAGCTCCCTGTTTACAGCAGTATTTATAATTATTCACTTGTAATAGGACTTGTAACAAAGATGAATCTTAATACAAAATGTAAAGAGGGTCAAAGTGTATAAGTCAACAAACAGATGACTTCCCACAAATCAGCTTATATCATTTGGATTATTTACAGATTTGAATTCTCAGAGTAAGATTAGCCCATGTTTAAAAACTATTTCCTACTAACATGTTTTTTAATAGCACCAGGAAGCACTGTGTGGGATTCTTGGAATAACCAAAAATATTCCTGGCCCTGTAGCCCAGACTGCAGCTAAATCATTAACATGCCTCGTAACGATTTCCTTAAGGAGTTTAAGTCTTATTCAACTGAGTGTGTACCGCAGTCATCCCTTTCTCCAGCAGGTTATTGATTACCTATAACACAAATCTGCCTCAGTTTCAACAGAGCAGCCTGAATGTCCTGGATGTTCGGGAGGTTTTTGTCCAAATCTGACTTGAAGACATCACTGCGGAGGGGGTGGCTCTTAGTGATGGCACTGGAAATCCTGCAGAAACACAGAGGATTTAACCACATTTTCTAAAAATGTGTATTGTGGGATCTGAGCAGATCTGGAAACCCAACATGAGCTCATGTTGCCAAATGCTCTGAGATGAGCAAACAAGCACAATCACAACATTTGATCAAATTTCCAAAGCCATGAATTAATGTTTAGAGTATATTATCAGCTATTTTCCCATAACAGTACAATGACTGCTTCATTTCTCCTTAAAACATTGGTCAAATTAAATCTCTTAATTAGCCTGTAATTCTCTCATTCTTACCGTTGCTCCACCTTCCTCTGCTGCTGCGGGTCACTGATGTTAGACATGCGGACCAGAGCGCTCCCACTGGAGTGATTCCAGCACCACAACTAAAAAAGCAAAATGCACACACAGGCGTATAAAACATACTCTACAAATGTCTAATATTAGCCTACATACGACAACTATTAAGTACAAATTAATCTTCCAAGCAAGCCTATTAAAGCTTAAATAAGGCTGCAGAGTTTTTAACCAAGACTCTGACTGATGACTTTCTCTCTGACTAAGAGCAAAACAGACTGAGGTAATAAAAGTGATTTGTAGATTTCCTCTCATTCCAAAACCAATAATCCAGTCTGGTAAAAGGGGCTCACCGGGATGCGCTGGGAGTAAAAGCAGCAGGCGTACTGCTTCAGATCCTGATCTGCTAGAGATACCGGCACCACAAAAAACTCCGGGAGACTGCAAACAACAGAAAAAAGTAGTTCAATTTCACAAAAATGGCTACGGACTCTGTGAAGCACAATCAAACATGTGATGCTTGTTTGTGTCCGTATTATAAACACAATGACCCAATACTGAACTGTGTGTGGATCAGTGCTTTTATTTCAGAGGATTACTGCAGAAAGGACAACATTCCTGACTGTCTGAGCAGATTTATGTGAACGGCTCACTATTTAATTAGTTATCCTCATTTTCACAGGAGATTTATTAGCATGACTAATTCAAGTTCTATTTAACAATAGTCATTTGTACTGCACATTCATATCTGCGTTTCTGTCATATTCACTTGCTACATGAAGGTTATGAGTCACGCAGCAACGATCTTCAGTGTGCTTAAAATACAAGCTGTTTGCAAAACAGATTGAATTTACATGGAAACTACATATATTAACTCACCTGGGCGAGATGAAATAGCCTTGATTTATGGTACACACCCTCCATTCTGAGGCACCAGTACGTTTGATCTCTCTGTCCCAGTCTGAGGAGCAGTCAAACAAAGAGGTCTGCAGCCCCCTGCCAGAGTCAACTCCGTTCATCCACTCACCTGTACAAAACATATGTTGAGGGGTGAATAATGCGATATATTTTTTTAATTATTAGATTACGATAATACATATAATTAAAAACAAAACTTGACAATAGACCCATTCTACAAGGTCAACAGGATTTGTTTTTCTAAAGAAATTAATACTTTTATTTAAAAAAGATGCATTAACAGTAGACAGTAAAAATGTATAATGTATTAAAATATTTTACTGATTTAATAATCTAAAGTTAAATTGTCATTTGTTGGTATTATGCTACAAAATGTTCAGTGCATATTTTAAAATAGTTGTTTTTGTAATTGGCTGTTTCTTTGAAAAGCAAGACAGAACTGTAAAAAGCACATTTTGGCATTAATATAATGTTTTTAATTCATGCAATATGAAAAAAACAAAAAACAAAATACATGGTGGAAAACCCCTGTTAAAAAACATGTTTGGTATTCTGCCTTTGCCCCAATCTTTAATTTTGTTTGGCCAAGATTTTTCATTTTAGTGCATCCCTAGTTAAAAACAGCTTTTTTAAATTGTAATAATATTTCACAATATTAAGGATTTTATTTAATTTTTGATCAAATGTAGCCCAGGAGGGAACGAGAAAATATTTGTAGATTCCAAAAGTTTAAAAAGTAGTACAACAGCACTCTTTAGATCTTGTTAAGTGACATATTCTAACAGCAGTTTACACTAAAAGACAGAATGCATCAGGTTTGCATTACTGGTGGCGTCATATGCTCATCTGACCAGGATCAGGTTACATTCTGTCATGTCTTAAAACTACATGTTACAATGCAGCCCAATAACAGCAACCATAGCTTATTATAGGCCATGCTATTCATAACATGAGTCAAGTCAAGTCAAGTCACTTTTATTTATATAGCACTTTTAACAATACAGAATGTAGCAAAGCACTAAACATTATCAAATAGAATAGCAAAGTAATGGTAATGTATAATCACGAGAATCAACTTTATTTATCAAATGCAGAGACGGTCTCTGTAGTCAAGATGACGGAAATCACTGGAAATCAGGTGTCCCCAACTAAGCAAGCCAGAGGCGACAGCAGCAAGGAAGCAAAACCCCATACATGAGAGAATGGGGAAAAAAACCTTGTGAGAACCAGGCTTAGTTGGGTCCAGGTCTCTACTGGCCGGATGCCCAGCACCTAATTTCCAGTTTAATTTTAAACATGTTGGATTGTGTAACTTATAATGTGTGTGTGTACTTTGCATACCCTGGAAAGTAATCTCATGTCTTGACTTGCAGTGAAACTGAATGTATGGATAGCTTAACTCAATTTGGCAGCTCCTGTGGAAACAGCGCAAATAATTTGCTGTTACGGCCGCATGAGTGTTTTCATACCTGTTGATCCATGGTATCGCTTTCCGACGTATTCAAAGCCAAAGAGTAGCTGTGGGTCAGCAGGGTGGGAGTAATGAGCGATGGCCAGACAAACCTGAAAAACACATCATACGTCCATATGATGACCAAGACAAAACTACATTCACTTATTCACTGAAATTTCCTCAGAAAACAGAATTGAAATGTCATCACAACAGGAAGCCAATATTAGCCTGAAATTATCCATACCTAATAAATACTTCTGCAACAGTACACTGGAAAACACCACCCAAAGTGTTTGAGTTCAATTCTAGGCACTAGACTGGTTGTTATACATGATCAAGTTCTTTATCTCTTTTCCTGCAACACCTGTTGGTCAGTTCCCCTGTTTATTCATTCATTCAGAAGAGTTTTTCTTGGCATAGCTGTTGGATCCAGGCATGGAAATATTCAACAGCACTGTGTTCAGAGCTCAAGCCAGGCTGGACTTTCACCTTTACGACACCATTAGTCTTTCTTTTGCTGTGTCTTGCATATCTTACAAATGAGTCTTCAAATAAACATATTTTCTACATGACCAATGTCCCACTTGTATGGAAAAAGAAAGAGAATTCTTCCATCATCATTCACTCACCATCATGTTTTCATGCAATTTTAATTTAAAGATATAGCTCACTCAAAAAAAATATTTTTCCACACCCATGAGACTTCCCCCCCTTTAAACTCATGAATAGCCCTTAAATCTTGTGCTTTTTAAACAGATTTTAATGCTTGTTGTGATCAAAGGACAAAAACTTACTTTTGCCAGCAGTGTTTTCCAATGGAGACTACTGTAAGAAACTTTAAAGATTTTCTTCTTTAAAGTTTCTTACAGTAGTCTCCTGCGCTAAAAAGTGCTGGAAATTAGCGATGACAACTGTACAGAGTGATGACACATTAAGCACGTCAACTGAAAAGCAGCTCTGTAATTTCCAACTGGATGTTATAAAATTCCCCCCCACCCCTTTTTCCCACCCAAGTCCCTTTGCATTAATTCCATTCCGGAATTAGCCTAGTCTACAAGAAAATGACACATTCAAATTGAGAAACACACAATAAAGGTGTCATGCCTTCACAAACAAAAAGACAGTACTTTACATTTACTTCCTGAGATGCCTGGAAAACTGCCAACATTAGACTCCTCCTCTATAACAGCACCAGAAAAAGCATTGCACATTGCAATAGCTGTCAAGGAAACGCACTCTACTTGCCCTTCACGTAAGCTCCATTAGTTTAGCCTTCGCTGGCACTGAGGAACAAAAGCATCAGGGAAGCTCTGGAATGGAACTTCAGGATAAATGTGCATGTTTGCTAAGCGCTCAGAAAGTGAGAGCCGCGCTCAAAGGGCTTTTTGTTCCTCTTGCTTTTTGTGGTGCTTTTTTTGCCCCTGTCTCCCCCTTCCTTCACACATTCTCAGGAGCTGGCAGATTGTTTAGAGCTGAACTCTGGCACTTCTTTTTTTCTTCCTCCCCCTTAACTTCACTCCTTCTATACCTTTAGTTATTCCCCTTGGAGCTTGGGCCCTGTATTTGGTGGACAACTGCAGGTAGAAACTTGGCTTCCCTCAGTCTTTTTCCTATTGCTGAAAGGAAAACTCCCTTTTTTCCTCTTTCAAAAATATAAACAACTCTTAGCGCAGACTTTGAGAATCTAGTGAGTAATAAATGATGACTAACAATCATTCCAAAGGTGCTGTGGAAACCGTTCATCTGGCTCTGAGTCATGCTATAGGAATGGCCAATCAGGGCTCGTTACACTGCAGGAATGACAAACAGGAGGCCTTTCTCCTCTTCTAACAGGAGCACAATGTGGAATGTTCGTTTTACACAAAGTTCCACATTGCCAGGCAACAGCAGCTGTTGTGAAGCAACAGGATGGGTTTGTAGGCCGGTGTGAGTCACAGAGCTCGGAGTTCATGGTATGATCAGATCAGCTTGTATAAAGAGCTCTTTTTATCTGCTTTATGGCGCAGATGTATAACGGGAGGGAGAGACATTCCTCAACAGAACATGCTTTATTTTATGAGGCAGAGAGCCTCTGATGGTTTTGGTGGGAACTTTCAAAACACTCCAATATGCTTCACTGCTGTGCGATTTAGGCCTTTTAGGTCTATCACTGGGGATAAGGAAAAATAAAATTTATAACTAATGTTAAAAATTAAGGAAGTTTTAGAACATTTAAAATATCTGATTATTTTCTGTCAAAGACTTTGAAATTATGAAATCTAAAACTCAGATGAGACATATAATAAACACAATAACCTAATATTCCAAAATCGTCATACACCAAATGTTGAGTCAGAGGTCAACCAAGAAGCCCGAACTCGACTCAAATAGCCCAAATAGCCATTGCCGGAAGTCAGTGATTTCAGTTATAATTTTAAAAAATACAAATATTTGCGTTACAAAAACCCTTTAACAAACTATTCCTTTAACGATATTAGTCCACACCAGCGAACAATATCATTTGTTTATGCTGAAGCACATGAATGTTTGCCACTAAATTCTCCAGCTCCCTGCAGCAGGATTGATTCTGATTGGCTGTCAATATTTATATCACTGATCAGCTGGAGAAAAAACGTTCTGAAAGTGAATCCAATGATATAGTTCTGCTGTGCCTTTATTGTTATAGCTGCGGTGTGGACTGTGCTACTCTTAAATATTGAGAACAATATATTTTTATAACTGTGCAATAAACGCAAGACGACAGGTGAGAGAACCAGTTTCTCCACTTTGAATGGCTAACTAAACTGTCAACTAAACAATGCCAGACTGTTATGATTGCAACCATTTCACAGTGAACAGAAAGCACAAAAGTAAATAACTCATATGAACATTCCCAAATCTTTGATTAAGAATACTAAATACCACTTGTTTGTGTCTCACGTGTATGAGGGTGTATAGCAGAAAGAGATAAATCTGGCTTCTCTGTCACTCGTCATTACAGGTCTGCAGTGGGATCAGTATCCACCAGACAGAGAAGGTGGATGAAAGCAGTGCTGTCTAGGCAAGAAGACAAACTATAATCCCCTCATCCTACTACCACTCAGTAGGAAAGGGGAGACAACAAGATAAGAGACTTCCTGAAATACCACAGGCCTAGAGTTCTAGGAATGGATTCTTGCTTAAGTCACCGACAAAAATAATACAATGAATGATCATAAAACATAATATACAAAAAAATAGAACACAGACTGCAAATAATAGAATTCATAATTCCAGTTTATTCCAGGAGAGAAACCAATAATAATGCAGGAATTTCTTGTACTTGTACAATTTTACTTCAGGGCAAGAAAACACCCAGACTTCAGCAGGAGGCTTCAGTCAAACCCATTAGTTCTTAATCCTCTCTTAGACTAATCCAAAAGCGCCTGGAACGCAGAGGTGTGTGAGCATGTGTGGGTGTGTGTTTGGGTATAAGGGGCTGCAAGGTTAGTTATTGTGTGTGTGTGTGTGTGTGTGCGCGCTTAGTACCTTTTTAGCACTTTCGGGTCCGGCTTCATCAAAGCGGAACCGGATGATGCGGAAGTCTTTGCAGTAGAGGATAAGCTCAGTAGGGTTAAATTTCAGTTTCTGATTGGAACCTAAAATCTTCTGCTTCCCCTTAACATCATTCACTGTAGAAAAAAAAACAAAAAGCTAAAAAATGACACACAAAGTCATATTCTGAAGCATTTCTGATCATGAAAGTAGACAGAGGTAATGATAGGAAGAACTTGCATTGTGATTTGGAAAGAGGCAGACTTGCATGAACACCACAGTATTATGTGACATTGGTGCTCACTACCAAGTTTACTGATCTCAGTATTGGATTCTGCACGTGCTAGTGAGGGACACAGTGCAATCTGTATTATGTGTATTCTGTATTACATAATATTCAGTCACAAAATTAGAAGGCACAAAAAGATCATAATTACGTTTAAAGCACAAAATAAAACAAAAATGAAATAAGTAAGTTCTCTTTTTCTAAAGTAACTACCAAATAATACAGAAGTGCTAATTAAGACTTGTTCTGTTTTTGTTTTTTTTTAATTTGTAGTTTTAGAGAACATGACACCTTATCTTTAGCACAGAACAGTAGTTCCTCTACTTACGTTTACCCCCTAATGAGCTGAGAGAGGAAATGTTCACATTAACTATATATTAGCAGAATTAGTTTATAGCAATATCATGGTGTTAATACATGTACTGTATAAAGCCTACCATATTATTACAATCATCAAATGACTGCATTACAAATTGATTCATTTATTGCTCTTGTGCAGTAATCTACTTATTGTGCCTCTCAAGTTTGCTCTTCTAGCCGGCCTTCCCTCATGCACAATCAAACCTCTACAAATGATTCAGAACGCAGCAGCACGACTGGTCTTTATGAGCCCAAAAGGGCCCACATCACACCTCTCTTCATCTTCTTGCACTGGCTCCCAAATGAAGCTTGCATCAAATTCAAGGCAGTGCATATGAAACAGCCACAGGCTCGGCTTACCTCCACTCACTGCTACCAATCTACACTCCCTCCAGAACTCTGAGATCCGCCAGTGAGCGACGCCTCATTGTACCATCACAAAGAGGCACAAAATCTCTTTCCAGAACATTCTCTTACACCGTTCCTGGCTGATGGAATGATCTTCCCATTGCTTCCCATTACAACCTTCAAATCACTTCTGAAAACCCATCTCTTTCAACTCTATTTGACATCATAAAAATAAAAAAAATTAAAAAAACCTTAACCCTACTCTTCCTTTTCCTTTCTAGCCTGCACTTATTTGAAGATTGCCTGTTATATGGTACTATGAGCACTTCCTATGTTGTTTTTGCCTCTGTATGACTAATTGCTTGATGTTTCCCCACCTGTAAGTCGCTTCGAATAAAAGCATCTGCTAAATGAATAAATGTAAATGTAAAATTTTACAGTGTATGTGCAGAATGTTTCAAGGAGACGTGCAAAAAACAAAACAAAAAAAATTACATTTAAAGTACAATCTTTGCTTTCCAAAAAATTAGCATCTTATGTGTCTTATTCTACTATTATAAATAGTAAGCTATTGTTTAATGAAAAGAATATGTAAAGAATAAGACATGGAGATATGGAGCTTTCAGTCCTGTAATTAATACAGCATAGACAGCCTCTAAGGGCACTATCCCAGACTCCAGGGGTCACTCTGCGTGCCTTACCGACAAACTGAAGCCTCAAAGAGCAGTGTGGGTTTTTTTTCTAAGCCTGAATTTCTTATAAAGGTCTTTTGTTAAAGCCACACAGACAGAGTAAAAAAAGGAAAAGAAGCAGGCTTCATGCTCTATCTGTTCAGCACAGCAATTCAACACTTGGGGGGCTAAGTCAGCAATGAGGGGAGTGCAAGGATCTAACACAAACAAGATTAATCGTGGCCAGGCTCAGGCTGCAGTCTGGCAGGATGAGCTCATCCACATCTATGCTGAAAGCAGTCACCCAAACAGGTTCCACAGCTACGCTACTCTGTCACAATTGGCCACATCACTCATGGAAAAATCCAAGCCAACGGGGTTACTGTCAGTCATTTAGGACACATGATCCTTTTTGTTATGTTAGCACAAATGTAGTAGCAGTTTACGAAAAGGAAAAGGGGGAACAGACACAGAAAGAGAGATCAAACTGAGCACTGAGATACAGTAAAAATAAAAAAAGAGATGGAAAAAAAACAAAGTTAGAAAGAAGGAAACCATTGACTGTAAAAACACTGAAGAAGAGCAGACTGGAGAACGATAGGGATAACACATGAGAAGACATTCTAGCTGATGACTCAAAATATTTTTATTTAGGCTATTAAAAGCATAAAAGCATGGTTGAGGTTTCATGGAGCAGTGTTAAACTAGGGTATGAGGAGCCCCAGGCATTTATGTCATACAGCCAGGGCATTTATGGAAAGTTTCTGGAATATACATTTAAAAAAAATAAATGAACAAAAATTCCAAAAGCCTCTATTTAACCAAATCAAATTAGCTACTAGAGGAATTACAACTACAATTGCACAAATCTGGATAGCATATTGCATAAGTTGATTATGAACTGATTTGATCATGTGTGGGAGGATCCAATAGTTGAGGTTATACAGTAGAGTCATTATTTAGTATAACGTGCACAGACTAGAGCGTATGTGCTAAGCTGCTCTTTTATAGTGATTCAACTGATTGTAGAAAACAGCAGCAAAAAACAGGTGGTCTGCAGGTGTTGGAAGGCTTGGTGGAGTGTTTTTGTGCTGTTGAATTACCTGTTACTACCTGCTCCACGCAAGCCAGCGGGATATCATGCTCACCCAAGAGGCGGTGGGTGCACTGGAATCTCTGTAAACAATAAAAAAAAAAATATGAGGAAAAAGAAAAGAAAAAGGATAATTTTTCATTCATTTGCTTTCCATCTTTTTGTTGCTGTTATCCAGTAAAGAGAACCTCATGAGCTCTGGCTGGCCTGTGTATGTATCAGTGTAATGGGTGACCTGTAGCTTTGAAGGACTATAATAAATTATCATCTTTCCTAAGTAAATCAGCTGATCATCTGTTGACTGAGGGAGATTATTAACATGTTTAACCTATTTAAATCAAGAACTGCTTAACAGGGCAGAGTGACTTATATGTGTAGCAGA
Source organism: Enteromius thamalakanensis (assembly GCA_032357475.1). Classification (NCBI taxonomy): domain Eukaryota; kingdom Metazoa; phylum Chordata; class Actinopteri; order Cypriniformes; family Cyprinidae; genus Enteromius; species Enteromius thamalakanensis. Next base: position 12,579,264 of record JAUCMT010000134.1, on the reverse strand, counting down.
CTTAACCGCTCTGGAAAAGAACTTTGGATTCTTTTGCATGACTTGGTTTTGAAGACAGGGTCTAAAATTTATTTCCCTACTTATATGACCCATTTATTCTGTCTGGTAGGAAGTAATACTCATGAGACCAATTTAAAAACAATGGTTTTATATTGTATAAATTATAAGATTACAATATTTCACCTACATTTTCACACATGTAATGCAGGTCTGCTTTTCTCAATATATTGTGGCTCTATCAAAACATTGTCATGCCCAGTCATAAACAAATAAATACATTTATAGTGCAACAGGTCGACAAATCTTCTAGTTCTAGTGAATAAATGAATAAATACTAGATTACAATCCTACACCGACATTAAGATATTTTTATTTATTTATTTAAACTATTGAAACGTGTAGAAATGTTTGTGGGTTAGAAGGTTACTTATTTCCAATGCAGTCTGAAAACAGCACAGCAAGCTAAATAAAATGTACACATGTATTTCTGCTACCAGAAATATTAAAGTAAGCAATCCTTCAAATTGCAAATGATAAAAACTTAAACATGCTTTTTTTATTTTCAATTAATTTTATTTTGCTTTTTTAATTTATTTTAAAGTTGTAATACCACAAGATAAAAAGTTGTATTATAAACTAAAAGCATGTTTTATGTTGATATTTTATGCTTTCATCACTACTTATTGGTGCATTCAAATGACTGACTCTTAGAAGTCTGAGTTTACCTGCCGTGGCAAGGAATTATGGGCAATGAAGGAAACTTTGAAGTTGGTACACACGAGTTTTCCCCAGAGGTCATCCTGACAGCTCTCTGCACCGATGCACTTCCTTACAAAGTTGGCCTCGTTCACAACTATTTCACCTGTAAAGAGGGAATAAGGAAGTGAACTTAAGAGGAAGGAAAAACACAATCAGCTGAGCAACGGATGATTAGCTGAAATTTGAACTGAACTTAAATATTTAAAATACATTAAAACAGAACTGTTGGTATTTGTGTTTAACATGTATTATTGATTTGTTTTATTATATAGTTCACTCCAAGCATGTGTCAATCCAGATACTATTTTACTAACAACCCAACGTTTTATATTTTTCATGTGATATCTCCTCCACCAGCAGGTTCTTAATAGCTCAGCAGCAACTTCTGAATTGCTGACCACTAAGGTTTCACAAACTTGAGACCCTTTCTAACAGCTTTGCAGGGAAAGCCCTCTCCAGTGACTGTCCTTTCATGTTGTCAGAAAAATAATTCCCTATTAAAAGAAATGGCCTGTTCTGCTGACTAATGAACACAAACTTTTACCTCATACAGAGTGTGGACATGCATGCTGAGAGTCCTGAACAGGAAAAGAACATGAGTTCAAAGTCAGGTGCACCAGTTGGTCACAGAGACATTTTGTTTGTACTATCAATACTGGCTTGTGCAGTGAATCTAGAGTCTATGCTGAGCTGTTCCATATTTGGAATGGATTTAATGTCATTCTAAGGAGACATGTATGCCAAGGACAATAACTGTAATAATAATTATAAAAAACTCTTTCAGATTTTTTTTCCCTAACATATGAACAATAAAAACATCAACAGCCGAGTCTGAATCCATCCAACTTTAAAGAGCTTAAGCAATTGAAGCGGCAAATGACATAACTGCAGAATGAGCTTATATAATAAACAGAACGCCATGCCATGTTTACAAAACATTTTGTGGATGCAAATATAGTTATCTATATTTATATATGATATCATTCAAGGGTGGACAGGCGTTATTATAGGTGAATATACTAGTGGCCTAAGAGTTTTGTACAGTACTGTATAAACAAACTATTTCATGAAAAAATGACCAAAATGCACATTTCTAAAATCACACATGGTTTTTATAATTGTTGGCTGTGACCAACATCTCTACTTCCGTCTTTAGCTGAACTTAAGGCACACAGATGGAAATAAAGAAACCCACATTCTGCTTTATTCTAAACATAGCACTTCCTCTCTTCACTCTAAAGGTGACCCAGACACATTAAGAGCCTAAAACGAACAGAGATGTGTGTATATTGGAGTAGAATAATCAAGTTGCTGAGAGGAAGAGTGAGGGAGAAGAAAACACATATTCCAGCTGTGAGCACTTTGTGTGTGAGCGCGGTGAGGGGTGTTTGTCTCACAGCTGGGCCTGTTTCATAGGGTTACAGCAGGGCAGGGTGCAGACTAGCTAAGATGGAGGTTGGGCCCTGTGAGAGCATTTGCATCTCAGGCACAATACTGTTGAATGCTTCAATAAACATCAAAACAGTAGGTCAGCCAGACAAGTAATGACTACACCTGCATGGAATCTGAGCCGCAGGATTCAGGAGAACGTTCAGTAGAGAACATCCTCAGCAACATTCACAACTACTTGTATATTTATCTATTAATATAGATATTTAGGTTCATCTGATAATGCTTTAAGTTACTGATGTCATCAGTCTAATCCATGTTTACATTTTTTTGAATCTTTATCTTATCGCAACATTAAGTATAGATTAAATAACAAAAGTCTTAAGACCTCAGTATGAAGACTCATAATCTTTATAACCCATCTTCTTACATATTTGCACATGCACCCACGCCCACTCGCAAATTTTAAACAACTTCCTCTTCCGCTCTACATGCAGCCTGGCCTGAAAATGGCCATGACTACACATCAACGTGTGTCTGATCAGCGCTCTACAAGGATTAAGCAGCAGCTCATCCTCTCTGATCTACCAGTAAACAGCAGAAGGGATGAGAAGGAAATGCAGATGGTAGTTTGGCAGATGCACTATGATTGCAGCCAAACAACGTCTCACTAAAATACTTGTTTACAAACTAATCAATAAACAGCCACTAAAATCACATTTCACTGCACAATTTGCATAATACTTTACATTGTGAGATTTCAAAATGTATTTAAACTGAATTTTTTTTTTTAATATATATATACAGATTTATCACAATTTTACTGACTTGGTTTATTTTTGATCAAATAAATGCAGTCTTATTGAGAATAAGAGACACTTACATTAAAAACTTACAAAATCTTACTGACCACAAACTATTGAACAGTAGTACTAGATCACACTAAATTTATGCAGTATATCCAGATGCCAATGGTTTGAGACGACAACATATTAAGAGTACATATCACATACATGGCATTAATAATACACATGAAATGACCCATGGCAAGTTAAGGACAGTCTGCACCTTAAAATATAACAGCATCAAATGTTTACGTTTGATCATGTGATCAGGCTTCCTGTGTTTACATCCTGTTAGAAAAGGGGTGTTTTGGTGGCTGGCATGTTTCATCAGTACACTTCGGTTTGTGTTTTTCTTAGCTTTGAATGTGGACAGCAATTATAGTAGAGTTGAAATGGTGCCAATGGCTAAAGCAGGGAGAGAAGATGCTGAATACTGCAAGAGTAGGACAGGCGACGCTATTCTTATGGTTGTATCGAGTTCGGCACAGGAATTCTCTCGTTGCGTTGTGCTGCAAAAGTTACACGTAAATGGATCGGAGCAACATGATAACAAGAGGCTAAACAGAGAGACTCAGAAAGAGACAGAGAGAGAGAGAGAGAGAGAGAGAGAGAGAGAGAGAATGTGTGTGTGGGATTGTAAAAGAACACCGTTCATGAGACAACGGGCATGTTTTGTTGAGATGACTAGGCACCATTGGCCCTTCATGGGTGTGTGGGGAGGGTTGGAGAAATTTAAATAGAGCAGTCAAGTAGGAGGTCAATCTGAATAGATACATTTAAACCAAAATGTCACCACATGCAGGACTAAACGAATCCTTAGAAAATCACTAAGATAAACTATGAGTTTATTTTCTTTACATGTCAATAAACACAAGAAGCAAATAGACCTTACAGGTGTTGTGCAGTATCCTTTTTACACAAATTACCTTTGATCTAATGTTCACTAAAAGTACATTTAAAAGAACAAATCATTTAATCAGACTATTACATTTTAAATATCTATTTTTATACTGTAAATTATAAAGAGATGCAAAAGTACTGTGAAATGTGCATTTAAAATAACAATTATATTAGATTTTTTTCTATTTTATTTCGATAATACAACTGAATTTTAACTAGAGTGATTTAAATCTATAAATGCAAACATTAAATAAGTAATTATTCTATTGTATTTGCACTGCAGTATATCCATTTTGACCTGTTGTAAATAGACCTACAAGATAACTACTGTTCAAAAGTTGCTTTTTTAATCAAAATAAGTTACTATTTATTGAAACACAGATTTTACAGTATTTTATTTGAAAACGCTATTGTAACATTATAAATCTTTACTGTCACTTGCTTAAAAGAAATTACTTTTTTTTTTAACTGCAGTAATGCAGTACTGTTGTAAACGCAATGACTTCACCACACCGTGTGCCACCCTGCTATCACCACGGTCCACAAAACACAGTGACAAGGGAGGTTTTGTTTTAATTTCAGTTGAGGAACTAAAAAATGCACAGCACATCTATTTTGGAAACAGGGAAGGTCCATGTTATGCGGCTTAATTATAAGGAGTGAACGCCTAAACGCAGAGTCCTTCCCCAGACACCACAGCACTGTAGTCGCCTTTCTGTGTGTTCCCAAACACTTCTAGGAACAGAGAAACGATTGGGATGGATTAAAACCTCTGCCATCACAGACATGGAGTCGATACGTCTTGCTAGCGGCTTGAAAATAGCTGATCCACAAACCCATTGAATGGGTTAAAGGTAGCACCTTTAACCACAAAAGGCAATGCCTCCTTTGAAAGTACCTGTCAGAACATGAAGCCTTTATTTACAAGAACCAGGACATTAGGATTAAATGTAGATGTGTACACACCCAATACAAGTGTGCTTGGCAGTGGCAATTATAAGACATATAGGAACAGGTAGATCACATTTTTAAAACCACCCACAATCTAAGTCCTGCAGATGTCATCCTGATACTGATTTAGCAGACACTGAATGACTTTTGAATGTGTTGAACTACTGTAAGCTGAGCAAAACAAGCTGCTTTATTAATGTATAGGTTAGATGCTTGCCTACAGATCAACCACTAGCTCTGTACCTAAACTACTTCAGAAGCTAGCAAATAATGGTGCCATCCCAAAGAAGCACAAAATCACTTTCACTGACTTTTACCTTAACTGTTCCCTGCTGCTGGAAAGACCTGCTGAACCCAAGCAGTGGAGCCATTTTCAAGAAACGGAAAAAGAAATTAATACGAATCTGTTCTATTTTTTCCTATTTTTTTTAACTTGTATGTAATGCATTAGACGCACTGTGACTTGCCACAGCACTTATATATTGCTTGCATTTTGTTGGTTTAATTGCTTCTACTGTCCTCATTTGGATAAAGCATCTGCTAAAGACATTTAAATGTAAATAAAAAGGTAATTTCTCAATGATATCATAGTAGCAACAAATCTTTTCATTGTGCATGAAAGCTAAAAGCTTGTTTAAAAGAAACAGGTTCCTCAAAATGGTCAAATTCTTTCACCATTTATTCACTCTCATGCTCTTCAGAACCAATATGACTTTCTTTCATGGAAGGCACTGGACGCTCTTTTTCATGCAATTACAAAAAATAAAAGAAATCTCAAAACTTTAAAAATCAAAAGAAAAAAAAGAAGATTTTGTGTTTTCTTATATTGCAAGTCTTCTAAATCAAATTTTAGCTTTGGATATTTTCATAATTAAATCCTTTTCCCAGTTAGATCTTAGATGTTTCCCACTCAAATCTATCATATTGATTCAGAACACATGGAATATAGAGAATAAGACCATGATTATGATGCATTATTTTTTAATTACCGTAGTTCCAAAACAGCAACCAGCACATTTCTAACAAAAGTCTCCTTTCTTATTCCACTTATAAATGAAAGACATAGCCTACATGTTTGGTACAACATGAGAGAGAAAAGGCAATAATCAAAAAAATAATATCCCTCTTAGCCTTACATCTACTTTATTTACAATTCACAATTAAGGAAGTGTGGCATTAAAATGCTTTCTAGAGGAAGATGGCGCATCGTAGACCCTCTGTAAACACTACAGCTGGCATCGAAACCCAAACACAACAAACCAGGGCAGATCACAGGCTCTTTATGCAAGGCCACGCATTAAAAATTCAGAGGCTGCACAAGTGCAGGAAACAGGATGGATAAGATACTGTTCCGCATACAGGAAGGACTTCTGTGAATATCATGTTCAACAGATCACTCAAAAAGCCAGAGACATCATTTCTGTTTTATTTCTCAATCACACACACACACACACACACACACACTTCTCTCCTGCCAACTGTACACCTCGCAATAGCAGAAGCTGATTGGTGATGCAATGGTAAAAATAGAGACAAGGAGCAAAAGACAACTGATTGCTATGGAAACCAACTGGAGGCCTTCTGTTAATTGACAATGTACCAATATGTGGCAGATTGAACAGGAAGGGACAGAAGAGGAAGTAGAAACACCAAATTGTTAAAAATTACATTGGTTTTCATTTAGCAGGCACTTTCTGGTCCAAAGAAATTTACTGTACAGTTTACGAAAGAACAATCACAGTTGGTGAATCAGCCTATGTTCAGTGGTATGCTACACTAGGCTGGTCGAACAAACTCTGAACAGATTGAAAGTTAACAAAACCAATCAAATCCAAACCGGCTTAGACATGATTCTGGGGGTTCACAACACTTGCTAGAAACATTCTCAGTCAATTCAGGGTTTAAAAAGTTTACCATTTGCAGTAAACAGCCAATCACATGAAACACGACGAGCATCAGTTCGATTCACACAAATCACATCTCTGCTGAAGAATAAGCGATTGTTGAAATTATCATGAATTTTAATGCATTTATAAGACAGAAAAGAAATACTCCTGCTGACACAAAAATTCAAGAAGATGAGAAGAAAATTCCTGACTTAGGAGTGAAACAAAGAATTATTCAATGAATTATTCATATAGTTTATAATTTCTGAGAGATATTAAAGCATGCAAATGTAGCCAATTTAAAAGCATTAGATATTCCAAAGCTTGTATTTACATGCTTATATTTATATTTACTGTGGAAATATAATTGCTTATGTGCAATTCATTAGGGATATAATAATAAACACTTCTAAATAATCTCAATTAGGCCTATTATATAATTATTACATATAAATTATTATATATAATTTAAATTTTTCTCTTGAACATAGATAGCACAAATTAACTTAATGAGTGGCCGTGTTCTTCTTAATAACTTTAACTGTGAATTACTTTAAATTAGAGTAGGAAATGCAGTGAGTGACTTTTTTTGCATCAGATATATGTCACTTTGCTCACAGCTGAGCTTATCATGGTGATTAACACAAGTAAAAAAACTATTCATTTTCTTAAACCTGAAAAACCAGAGTTTGCGTAACTTAATTTAACTCAACACTGATACCACCTTTCCAAAACAGGCCAAGGGGGTTCAAACTAAACATTCAGCCACAAGTTCAGTTCAACTACTAAGCCACACCACCCCAACCCTGTGACAGTTGTTTGCCAAAACAACGAATGCACCTTTTTTTCTTTCTTACCTGGTAGAAGTTTCGCTTCTAGTTTCTTGATGGGCAGCTGAGGACTCTTCTTCAAATCCGTCTGTGTAAAAAATTAAAAACACTAAAAGTCATCTAACCACTTTCAAGTATGCAAGACACAGCAGAACCTTATGCTTACATTTTTCTCTTGTCCATATGGGACAAAACCTCATTTCAGAACATTTAACAAGTGCCTACGCTGCTCTTCAATTTGTGATTTGATTCGACTATCAACATTTGTAATCAGATTAGGAGAATAAATAATCAAAATGTTGTGTCTTTGAGAGTTAGTGATCTGTGACGCTGCATTGTGTTGAATGTCAAAAGGTTTTGTGTCTATTAATCACTGAGGAATTGGACACACTGATTCCTATTATTCAAAACTTCCATGAGTTAGATGTACAAGCCAGACATTATGTTATTCATTTATTTCCATTTGTAACACATTGACTGATACATCAACATCCTGCACATGTTAAATTTATATCCAAATATGCTACAGGCTGAAAGTACATGCACACTGTTCTTAAAGGAGGGCATCTAGCTCCATTCTTGACCTAACAGTTACACGTCCAAATACAAGGTACTGCTGGGGACACGAAGTTACGGAGGAACAAGCAAAGTGAAGTCTTAACTATGAAGTTAGTCGTCCAGATGTCCAACATATGGGGGGACAGTTTTCTTAACAAACATAAACAAGTGCAGAATAGTAAACAACTACGATGACTTTGTCTTTAGCTGCTAGTCGTTAGCTTGCTAGTGTTACTCACCTGAAGTGGAGGAAGATAAGACTTAAAAGTCGGCTTCGTTTGTTTACCGGAGAACATAATTTAAACGGGACGATATGACAAAAATGTGAAGTGTAAATCCATATAAGAGCAGTCTTAAACTCTTACAACGGTATCGGACTACGTCAAAGCGTTAATTCCAAGGTTTCTTCAGTAGACGAGGTGTTTAAAATCATAGTTTCCATAAATGCAAAAGCAGTATTTGGTCTGTGCTTTGCATGCAGTAGTATCTCAGCTGGATGTGGTCGGTCCCGCTGAAGTCTCTTCGTCAGCGGCTGTCAAACTCAAACTTTTGCTGCTTTAGTTTCCCGCTGTAAACATTCACGTCATGTTCGGTCTTCTCGTCAACAATGTGCGTGTGTGTGAGTCTTGGGGTGGTGCTGCAGCAGACGGCTTCAGTCCTATAATTCACCGCCCGTGTTCAGTTCAGCCATGTTTATTAGAGGAGAAATGGGGAGGTGCAGCGTGCTTGAGCTCTGGACCACAAAAAAAAAAAAAAACAGGAGGAGGAGTGAGCTATGGCGAGCCCTGTGGACCATTGGAGCGTTTTGTTTTTAAATGCGAATATTTATATTGTTTATAATATTTAAAATACATATTAAGTGCTTTAACACGTTTAATCCAACATATGTGCACTTTGAGATAGACTTTTGTCTTTTTTGGAATTTTAAATAGAGAATAATCTTTGTATGTTCAGTATTTAAGAGATCTTAACTGCGCTGCAATGTCGAAAAAAACACATATGCTTATAAATAGATCGTTTTCATATCATGCATAGTTTAGCTGAAGTGTATTAATGGACTCGTAGCGCCACCTGCTGGAATGATTATAATCCTGCATGCAACTTTTCAATAAGGTCAAGACTGTCCTCTGTAGTCAGACGATGAAAATACTTCATAGTAATTCTCCTTTACTTAATAATCCCCCCTTGTTTTTTTCCCCCTTTGTAATACCTAAACCCGAGTGCAATATAGGTCTATCCTTGTAATGATGGACAGGTTGAAAATATAATAAAATATAACAAAATCACTAATATTTAATGTCTTTATTTTCGAAAGAAGTACCTCCTGCTTAATTTATATGATCATAAATACTGTAAAAACAGTAGTAATGTCAAAGTATCTCTACGATATGAAAAACCTTTTCTTTTTAAATATATTTTAAAATGTAATTTGTTGAATTACTTCAGGAAATCACAGTGTCATTCTATGATGATTCTATGATCATTGCTGATTTATTATAAAATGATTATTAATGAAGTAGCAATTATTTCATGATTTTAAAGACAGGCCTAGAACTCTTTTGTAGTGTCACAAATATCTTTACTGTCCCTTTTGATCAGTTTAATGTGTTCATGCTGTATAAAAGTAATATTTTCTAATAAAATACATGCACTTGGACTTCTGAGCAGCAGTATACTCTTATTTAAACCTAAAAGCAGTTTGTGGCTGTTATACAAAATATAGTCCAGATGTCTGGCTTCACAGCTGTGAATAGATGGCTGAGTAAATAATTTTTGTCTGTTGACAATCATTTATTAGCTTAGGTTTGACAGTATGAATATATGAATATGCAAATGATCGAACACAAGTTTGTTTTAAAAACTTTGTTAAAGGTTCCTAAAAAAATTGTGAACAAAAAGGTTCCTCTTGAAATATGAACTTCTAAAAGCGGAATATAGGCCTGAAAAGAGCGTTATAAAGTTAGACTTACATTTAAAACAAGTAATGAGCATTTAAATACAATTTTAATAACAACAGTCATAGTAATAAAAATAACCACAATAAACATATACTATATACAGTGGGTACAGAAAGTATTCAGACCCCCTTACATTTTTCACTCTTTGTTATATTGCAGCCATTTGCTAAAATCATTAAAGTTTTTTTCCTCAATGTACACACAGCACACCAGAGAATCTTATTCCTCACCATCCTTCAGGTGTTTTTTTAACAAACTCCATGCAGGCTTTCATGTGTCTTGCACTGAGGAGAGGCTTCTGTCGGGCCACTCTGCCATAAAACCCAGACTGGTGGAGAGCTGCAGTGATGGTCAACTTTCTACAACTTTCTCCCATCTACCGACTGCATCTCTGGAGCTCAGCCACAGTGATCTTTGGGTTCTTCTTTACCTCTCTCACCAA
>JAUCMT010000134.1:12556953-12568646 GCA_032357475.1 Enteromius thamalakanensis | reverse complement strand
GCCACAGTGATCTTTGGGTTCTTCTTTACCTCTCTCACCAAGGCTCTTCTCCCCCGATAGATCAGTTTGGCCAGACGGCTAGCTCTAGAAAGGGTTCTGGTCATCCCAAACGTCTTCCATTTAAGGATTATGGAGGCCACTGTGCTTTTAGGAACCTTAAGTGCAGCAGAATTTTTTTGTAACCTTGGCAAGATCTGTGCTTTGCCACAATTCTGTCTCTGAGCTCTTCAGGCAGTTCCTTTTGACCTCATGATTCTCATTTGCTCTGGCATGTATTGTGAGCTGTAAGGTCTTTATAGACAGGTGTGTGGCTTTCCTGATCAAGTCCAATAAGTATAATCAAACACAGCTGGACTCAAATGACTCAAATCTCAAGGATGATCAGAAGAAATGGACAGCCGCTGAGTTAAATAAATGAGTGTCAGAGCAAAAGGTCTGAAATTCTTTTTAATAAATCTTCAAAAATGTTAAAAAATTCTGTGTTTTTCTGTCAACATGGGGTGCTGTGTGTATATGATAAATGATTTTAGCAAATTATTGCAATTAAAAAAATAAATAAATAATATATATATATATGGTATATAGGGTTCTTATTGTTTTAAATATGTAATAATAAAATATAATATGTTGTAGACACTTCACAATCATCTTTTATGTCATCTTTAGGTCAGCTGCTTAAATAATATTGCTATGTTCTATTGTACCTTTTTTTTTGTCTGTTAGTAATATAAATTAGTAATGCAGTCTCGCTGCGCAGATAGGACGCGCTTTACTACACCAGAAATCATCTGGTGGGATTCCCTTTGGAATGACGCGCCGAGCGGCGCTCCTATTGGCCAAAGGCGACGCACGAAATTCTCCATTTATGGGTTGTTTGCCTCTTGATTCCGTCCACCAGCAGACACAAAGTTTAAGTTTGTAGAGCAGACGCTCTCTGCAGCACAGTCAGTGCGCTCAAGCGGTTCACCGGCGCGGTCCTCACTATTATGGAGAGGCGACACTGGTCTTGAGGAGACGTTTATAACAGCACGAGAGGCCAAAACGAGACAGTGACATCACCCAGAGACTTTAATAGGCTTTTTTTAAATTTAATAAACAGATACAAAACGGATTATAAAAGAAGGTCGGCTGCGGTGTGATAAACAGATGAAAATGGTGAGTAAAAATATGCAATATCACAGTCACGTACGGATATAAACACAAGGGACCCTTCTGTTTTGGAAACAGTGTTCGAGCATCCTTATCGAGATCAAGTAGGTTTTTTCAGCGAGGTCAACGTTTTATAAAAACTAGTTTGTTTATATGTGTATGATTTGTGTATGTATGCACTCTATTTACGTTTTAAGTTATGAACGTCTTATGCTAGACAAACAACCTTTGTAGGGTGTCATATTCAGCTATTGTTTGCCCGTCATCTCTTGTTCACTTAGACAGAAACAGCCTCTTCTTTCCCAGCCCTCCTTGAACAGGTTGTACTTATACTGGTCCTGGTTACAACCCAGTTTCTTGCTATTTTTGGCATTATGTCCAGGCTTGTGACCGATAAAAACCATAGTGTTTCCACTTTCTCTGATCAGTGATCTTGTTGGACATATTGCAGTTCATTATTAACATTATTATTCTGTCATGCCAACCTGGCTTAGTCTTATGTAATAGCGGAAAACTGTAAGTTACACACATTAGTATCCATGGGTACAGGACAGGTACAGTAGGTGTAGTCGCATGTGAAGCTCACTTCCGTACATATGCCTGTAAGGATGGGCTGGGATCTGCTTTGAATAAGTATGTGCTTATGTGTGTGTCCACAATGAGACAGTTTCCTCTTGTTATGGTGGAAAACGATACCGCTGGTCATAGCTCCTCGAGCAATATAAGGATTCTGTTACGCTTGGAACTTTTCGGGTTTGTATGATCCCTGGATCTCATAGTAGGATGCTTTCACAGATCCAGTTTGTCTCAAATTCAGTATCTTTTTCAGCCTGTTAGCTGGTGAGGAACAGGTACAGATCAGGTGAAAAACAAGTTAATCCAGTTCAGCTGTCTCTTCAGGGCACGCAGAGACATTCTCTGCAAGCCATGCAGCCGGTGGAACTAGTTTACCATGGGCTTTACACATATGGGAGAAAGCATTTTTTGTAGATGCTCTATGCTGCAATATTATCAGCCGGCCTTGGTACAGCAAATGTCAGAATAAGCTGACTTGTGGTTAGTTGTGCTCATGTGGACTCAATATCACAGAAGTCATTAATATTACTTTAAGAAGCACGATTCTTCAATGTTAACATTGCATGTAATGTCCCTATTCAAGCTCAGTCTGACCTGCTAGTATACGTCCAATGTAACTACATCTGTGGAATTAATAGGTGGGGTTAGTAGCTGTATTTGTTTTGACTGCAGTCTTGATGAGTCAACTCATTTTGGAAATGGAATGATTTCTGAAATATGAACTAGTGGTAATTTCTGTTACACAACAGTGCCCAATTTTACAGCTGTGCAAGAGCAATTTCGGTTGATTTTGTAATATGTCACTCAGTTACCGAATATGACTGAGCTAGTGTATTAAAAAGTAATTATCATAAAGTTATGTATGTGGTATGAGGACATTTTGATACCCTCAGGCTCAAAGCCCTTAACACAGACCACAAAAGCAAGATTACTCTTCTACAAAATTAAGTAATTAACTTTACAGAAAGATATTTAGTAAATATCCTGTTTGCTTCCTCTTTTTGGTGTACCTGGGTCTATTGTGATTGGTCTCCATATTTCAGGAGCAGTTTTACAGGTTGAGCTGTATCTGGATGGTTGGTAGCTTTGTTCACTTTCTTTTTTCCCCTTCTCTGCACTATCTCCTCTTTTTCTCTTTCTTTCTCTGCCAGATGCTGAATAGTAGGTCAGTATGGCAGCATATGTTTTGTATTAAGAGCTGCAGATGGGCGGTACGTGCTGAGTAACATCCCCCCTATTTAAAGCCTCTATGTCACACCGCCACAAGATTGCTGAGGAATCCATACTCTTTCTGAAAGAGTCAGCAACAAGAGAAAGGTGTCTAGTGGGACTATTCTAGTAGGATGGCTGAAATCTATTAGTTACTATTTTTCTACATTAACGCATGTATACATGCAACGCATTTCTCTCAATATCAGCTTTGATGTTGGGTTCTTTGATGCTGTTTTATTGTCGGTTCTGAACTACACCAAACTCTGCTTAATAAAACCGTTCAATCTAGATGTTCACCCCCAGTAGCTTGGATATAAAAGAAAATATCCACTGATGTGTTTAAGTTAAGAATTATGTGGTTTGTTTACAGAGCCAGTTGAAAAAGATGAATGAAAATCTCAATTAGCCTTAATTGGAAAATCCCTATTGACCTTTATTTTTTATTTTGATGTGCACCATATGTCGACTAGCAAATTTGCCTAATCTTTCCTTTAGACACTGAGTCTTTGTGACTCTGAATGGTTGTTTCAATTGATATCAACCCCACTTAATGTCAAGCTTGTCACTTCCTGGAGATTATATAATCACGTAACTCTTTCTAATTGTGTGATTACTTGCCACCCACATGAACAAATACATTTTTCCAGCAGAGAAGAATGAAATTGATCAAAAGTCACTTTAAAGACCTATACATTGATCGAAAAAATAAAATATATCCTGTACTATGTACTTTCAGAATCATATAAAAGGGATTTCCACAAAAATACAAAGCAGCACAATTATCTTTAATACTGATAAGAAGATGAAATGTCACTTGAGCATCATATTAGCATATTATGGTGATTTCTGAAGGATCATGTGAGACTGACTAGACTAATGAATACTGAAAAATCAGCTTTGCATCACAGGAACAAATTACATTAAAATATATTATTATATTTTTATTTATCTTATTATTTTAATCAAATTAATGCAGAATAATATTTTTTAACAAAAGCATTAAAAATCATACCGGCCACTAATGTTTTAACAGTCGTGTATATGCAAAGCAGACCTACTTGTATATAAATACATTGATAGGTTTGTTATTTTTTGCCATTTTTATTTGTACAAACATCAGCCAGTCAATCAAACAATCACCTTTATTTATATAGTGATTTTATCAATACATATTGTGTCAAATCACCGAACAGAATAGAGATATCAGTAATATGTAATGACAAGATTAAACACTCAATTATCAGTTAAAGGCATTTCATTACTGAATGCTGAGACGCCATTGTCTAGATCAGTTTAAGATCTTTGTAATCAAATCAATGATAATCGCTAGAAATTAACAATCCACATCTAGTAGTGAGGACATAAGTGTCCTAAAGAGCTTCATAGGAGAGAAGAACAAGAGCTTCATGGCTCAATCACTCACAGTATGTGGGCTAACCACTAGGCCACAGGTTTACAAAATATTTTTGTTTTGATTACTGATGTGAAATATCCCTTTATTCCTAAAAAAATGTAGATTAGGCTCTAAGCAGGCCCAGTTTCCTTAAAGACTTGGTCTTGAAGAGCACAGAGATGGGCTTTCAGCTGTGAAATGAGATCACTGTCGGTGTGCTCCTGCCAGCTCACGTTCAGCTCCTCTCACCTTGCCTCTCCTGTTTCTCTCATCGATGTTAGTCTCTTTTGTGGGTTCTCTTGTGCTACCAGCTTCTAAAAGCAGGTCAAGGGGACTGGTGAGCATGTGCTATCAAATACTGTACAGTTTTAAGAGCAGACTGTTAAACAGACAGGAGGTGTACAGAGAAGCCTCTTGTTAATGATATACACATTCATGGCTGATGTTTGTTTACTGACTGCATTAGTTTGAACTGCAATAAAAACCATAATGATTGAAGCAAATATTTAGTTTCTTAGCTGGATACTGTAGAATTAGATTTCCTTGTAGGCTTCTTTGGGCTTGATTGAGCCGTTTTTTTGGGGGGGTCTGTTTTGCGGTATAGTTTCTGTTGAGATGACCTTGGCTAACTATGCTGTATTTACTCGTCAGACTCAACCCAAGGTTACAGAATAACTTGTGGTCAAATATTCCCACAAGCCAGAGATAAAGGCAAGTGAGAACATCACAGACAAGACCATAACAGTGCATGGTTTAAATGAGGATTTGCATCAAAACATTTTGAAGCTATTGTTTTTGCTGCCATTCCTGGAATAAGCTCAAAGGTCATGAGAATTACCATAGTTCCACTTTGCCCTTGGCTTGTGTTTTTATTTTTGAGGGAAAATTCACCTTTGTGTTATCCTTTTCTGGCCCAAATATCACTACAGTGTTGCCTCAGTCCAGTTTTCACCTGTTTTCAGTGTTTCTGTTTGTCTGCAAAACTGGACGTGACTATTTGAACCCAGTCTTGTTCACTGACATTGAGTCATATCTCATTCATGTATTTGCATATGCTTTGTTAGTGATGGGGAACTATGTTCTGAAATTCAGGAGCATATGCTATATGAATTTCCAGTGATTGCTGGAATAGCTCTATGAATATTTCACTTTGACAACATAACTGCTGTCAAAATATATAGCAGTGATGTAACTGATGGCACATTGGTACTGTGCTAACGAAATATAACCTAGATTGAATAAAGATTTTGGCCTCCTTGTCAAGTCAAAGCACTTCAATGACTACAGTTGAAAATAAAAACGCTTGCTTGAAACCATTATACCTTTTTTAGTATGAGTTCACTGTCATTTGTGTGATCTTGGTCATCTCAGTGTTATTCACAGTGCATGAGGCCAACAACATTCATCCTGTGTCATTTCCCAGAGGAAGCCTGATTTACTCCAAGTCCAATCAGCCTTGGCCAGATAAATCTGCTGCTAATATTGTATTGTATTCAGTATTTTGGTTTTTTTGCTTAGCCGTTTTTAGTGATTTTGACACAAAGTTAATTTTAGCCATGCAGTGAATTATGTTTGGGGGCATAAACAGTTTTTCACTGATGTCAAGCATTGTAGGGCAGAACAATTGAGATAAATTCTGACCGTTTTGATGCTTAAAACAATGCAAATTTTTTTTTTTTTTAGCAGTGCTAAGCCTTTAAACGCTTTTGTCATTTTCAAAATACAATCAGACGGTTGAACACGTAGAGGTGGCTGCTCCACATGCTTGGAGGAATCTAAATATTTGTGCTTTTGATAAATCCCTGGAAGCGCATCATAAAGCTATGTGTTTGGGTGACCATTCATTTTAGAACCTGTTTAACTCAATTTATTAGACCTTCATGACAAAACGCTGGCTAGGGTTCATTTTAAGCAAGAATTTACAATATATCTTATCACTAAGTAGGTCAGCATATGTGGCATGCCTTTCTTAACGTGTAACATTTACAGACTTTAGAGACAAAATAGTAGTGCATTTAGTAGTAAAAATTAATTTTAGCAACTAATTTACATTTTACTTATTCACATTTCTGTATGCTAATACATATACAATAACGGTGTGTTTTTCACTCAGATTAAGTTAAATAAAACTTATTAAAAAAAAAACATATATACACATTATAACTTCAAAGTAACAGGGGCTAGATAGGGTTAAATTGATTTTGGAAGAGCAGTGAGCCATACGATGCAACACTATATTCTAAGCAACAATGACTTATTTGAATATTTTGATGGTGAAAGGTTTTTTCCTTGACCAGAACTCACACGTAATGTTATGAAGAGGTGACACTCTATTTATTAGGTTTTTAGCATAATGCATCAGTATAGCAGATTAGAACAGATCTTTGAGTTTAATAATTATAAGGAAATTATTATTAATTATTACAACAATTGCGATTTTATGTCATGGGTTTAGCTGGAAATGGTCAAATTCAGTCTAAATAGTTTTTTAATAATTATAAAAGTTGTACATATTATGTTAATATTCTTTTGGATCTATGTTAAAAAATAAAAATAAATCAACACATTCACAAATGCATGTACTTTTTGATATAGCATGTAACATAATAAATATATTTATTATGATACATGCTATATCAAAAAGTACATTCATTTGTGAATTTGTCCTATGCAAAATGCTGAAACGATATTGGACAATAATGAACACAAATACCATCATCGTTACATTTAATCCTAGTAATTAAATTTGACTATCAGAGTGATAAAGCTGTGTTCTCACTAATGTGCTGTTTCTGATCAGAGCTGTTACTCAGTTGGGAACTGGGGGATTTGTTCTCGTCACTTGCCAGCTCCCATTTCCCGTTGGCTATGAGTAAGATCCCCTGATCCAAAACATTCCTTTGCTGGTTCTGTTTACTCTTCCCTGATTCTGCCATCACAGGGAACTCACACACAAGCATGACCACAGTGAACCATCCTGCTTACTCTCCTGGCTCATTCCACCCTGTCTCCACAACTACAGTAACGCTCAAACTGTACTGATATTAGATCAGCTTGAAAGAATGACGTTGACAAATGCCACCGCCATAGACCTGTTCGACTGGCCCTTCCATTCCCTGTCTATAGAGCATTTAAATGCATTCTCCTCATAGTTATGCAGGTGTGCTTGAGGGTGTTGTTCAATCAGGGATCTCAATCCTTAAAGATAAGCTCAAAATAGACAGCAACGAAATAGCTAGAGGGGACTTGGGCTTTGTTGTTGCGTTTAATCAAGTTCCTACACATGCCTGACTTTGATTAATGTCCTCATTACAGGCTTCTCATGTGGGCTGGTAATGTGGCCCTTTATGTTGTGTTGTATCTCTTTGAATCTGTGGAAAATTAGTTTAAACAGGACAGTTTTATGAGGCGGAAGTTATTTATGCACCAGAGCACTTGTTGTAAAGTAGGCACCATGACGACAGCTCATCCAAAAATGATGATTATTGTATGTTTATTTACTCACCCTTGTGTTGTCTCAAAACTACATGACATTGTATTTCTGATGTTGGTATTTTAGGAGTCAATGTTCAGACAGCACTGGCTTCCATTGAGGATTTGAATTGTTTGGAGAGTGAGTAAGTGAGAAGAGATTTTCACTTTTAGATGATCTGTCCCATCCAGATTTTGGCTCTTAGAGAAAATATAACATTTTGTTTCGAGGTGCTTTGTAGAGGGACAAAACGGGTATGCAAATGACTTTTTTTCTTACTTTAATTTCCCATTTAGCCTCCTCTCTGAGACGCTCCTTTATTATGAGGTGGCATTTGTTTGTGTACACAAAAGGCTTCATGAAATGGTCATTATCTTCTTACATTTGTGTGGCTTATCAAACACTGTAAAAGCCTTCGTGTTGAAGGCTGTGTGTGTTCCTGTTTGAAGAAACTGCGCCTGCCTCTGAAAGGTATAAAGCATATAACCATAAATCTGCCTCATAAACATAGCCTTAGGCTTTTTATTTATTCATTGGTGTGCATCAGCGTGTTCTGGGAAGACCTTGTTTCATTTATCTTTTAAAAGCAGACTGTTACTGAAGCCATAAGCCATGACTGCTTCTACGGGGAAAATAAAGGATGGAGATATTTTACCAGTTTTAACAGTCAGTTGAAATATTTCAGTGTGTTTTGTTTACCTTGTAGTTAACTAATTAATCAGTTGATTGTCTCGTAACAAGAAATGTTAGGAACAGTGTTGGGGAAAGTTACTTTAAAAGTTACAATATTACGTTACTCCCTAAAACAAGTAACAAATAATGTTACATTACTTTTGCGTTTCTTTTTAAATATGGCAGAGCTTGCATGTTTTTTATATAAGAAGTTCTTTTTATAGCAAATGTAAAAGCACACCAAAAATTGTCAGGCTGAAAAAAAAAAGTAAATTCACATCTGTAAAGTAGAATACAGCAGAAAGTTCAATACTCTTCAGCAATAAAAAACAAACAAACAATAAAGCACAATAGTCATTTTTGCTTGTAAGTATGGTTGAGCTGGATCATCAAAGGTCAGCAGCAAAGACAACGATTAATAAAATGGGATTAGTTACATTTGTGTAATATAATTATTGCAGGTTTGCGTCATATTCTGAGTTTATTTTAGTTCATTTTGATGAGTACTAAATCTTTTTTTGAGAGTGAGATGAAATAATTCACATTCAAATTTAGTCTAGAACTGTATTCACACACCTCGTACAGCACCTCTGTATTTCTGATTTCTCCCTACATGGAGTCAGGAGACTTGTCAGTCAATAAATAAGAAAACAAAGTAACTGGCATTACTTTTTTGAAAAAGCAACTCCGTTATATTACTCTATTAAAAAGTAATGCGTTACTTTACTAGTACATTGGAGAAAGTAACATTATTATGTAACTCGCGTTGTGGATTTGTTGT
The DNA here is from genome assembly GCA_032357475.1 of Enteromius thamalakanensis. NCBI lineage: Eukaryota > Metazoa > Chordata > Actinopteri > Cypriniformes > Cyprinidae > Enteromius > Enteromius thamalakanensis. The sequence goes on along the minus strand of JAUCMT010000134.1, from coordinate 12,559,391 downwards.
GTACATTGTTGTGGCAGGACAGGTGGCAAGTTTGCAAAATGTTTGCTTAAATTGGCTCAAAGTGAACAGAATTATATGACGTAAAATCCTGTTTACTTTGAGAAATACGTTTTTTGGCCAGCATGAAAACTAATAAATATAATTTATTCTGGAAAAACAAACCTTATAAAGCATGCTGTATGTATTTTGTCTAGCTGCAATCCAAGACCACCCAGATGCACTCTCACATTCAAAGGAGAAAATTCCCTCCTAATGATAATTATAAATACATACTTTATAAATCAAATTTTATTTTATCTTTCATCATGCAGCATTTCCAGAAATTCAAACAAACCACATGTTGATTAATAAAATAACTTGAATTGAATTGAACATGAACTGGCAAATACTCCAAAATGAACTCTATTTAAAAAAAAAAATTCTATAAGGGATAATTATTCTCCAACTGTTTTTAAGCATATCCGGGCAAATATATGACCATGTCCAACAAACCCATGACAAAGCTCCCTCTGTATTGAACTGTCAGGAGATGAGCGGATTAAAAACTGGTGTCTATATGATGATACACTGTCACCTTGTCTCATCAGCTCCTCTATTAGAATTTTAGCACCATTTTTAGAATCCTAGTCTAAACATAATCTATCTTTATGTGTACTTCAGGGAAAATTACGACGTTCCAGACTTCCCCATCAGACAGAATGTGCTACATTCTTTTCCACTGCCTTCAAAAGCGAGCAGAAATAATATGGCTAGGCTGAACTTGGAAACTTTGGCACAGAGTTTCTCTGCAGTAGCCAGACCTTTGAGAGCCACTCCTATCTCAGTTTACACAAACCCTCTGTGTTTGCTGTCTCTGGAGGGATGCAATAGTCAGCGCTGCCTCCCCAGCCGTATTTTACCCAGAAACCTCTTTCTGCTCCTCTGGGTGTTCTCTCCCAATCTTTGTAACCTGACCAACACCCCAAGAGGTGTTTTACTCTAAACACTGGGATTAATTACAGCTCGATTATGTAACGCTAGTAAATCCTTTTCCCAAATCAACAAACATGACTTATGTTTACTAGTATGATGAGGGTTTGATGGCTCATTTATTTGTAACTTGTGACTCGTTTCAATTTATTGCTCACCTATGATTAATTTAATCTTTGTGCTTGTACAGTTTGTTTGAACATTGAGCTTTTTCAGCTATTTGTGTTCTGATTGTTTTCGGTCTTGCTGTGGATGGGCCTGGTTTTCTTCAGCACATTACAGTGTGAATTTACAAGCCTTTTGTGTCTGTGTCCAGGGTTTACTACCATTCAGAATAAAGGACTACCATTGTGTACATTGTCCAGGCTGAGATTATTTCTGTCAGGCATTTTCCAGGGCCACTTAGGACTGTAAGGGATTCACAACTACCTGCTGTGAAATTACCATTGTGTGCTTTTACATCTTGGCCTGGAATTCTGCCTGTAATTACGTATACCTACAAAACTAGTACGTCAGTACTAGTACATGTACACTATTACATGCCAGTACACTGGTCTGCAGATAATTTCCCTAGTTGTGCTCCAAATAGGGAGTTTGTACAATGGGTACGGAAAGTATTCAGACCCCCTTACATTTTTCACTCTTTGTTATATTGCAGCCATTTGCTAAAATAATTTTAAGTAATTTTTTTTTTCTTCATTCATGTACACACAGCACACCATATTGACAAAAAACACAGAATTGTTGACATTTTAAAAACAACAACAACTCAAATGTCACATGGTCCTAAGTATTCAGACCCTTTGCTCAGTATTCCTCCTTGCAGATCCTCTCCAGTTCTGTCAGGCTGGATGGTAAACATTGGTGGACAGACATATTTAGGTCTCTTTAGGTCACAGAGTTGTTGTGAAGCCACTCCTTCCTTATTTTAACTGTGTGCTTAGAGTCATTGTCTTATTGAAAGGTAAACCTTCGGCCCAATCTGAGGTCCTGAGCACTCTGAAGAGAAGGTTTTGGTCCAGGATATCCCTGTACTTGGCTGCATTCATCTTTCACTTGATTGTAACCAGTCGTCTTGTCCCTGCAGCTGAAAAACACCCCCACAGCATGATGCTGCCACCACCTTGCTTTACTGCTGGGACTGTATTGGACAGGTGATGAGCAGTGGTTTATCACACATCTCCACACATACTGCTTAGAATTAAGGCCAAAAACTCCTATATTGGTCTCCTCAGACCAGAGAATCTTATTTCTTACCATCTTGGAGTCCTTCATGTGTTTTTTTAGCAAACTCCATGCAGGCTTTCATGTGTCTTGCACTGAGGAGAGGCTTCTTTCGGGCCACTCTGCCATAAAGACCTGACTAGTGGAGGGCTGCAGTGATTGTTAACATTCTACAGCTTTCTCCCATCTCCTGACTGCATCTCTGGAGCTCAGCCACAGTGATCTTTGGGTTCTTCTTTACCTCT
>JAUCMT010000134.1:12530085-12552822 GCA_032357475.1 Enteromius thamalakanensis | reverse complement strand
GGTGAGAATCACAGGTATGTTTGTCCACAACGTATAGTCGAGCTTGGACGTCTGACTGTTGTGTGGTGGGTGCTTAAATGTGGTGTGGCTGAGTGCAGGGAATGGCTTGCAGGTGAGTAGGACAGGTAATCAATGTAATCAATACTCCGGTGACTGGGAGCGTAGAGTGCCAGTGGGGGTGGAGCCTGGTGTTGAAGCTGGTGTTGATGTTACAAGTAGACACAACATGTGATTTTAATAATTCTGCAGTGAATGCTGAAATTAACATTAACTAAAATTAGTAAATGCTGTGTTGTTCATACTTAGTTCATGTTCACTAATGTTGTTAACTAATGTAACCTAACGAACCGTATTTGTAAAGTGTTACCGAAAGTTTAAACAAACTAAATAAAGAATTGGTAACGTTTATTTTAAGGTGTCCATAATACTTAGTACTGCTTAGTAGTAGGGGTGTACTTGAAGTAGATAAAACAAAATGTACTTACCATGCAACTAAGTTATGAACAGTTTGTTACTGAATTACAGAATTACTGAATGTTACACAGCTATAAGCTACTTAAATAAAGTTTTTCAAGATTGCACTTAAGTGTAAGTATCGGTATAATTAGCGGCCTGTTACATCTACATAATTACAAACTGAATTTACAGGCTTAGTTAACTTAGTTATAGTACATAAGTACATTTTACTTCATGTAAGTACAATGGCTACTACTAAGTACCTAATTATATAATTACTCTTTATTGTAAATTAAGTGTTACCTATATAAATATATATATTTATGTGTAAGAAAAGCAATGTTATGAAGTATTAGACCTGCATAGGTGTGTCAGCTGTTTGATGATTATTAGATTTCCCTCGAGCATGTTTCACTATATGCATACTGTAGGAGGAGCGTGCTGAAAAGCTGGGGAAAGCTTAGTCTGCTCTTGGCCACAGACATGCTATGAATACAGATGGGAGTACTAGAGGGAATTTTACATGGAATGGGATCATTCTTACATTTTGATGTGTTTTTGGGCTCTGAAACCTTTGAAAAAGAAAGCGGAATTTTCAAGTAACAAGTACATTTCAGCATTAAAAAGTGCATATAAAAATTTACAAAAATCATACAGGTCAAACTCAGTGCAACTATTTCTAAACACTGTAAACAACCGACAAAAAAGTGTTTTTAAACATCAAAGCATGTCTACATACTATGCTACATCAAATAGTGATCTTTAAAATAGCAGCACATGACCTTTTTAAAATTGATTTCTCATTGATTTTCTGTATCACAGAAAAGCAGAAGATATATTTTCAACCTTAGGAGCCTATCAGAAATGTTTCTTCAGAACCAAATCAGCAAATTAAAATGATTTCTGAAGGATCATATGGTCATATGAAATTTTAAATTGTAATAATAATTCACAATATTACTGTTTTTGCTGTTTTTTTTTATGTGAGCAATGGTGAGCATTTATTCAAGACTTCTGTTGACAATTAATGCATGCAGTCAATATGTGCACACTACTGTAAGTTATTATATACTTAATAAGCACTAATAAACAGTCAGTTTGTTAATAATATGCCTGCTAATAAACAAAATAGTGAGAATTCATCTTCAAAATAAAGTGTTACCAAAAATACTTAAGTGATACTTAAAGTCTAAACTTGGGATAAATCCATGAATCAAAATCAGTACAGGTGTTTTATGTTATCAATAACATAACAAATGGTTAAATATTTAGTTTGTTATAAAAATCAACCTCTGGATCACCAAAGTTGTCAAAGTTGAAGAAACACTCAATTATAATCAGTTGAAATTTAGCATAATAGTCACTATAGCATATTATAATTTCACTGTGCAATAACCCTGCTAATAATCTAGATCAGACTTTCCTTTCCAAATCCGTCCTTTACTAACCTGAACAATACTACTGAAAAATCAGTGGCTCCATGATACTTTATGCTCTACTGTTTACCTCTTCTATATAAATAAACACAATACTGTGGATTAAAAGGTTTTTATTGAATTATAATTAGAGCTCATCCAGCAATGTTAAATGTTTAAATTGCATCCACACAAATCAATATGCGAACCTCTCTCTAAGCTGTAGCCTGCACTGAGATGACCTCTGTGAAAATAAATTCTCTGGACACATGCTCATTCTTTATAGCTTTACCCTGCAGTCAGTTCACCCCGGCTTATGCCTGTATGTTTATAAATTACTACCAGAAAGATCAAGATCTTATATCATGTGTGGCTGGAAATGTGGAAAATTAAAGTGCTAAAACAGCCGCAGCGGCTGTAAAACATAGTGCATGAAGGTTAAGAAATGCCTCATCAGACGGCAAAATAATCACCATTTGTGTTTTGCATTGCACTATATTACACATATAAAATCTCACACAACAGTTTAAAGATTCAGTACAATTTGTTTGCAATATCTGCTAATGCAACCTAGCAAAAGAACATCGAGTGCCAGACAGCGATCCAGGATGGTGACAGGGTTCCCCTTTTTCTGTTTGCGATGCACCCTCTCGTTTTTGCAGTCTGCTTAACGTACAAGGTGATACACCACCCGTTTCCCTCTTCCATGTTTCCCTCTTTATGTCAGAAATAAAGAATGAGTCTAAGATAAGTCTCTGTAGGAAACTGACCCTCATTTTGGAGTCTGCCAGGTTCTGTGTCTTGTACAACTGCCTATCTGACTCGGCCAGACGCTTTCCTGAGTATTCCACAGAGGAGAGTAATCTGAGTGAAAGACGTGTCTGTTAAGGCACTATCCCTCACTCTCGCTCACGCTTACACTTGCTATGCAGGTGTCTGACACAGCGAATAACAAAAGGGAAGTGGATAAGCTAAGCGCAGCTTACAAGAAATAAAACTGTTGCATCCATCAATATATTCTCTGTAAAAGGTGCTGGGAAATCTAGCAGCACAGCACTAAAACTATTGTCTGTATTTACTCATTTAACAACAATAAACTGTACATATTACCAATGGCGGTGAGAAAACAGGTTTTACTATGTACAGTGACAAAGTAATTCTAAAATGGCATGGACAGAGTCATTTTTGAACTTGTTTAATATAGGCATTTCTAGGAGTTTCCCTTTGAGGTGCAAAATTTATCGGAGAAGAGTATTCAAGTGAATCATGCGATGACATTCACTACATTTGAAATGGCTATAATTTGTTGCACTACAGAAAACAGATTGTGAGGTAGAAGTGAGATGATTTTTCTATCATGGCATAACATACTGTACCTTGGTGCACTTTTTAGCGAGACACAAAATATGTACCAAGAAGTACATACAGTATGACTGCAGTTTCCAAAAGAAATGAACACTAGAGGCAGTAAAAATGAGTAACAATCCTTTTCACACAAATTGACCGTATTTATTCATAAAGTGTAATTTCTACACAATCACTCGAAGATTATCATGTTATGACTTCAAAACAATACTAATATGCTGGGATATTTGAAAAAAGAAAAATGCTTTTGATTGTTAGCATCACAAATATCCAGCAATTCGTCTGTAAATACACACACACACATACACACACACATAGTTAATTGTAAAAGTAGTTGTACTATAAAAAGTAAGTATTTACCAAAACCTGTTTTTGATGATCAAATCAGTTTCAGTGCTCACTCTAAGTGCTGTTTTTGTTGTTGTTTTTCTTCCCCCAATATATCCTTTATTCATCCTTTATTCATATATTCATATATTCATATATATTCAATAGCTTTATATATAATATGTCTAGACTTGATTGCTGCATTCAGGGAATTATCCAAGCCAGGTGGGATTCAAACACGGCTAACAGGCAGGCTAAAAGAAAATGATTTACTGTAAAGATATTAGCAGAATAAAGGTGCAATATGGTAGCTGAGACTTATGGGGAATGTTGCAAGGACTGTAGGCTATTGATAACCTCAAAGGCAATAACTGACCGTCACTGACTCATCTCTTCTACACAAACAAAAAAAAAAAACAAAGTTTTTTAACTGAAAACCGTCAGCCTGTAAGATCAGTGGGCAAATGAAACCAGTGTGACAAATTTATTATTGTTATTATAATGATTTTTCCTGCATATTTTGACGTTAAGATCATTACCTTTCTTCTATCAGAGTTTAACCCTTTTAGCAGTGAGTTTAAAATATTTAAATTATAAATTAAGCCACCATTATTTAGAATAATTTATTATTCTCAAAAGTGCTCAGGATTAGCATACTGTAGCTTCAGATGCATTATCTCATTGGAGTCTTCTTCTGTTATGTTTGTGACTGAAATGGTTGGTCCTTTTCTGAAGGACAGCTGAGTAATACGTCAGCCACCAGTTTTCATGAGGACAATCTGATTGAATTTACAGCAAGGTCTAGTCCTGCTGGCCTCTATTCTTTAATCCTGTCTTTGGATCTTGACCTTATTCCACACAGACCCCCCAACACAAGTGTTTAATGTCGTTTCCAGTTCTGTGGTTGCTCGTCATCTGTCTCCATATCAGTTTCAAAGCTATATGGCAACAATAGATCTGTATTGTTGTGTAGTCCCTTGTGAGTTATTGTGAATATGTATAACCAAACATGAAATATTGCATTAGTAGATAAGATAAAATTAGATTAGTAGATTATTAAATAGTGGATTAAGAAGGGTCTTTCTGTCGCAAGAGAGAAGAACAGCTTAACATGGATGTAAATTTAGTAGCAAGGAGGTTTGTATGCATCATACAAGGTCAGGGAGATGGCTTACTAACAGTGTTTATGCCAAAAAGTTAGTTTTTTTCTTTTTTCTTTGCAGTTTATGTATAGTTATAAATAGCTATTCATGTATAGTTGTAAATAGTAAATGGCTGTGCAATATCGATACAATCCGATACAGTCAGGTCTGTGTCTACCTAGCCGGGTTTAGGTCCAACTAGTACATTTACCCCCAGTTTCACAGACATGGCTTAAGCTAGTCCCAGACTAAATTGTATGTTTGAGCTGTCTCAAATTAAAATATCTTGCTCTGACATATCTTAAAACATGTCTGTGTCATTGTTCTGTGTTAAGATTCACACCTGTAATATTTTCATATAAAGCATTTTTGTAAAAGTTGCTTAAATATCTTAATTTAACAAATGCCTAGTCCTGGTTTAAGCTAAGCCCCATTTGTGAAACTGGGCCTAAACCTACTAACAGCCAAGTCTAACTGTTTCCATTACCCAAAGCATGAAGAGCAGGAGATTGTGTCAAAGAAGCTGAGTTTATTGAATAAGCTTTAAAACTCCATTTAACAAAAACAAATGCAACAAGTAGTGTTAAACATCCCATAACCTGGTTCCACTTATTCAAAGAGCACCACAAATTACATTTGCTTAAATAACAAAACCCACACAGACTTTGATGCTTTAGCATAACTTACAGAAGCAGTTGAAGTGTAAAAGTTAAACATTCACAAAAAAGTCAGAACAGTCAAGTTTGATGAGACCAGCATAACATAAGTCCCTTGAACACAAGACAGAGGTATTCAATCTTTGGATTTGAATGATTCCAGCTTCAGTTTGCCCACTAAGTGATAAGCAAAAAATACAGCTTCAGCAAGTTTATAAAACAGTAAAATCTTAAATTCATAAAAAGTAGAAATGTTTATTTATACAGACAGTCTAATTATATGTACATCAGGTTAAAAAGCAGCAGTCCATCTCCCAAAATGGCTGACACAAAATAAAGTGCAGGTTTTAGTGTCTATTCCCACAAGAGTCCTCAAGAGCTTGACAGCAGAGGAGCAGCCAGATCCTTCACCAAAGACGACTTCAGCTGAGGAAGAAGGCTGATCTTCATGAGCCTGCTGCTGGAGTATTTCTTTTTCACAGTCTGCAAGAGATGGACAAAGTCAGCAGAGCATTCAGTAGAACTAAACCCCCCCCCATGCACAAGTGCAATAAACGGCTTACCACATGCTTTGACAGCCCTTCGTTGACCATAACCACATTTTTGGCAATATGCTGCATGACAGGCTTCAGGTGGGACTCATCATAGGAGGAGTAGTGTTGCTGGGTTTGTGACTAGAACAGGTAGAATTAAAAGATTGAGAAGTTAAAGCATTGGTGAGAGGGGCAGATACAAAAATGTGATATTAGGAGATAAAAATTACCCATTTTTGGCCATCCAGCACAAGTTGAGAGAGGCACAAAGCAGCAGCTGCAGTCTCCGATGGGTTAAAGTGGACCATGTCATAGTCAAGTAGTGTCAGTTCAAGGAAATATTTCGCAAGTGTATGCTTCTCAGCATCCGCCTAAAAGCAGATGTAAAAAGGCAAGGATGACTCAACATCTGAAGCTTTATCATCTGCAAAACGCACATAAGGGATCAGAAAACCTGAACCTACATTCCCAGCCTTTGAAGCTCTCCGCAGAAAGTGCAGGGGCAGAGGACGTCCCAGCTCAAAGTTCAGCACACTGAGAATCAGCATCTCCATCTCTCGGATCTGGGCTTTTGTGAAGGCATCGTCAGCGATGTAAGCAAAGTCCCCAACCATCGGAACATACATCTCCTCATATTTACAAGCAACCAGCATTGCAGTAACCCCCACTAGCTGGAGCTTCTTACGGGTCACAGGCTGAACCTTGTAGAAGCAATAATGTTAATAGTTACGGTTTACAACAACTTTTTGAAAAAAAAAACAGCATCAGTATTGAACCCAAAACAGGTTAGTTTGTCCAATCTAAACTGTAATGACTGCGGGCAACTTGTACCTGGAGAAAGCGATCGAGGATGGCTACGGTCATGTACAAGGTTTCCTGCAGGAGCTGAAATCTTGAGTGCACCTGAATCAGCCAGTCAACCAGGAGAGCACGCATCCGTCCATTGATATCATAGCCACGCATATAACGGGGACGAACCGACTGTTGACTCTGGAACAAGAGCACTGCAGCTGTAAGAAGCATGAAGGCTAAATAAAGGTCACGGTTTTATAAGTGTCAGGTACCTCAAGGCTTCGCAGATACACGTAGATGTCCTTCACGTATTCAGGACATAGCTGAGGCATGTCAGCATCTCCTTCATCAATGTCTTCGACTGGAAAGAGAGTGTTGGAAAAGGCTTGGCACAGTTCCTCTTCCTTCATGCTGACGTCAGCTTGAGCAGGGGGCAGCGCTGGGGCAGGTTGGGGCATCTCGTGCTGCACCTGGGCACGCTTGGCTTGCACAACAGCTGGCTGGGCGGTTTTAGTTACAGGTGCCACCGATTGAACCTTCTGAAAACGAGACAGGAAACAGGAATGTGAAGGCACATGCGGTTAAGTTGAACACGTTGCATGGTGGTAAAGTTACGGTTAAAAGTTACATAAAAGACACGCACCTTGGTCTGAACTGGTTTGTGAGTAAAGTTGGACAGTTCACCAAACACGGCCCTCCTCGCTGCACCGTTCACAGGCCCGCCTTTGCCACCGATAAAAACAGGGTTGTTTGCATTGCGCTGTACGGGAAAAGGACATTTTAAACTCAAGAAAACTTACCTAAACGCCATATTAGACGGTTTTTAGCAAGGTAAGCTAACGTTAGCGAACATGGCGTTGTTTCGATGCTAAGTTACACATAACGTAGCAAGTGCCCTATCAGATAACGTTACATTAAAAGTAGGTTTCTGTAGCAAATACTCACCAAAGCGTGAATATCCATGGCGAATACGCTTACCGGAGATGTCGCGATTAAATAAAAAGTCAAATTTTTAAAAAAGGGAACGTTTGGCTTCGCTTCGTCTTGTCCAACTCAACTCAAAACAATCCGTACAGTACAAAGGCCTGCTGGTGATTCAAATACCGCTCCGCTGTCTCTGATTGGCCACTGCCCCAGGGAATACTCGATTTCTATTGGTTGAAAACGGAAGGGACGCTTATCAATCATCCTTTATCTCCGGTTGCACGTGTAGTTCTGTAAAACACGACCATGAACTTGTTTCCAAGTTTGTGTGACTGATTCCTTAGTAATTATTAGTTGAACAGTCATCGGATGATAGTAGTGTCTGTTGGTAAAAACAATAGCTTTTTAAAGGCTGAATCACTGATCTATATATAATATATCTATATTGATCAGTGGGCTGAATACATTTTTTAAAACTAAACAATTTGAATATGAAACCATTGTTTGCTACTGAATAAAGCATTTAATTTGCTCTCACGCAGGGGTCCAGGGCCCAATAGAGGGCCTCAAAATGATGATTAAAAATATGTTAAGATAAAACTAGCATTAAAATAAGCTCAAAATAACAACTGATATAGTCTTTCAACTGTGGGTTTTTTTCAGTCTGAAACTCTGGATATTCTAATTTTGAGTCTAGATCTAAATAATTAATGTACAATAACAGTCATGGGCTCTTCAAATAGTGTTGGAGCTCAAAGGTTGAGTCAAAAGCGATCATTCAAGCCTGTTACAGGAAGAGTAAGACAGTACAAGAAATATTATTTCATCGATCTATTAACAAATATTTTAAGTGAAGTAATCAAACTGACTCTGATTTTCATAACTTGCAGCCTTTTGAAGTGGGTGACTGCTTTTCTGTCTTCGAACACTGATCCGTAAAATCATTGGTTGAACCTAAAATTACAGAATAAGCAGTTGACAGCATGAATAAAATGGGTATGATGCCTAAACATTATTTCTGGCATCTACTGTGAGTTAAATTATTCCAACAAGCATTACCACAGCATTTAACAACAAGGTTGTTTAAATAAATAAATTTAACCCTAAGCAAGAGAAAAACTTTTATATAGGATTAAACATTGAGAGTTATTTTAGACAATACAGACCTATTATGTCTTACATAATAATTTGCATTTATGTACACAACATGTACCAAGATTAAAAATTTATTAATAATGTAATGAAAAAAGGTTTTAAGGGTTATACAGTCTTTTTTTATTTTATTTTTTTATAAAAACCGATACACCATCACCTGACCATTAAAACGTGCTTTTAACACTTTTTTGGTTTATAAGAAAACTAGGTTTTCTTATATATAAATAAATAACGACAATAACGAAAAACCCATAAACACAAACAAGCACCTCCAGGGGCCTGTTCCATAAAACAAGTTTACCAAATAAGGCATGTTTATTTTAGTTAATCTGACGTATTGTCAGTTGATTTGATTCAAAATGAGTCAGACTAATTATAACAAGCCTGGCTTATTTGGTAAACTTGTTTTATGTAACGTTGGCTGTGTACAGTGTGTATGAAAGAGAGCGCTGCCACGCTCTGCCGCTAGAGAGCATGAGGCGACCGACTACCACAACACAGTTACTCACACCAGTCAAGACAAGACTCCCAAACCTCAATAAAAATATATGTGTAGATTCACAAGAGTCAATTATAGGCGATTGTGATCATTCATTAATTATTCGTGTTCTAAATCTTAGCAAGCCTTTATTTAACGTTTTGCTCCTCAGGAGTCGTCAAGGATGCGAGAATGTCGTAAAATGTCGAAACGCGCCCTCTCTCGCTCGCGCACAGCAGCGGCGCTGTTCACATACACATACACACACATAGCAGCGCGCTAATGGACGCCGCGGATCGGCAGGAATGGGGACTCGCACCCGAGGGCAAATGGGGAGGAAATCTAGCCACATATGACCGTTAAATAAGGTGTCCTCTCCGTACGTTTAGCTCGCCGTTACGTTTACTGTGTGATCTTGTAGCTCGCGCGCGCATCCTCGTATATTTAAAGCGGAATCGTCGAAATATCCGTCAGTTAGCGGGGAGGCTAAAGCGCTGGGCCTCTCTTCTCTGCTCTCTCCCTCCCTCTCGGGTTTGTGTGACTGTCAGTTTCACACAAGCCTCCGCTGACGTTCACTCGCTTCCCCAATACTTTTTTACTTCTGTCGACGAACATTGCACCCTGGAAAGGGGGTTAAGTCCAAGAGGAATAGTTTCCTGACGTGTATAGAGGTAAGAGACGCTCTTTGTGTTTGTTTTTGCGCTAAATTTCAGTTGGTTGAAGCTATTGTTTGACTAACTGAAGAGGCTAATAGCCCGCCGCTAGCAGTTTCAGTAGAGAGTGTGTGTATTTGTCCCAGCACATCCAGGCCCAGTGGGCTACTGATACATAACATCAACTGTCACCATCGCTTAAATGTGTTTTAGATGTCTATTTTAGGATGTGTTTTATAATCCCTAGCGCTGTCAGCTGGTGTGTTGAAGAAAGTGAGAACGACAACATCAACATGGCATCGCTGCTTTTCCTTTTTCTGTTGTTTATCAAAGCCTCGTAGTCTTTGTGTTGTGCTTTATGGGATTTATGGGACCTCTGGTTATCGAACCAGAGGTTGTTATTTGATTGGAAATGTGAAAAGCTGGTTTCTTATGGCCGTTTTAAGAGGAATTGCTCAGAAGCCCTTGATTTCTTGAGCAGCCAGCTGGATCAGATTCCAGCCTTTGCATTTTCAATAACATTTTCAATGTGCCCCCTCTGGGAGTATGACATATGTGGTGTTAACTCTCATAAATCAGTGACATCTGAAATAAAAGAGACTAGATTATGAATGTCACCATGCCTCAAACTACTCCACAGTGTTTTGTTCACAGCATCTTCTCCTTTACTGTGCATTGCCATCATATGTTTGCAAAAATAAACCCTTACCAATAAGAGGCAGTGTTCCTTCTTTTGCTCCCAGTGGTAGTTGACTTCATATTTCATCCATATATGACTATATTTCATCCATATATACTATGCCATTTGTCTCTTTAAAAGATAATGTCCCCTGTCTCTATAAATGATTCATTTGTATGAACTAAAAATGAGCGTTTCAGCTCTGCATCGAACAAGATACAGATTTGATATCTGTGCTTGAGCTCTGTATATTTATTCACAGTCTTCAGTAACATAAAGGGAAAGACTGACTGTCACAGTAGTTTGATGTTATATTTTAATTATTTAAAATTGTAGAATAAGTAAAAATGAACGATGTAGGGCTGTTATTGGGAAGTTCAGCATGTAACAAACAAGCTGGTTTTACTTCCCCTATGGAAATATGTGATGCTGAATATTTACATTTGTTTTGGTTGATAGGATTACACTGGCTTTATATTTTAGTTAGAAATGAACCACAAATCGCCTACTCGTGTGTTTTTAAGGATGTTTTTCATTATAAATATATATTAATATGTTCAACAACAGTAGGCCTATCTATTTGTATGGCAATGTAACACTGCAGAAAGGTTACAAAGGTTACTAAGGTTTTTCTTTGTAACTGAGCATTTAGCTAAAAGAACAATAAATAAAATCACCACTGTAACATTAGACTGCATAGACAAAGAGAACAGTATTAAATAAGATGTATTGTAGAGGAGTACTTACTTTTGTTTGATTTAAAAAATATATATATAAATATATACATTTATATAATTATTATTTAAAAAAAATTAAAAAATACATTTTATTTTATCAGCATGCACAGTTATGATCCTTTGTGACATGAAATGAGAGACTACTGTTAATAAATTTAAAACAAACAAATGAAAACACCACCAGATATCCACTCTTAGATGTAACTTGAATTATTGTGGCAATTTTATGGTTATTGAACTGTAATTTGTGGTGAATTTAAAATTATATTTACTTAGTTATTCTCCAATGTACTGGCTGTGTGTCCTGCTATTGCTGACGGTAGAGCTGCTCAGCATAGATATACACAACAATCCTTGGGGAAGGAATTAAAACAGTCCCCCCATAATCCCCTATCTTCTGAAATCTGTATCCACCTTGGCGTCAAGAGGCACTGCCGCAATGGACCCCTCTGGGGCCGCCTTATGTGGAAGTGCTGTGGTGCACTTTGTTGCATGGCACAGTGGTACATCACAGGTTGACAGGCTCAGCCTCAGAGGAGCCTGGGAGAGCAGTGTAGCTCAGGGACGTTGATAAACACAGTTTGAGCTCTTAGTTCTTAATAGAGTGAAAATTATGCTATAAAAAGGCATGACCAATCTATACTTTGCCACTTTAAAAAATAATGAATAAATAATTGCAGTCATGCAAAGGAGACCTAGTCACACAGTTTTTATGTGTTGCCCGAGTTCCTCATCTTGTTTTATCTGAGTCTTTCATTAATGGGGATATTTAAAGCAGGGGTGCATATAAAAACCCATTTTTTTGTGGTTTCTATCAGTATAAAATGTTCCCTATTTTTGTAAATTCACAGTATTATAGACACAGTTTCTTGTTTTATTTGAGATTGTATCAAAAGTTTTTAAGAGGGTTTGCTTTTGTGAAACTGGATATTGCTCAATATATTGGGTCATAATAAAAGTTAGTGGTCTTGATAGAATAACAGCATTACCATAGTTACAGTGAAACATTTAGACTGCAGTTACTGGGAGCCTGACTTTGTTTAGTTTTAAAGAAGACATTTTGTGCAGGTTTTATTCCTGTGTAGTCTTTTAGTTGTTACCTCTCTGATGCAGAAAGTTTCTAGTTTATATTACTTGTATATTTAGTTTCTATAGTGATTTACACCCAGTGTTGGCCTACAATGATTTAAACATTTCCTGGACAGGTGTTGTTTTTTTGCCAATATGTACATTAATTTTTTACGATGCATGAAATTGATTAAAAATGACTTAAAGACAAATATTTTATTCCAAATAACTGCTTTTTAAAATTTCTATTCATCAAAGAATCCTGAAACAATGCAAGAGTCTTCACAGAAATGTAAGCATAAAATCAGCACAATTTTTTTTAAACAATGATAATATTCTAAATATAATAATATTGATAACTTTAGATAAAGAAAACTGATAAAAATGCAACTGGATAAAACAAATGACAAGATAGTTAGCTAGCTAATTGGTAAAATCAGATTAGATACAGTTAGCAGGGCAATCCTGTCTTTGTCAGTTTTGTTTCTAATTTGTGTGTTATGTTAATGTATTAAAGCGCATAAAAACTGTGGCAATATGTGCTTTGTCTTTAGATTGCTCTAAACATGAAACTACCTTTTAGGGTATTTGCCATCAGACAGAAGTTGACTCAAAAGCAGAGACTATATGCCCCGTGAAACAGATGGCTGCTTTCATAATTTAAAGGTAAGGGAACAAGGGGCCTTGTCATGGCTGCTGTGAAGCGTAAGGCGTTCGGGGCATGGTGTCACTCTGGGTGCCGAGATGTTAATTAGGGAAGGCTGAAGAAACGTTGGAGCGTAATAGGATTCTGGTGAATAGAAGAGTGATCGAAAACAGGGCGAGATTTTGATTAAAGAGGGAAAAATGGTTGTGAGATGAGCATAAAAGAGGTAATGAATAAAATGGCTGAATTGTTAGATTTTCATAATTAGAGGAGGTAGAGGCTTCGGACGTTGGTAATCATCATGAACATTACGGGCAGTGATGGATAAATACCCATTATGCAAGCAAGCGGGAACCTAATTTGAGAGGGATTTAATTAGGTTGCTTCAGCACAAATAACTGCATTCTATAAGGATCAAGATGGAGGGGCTCTTCATATACACCTGTGTTGAATACCATTTTATGCAAAACAACAAACAGCTGTCTGCTATTAGGCCTTGCATTGTGTGAGAGATGTGGGTTGCTCTTTTGCTATGCTGTTTATCGTAAGAATAATAGACAACTAGGTGAGAGAAATAATGTCCCCTAGCACCATCCTTTTGCATGCTAGATTTATGTTGTAGTCTTTCGCAAGACGTATTAAAGGAGTCATACAAAGGCAATTTTTTCACAAGCTAATATGATTCTTTAGGGTCTTAATGGAAAGTTTGTAATATAGTTTGTTTTAAAATTTTTCAAAGATAGTTTAAAAATGGCTCATTTTACCGTCAAAAACAGCTCTTTAGAAATCACTCTATTCTGTGTACTTCCCCTTTAAATGTTCACGAGCTCCGCTGACTCCGCCCCTCTTTTCCGAGGCACTCTGAGGATCTTTTTTTTTAGCCGTGTTCATAGTGAAACTTGTTAATTAGCACATTATTAGGAAAGGCGATTTGCAAAGATTCATTAAGACATTATACTCGCTGCTTCTGTAGGTGAGGCTGGATCATGATTCATGAATGATTTGCACGACTATAAACACATTTCAGTGGATCAAGGTTGCGTTTCCATTCAGAACCAAACGTTAATCCTCTGTCGTGATGGATCTTTATCATTGTAGGGTGGTTTTGTACTCACACTTCTAACAAACATTTCAGTCCAAACAGCTTGTAAAAGTGCATGCGGCATCAGATGACCCTTTTAAACTGCTTCTGAAACGTGTGCAGTTGCTCGTTTCTGTCTACACAGTGCAAGAGATGACCTCTCTATAGTCACCATTTCCTTTCCTTTATTACAGCGGGAATGAGAGCTGCCTGGATAACCACCCTGTCTGACTCATGCTCGGCCAGAAATGGCTGCAAAAACAATCTTCACAACTAAGTCAGCCCTAGGTTTTGCATTGGAAACAGAGGAAAGCTTGTTTTCCTATATGCACATTCTGTTTGCATCTACTTGTTGCATTGTAGGGATATACAGAGAAGTCCAACCAAATAAATAAGCCACAGATTATTATCGTGCTGTTTTTTGTTGTTCATAAGTACCTTGTTTGGCCTAAAAAAACCCTTTATTTCTCACAAATTCATTGGTTTTTCCAACAGTGACTATATGATTTTGAGATGCAGTACTTTGCACACAGGAAAAGTAAGAGACTCATAAGCAGCTATTACACACTTACTGATGGTCCGGAAGGAAAAACCGTGCATTAAAATCTGGGGTGTGACAACTTTTAAACAGGATGAAAATGTGTATGAAAAAATGTATTTTTCCTTATATTGCCTAAATGTAATTTTTTATTTTGTGTGTAGTATTTTCCTTTAGAAGATACATAATATACTTGCATACTTCCCAGAAGACAAAGTAAGTTACATTTACCCTGAACTTTAAATTAAAGTTTTCACCCCCTGGCTCTTATTGCATCATATTTTTCTGGAGCATCAGTGAGAGTTTGAAACCTCTGTAATAGCTGCATGTGAGTTATCATACAATCGTTGTTGGAAAGGGTTCAAATACTCAAAAATACAAAAAAAAACAAAACAAAGGAATTTGTGGGTCCTGAAGGAAGGACAGCAGGCAGATCGGGACAAACAAGGTATTTATTAACAACATTAAATGACAAAAACCCAGCTGTGAATCATTCAGGTAACGACACTATTAAGAAACAAGCGTATGTAAAAACAATAACATGCATTTTGTATGATAGCCTACCTCTTATTTTGATAAAATTATTACCATTTTGCAAAAGTGTATGTAAACATTGTTAATGTGATCAAACCGATCTTTAATTAAACACTGTCATGGTTACCATAAAATATAAATCAGCACAAATGTTTTAAACACTAACAAAATTGTGTAATGTTGTTTTTGTTTAACTTTGTTCTGTTGGTCAGTTTATGTAATTCTGTCTTTGCCTATTGTTCATGCACTTAGTTTCAGTCTTTTTAAGTCAATACTCTCATCCTCTGCCTCTTTTTGTGTTTTCTAGTTGTGGGATTGCTGGATCTCCAATGGAACCTTAGGATTCAATGTATTGAGCCTCCGTGGCACTTTGTAGTGGGTTAGTCGCAATGAAGAGTGAGATTCCGTCTGATGCACGACATAAGCAGGAGCCCCTGAAGGGGCCTCTGGCTAACCCCGAACCAATGGAGACGGCTAAGAGCTTCCCCGCTGAGATGGAGGTGATTGGCAAGGCCGGAAGTGACTTCTCTTCTCCTCTATGTCCTGAGACCAGACACCGGCCTTCACGGGATGCCGGAGGTCGCAGAGACTGTGAAAGAGGCTTGTCGGGACGCAAAAAGCGCAAGAGCCAGCAGCCTGGGCCATCGTATTGTTCTCTGAAGGAAGCGCCAGTGAGTGAGGCAGCCCTCACTCCGCCTCACCACAGACCCATGCTGCTAGAGACACATAGCGAAGACGAGAGGAACCCAGAGTCCTCTTTGAGTGACTGTGCCTCTTCGCCCTCCTCCAGCCTTCGGTTTGGTGACTCGGACACTCTTAGCTCAGAGGAGGACGGCAGGCTGATGACAGTTAGACAGCAGCAGCTCAAGACCCCCGGTTCGGCCTCCACCGGAAGTGCAGGAGGAGGGACAGGCACGGCAGTAGGCATGCGGCCGCTAGTCGCCAGGACTCGTGCCAGCAGGTCGCACAAGTGGGCACGGCTTGAGCCGGATAGCAATCATGTGAAACGTCCATGTCTCAGCTCACGCAGGCCATTGCACAGGAAGCGTTTTGTAAAGGGTGGGACAGGAGGCGGGGCTCAGCGGACTCCAAAGCAAAAGGAGCGATTACTGCTGCAGAGGAAGAAGCGTGAGGTGATCGCACGGAAGAAGTACGCTCTCCTGCACAGTACCAGCAGCTCCAGTGAGGAGCTAACCTCTGACTCCTCCTCCCCTTCCTCCACTGAGGCAGAGGATGAGCTATATGTAGATGTTAGCAGCAGTAGCAGCCAAGCCAGCACTGCTGCTGTGGCCTCAGGTAAATCGCTTTTTACTTTTACACTAACATCACTGCATAATGCTTTTTAAAGGAAGTTGACTGAAACCATATTGTATGATGATATATTGTATGTGTTTATGTATGTGTATATACATATACAGTACAGGCCAAATTTTTGGACACACCTTCTCATTCAATGTGCTTTATTTATTTTCATTGGTAGATTCTCACTGAAGGCATCAAAACTGTAAATGAACACATGTGGAGTTATGTACTTAACAAAAAAAAGGTGAAATAACTGAAAAAATCTTTTATATTCTAGTTCTAGTCAAAATAGCCACCCTTTGCTCTGATTACTGCACATGTTTAGCACATGTTGGCCTCTTTGCCTTCACTCTGCGGTCCAGCTCACCTCAAACCATCTTGATTGGGTTCAGGCCAGGTCATCTGCCGCAGCACTCCATCACTCTCCTTCTTGGTCAAATAGCCCTTACACAGCCTGGAGGTGTGTTTGGGGTCATTGTTCTGTTGAAAAATAAATGATCCTCCAATTAAACGCAAACCGGATGGGATGGGATGGCATGTCGCTGCAGGATGCTTTGGTAGCCATGCTGGTTGTGCCTGGAGTGTGCCTTCAATTTTGAATAAATCCCGAACAGTGTCACCAGCAAAACACCATCACACATCCTCCTCCATGATTCACAGTGGGAACCAGGCATGTGGAATCCATCCACTCACCTTTTCTGCATGAAGGTAGAAGGTCACCTCTTAACAGTTGTTCTAGAGATGGGTCTGCTGCTAGAACTCTGTGTGGCATTTATCTGGTCTATGATCTGAGCTGCTGTTAAAATGCGATTTCTGAGGACGACTCGGATGAACCTGTCTTCAGAAGCAGAGGTTACTCTTGGTCTTCCTTTCCTGGGTCGGTCTTCACGTGTGCCAGTTTTGTTGTAGCGCTTGATGGTTTTGGGGACATAACTAAAGTTTTTGCAATTTTCCGGAATGATTGACCTTCAATTCTTAAAGTAATGATGGCCACTCGTTTTTCTTTAGTTAGCTAATTGGGTCTTGCCATAATATTAATTTTTAACAGTTGTCCAATAGGGCTGTCGGCTGTGTAGTAACCTGCCAGTGTAGTGACTACACTACTACGAGTGTGCAAAGCAGTAATCAGAGCAAAGGGTGGCTATTTTGAAGAAATATAAAACATAACTCCATACATATTCATTCATAGTTTTGATGCCTTCAGTGAGAATGTACCAATGAAAATAAAGAAAACGCATTGAAAGAGAAGGTGTGTCCAAACTTTTGGCTTGTACTGTATACATGCATACATGCAGTACTGTGCAAAAGTCTTAGGCCACTAGTATTTTCACCAACAAAAATGGTTTTAAATCGGTTATTTCTCTCTTTTGCTGTAGCGAAATATGAGTTTACATTTCCAAACATTATTTTTGTCATTAATTGTAATAATTAATTGTCATTAATTGATTATTGTCTGCACAAGGAGTCTAACAACAGCCAGTGCTCCACACAGAGATCTGATCTGATCATCATCCAGTCTGTCTGGAATGACCTGAAGTAACAGAACAAACTGAGACTCGATCCAGAAGAACTGTGGCCAAGATGCTTCAAAAAACCTACCTGCAGAGCTACAGTACTGTTCAAGGTTTTAGACTGTAAAACGAGGATGCTTTAAAAAATAATGCCATAAATAGATTTATTTTTTTCAATTAACTTCTATTAACTATATCAAATAAACATTTGGTAATACGGTAATTTTGTAAAACAGCTTCCGTGTCGAGGTTTTTTTAAGCATCTTGGACTGGATTATGATCAGATCTCTGTGTGGAGCACTGACTGTTGTGCAGACAATAATCTCACTGCATTATTTCAATTAATGACTACACTAATGTTTGGAAATGTACTTAAAAATTTTAGTGGCCTAAGACCTTTTGCACAGTAATGTATATTAAAACAGAAGATTGTTATTCTAAATGGTAATAATATTGAATAAATTAATAATAATAAATTGAATAAATAAATGCAGCCTTAATGAGCATAAACATTCACTGTTCCACAACACAGATGTATACATAGGTTCCCATAAGGGAAATACTGATTACTGTCAACATAAACAAACCTTTTGTTCTGTGTGCAGTCTGATTCACTGTTATATAAATAAGCATTAGCGAGCAACATATTACAGACTGTAGCTCACTAAGGTCAAATATAGAAACATATTTAGTTAATTAAAGGAATTCCTCTCACACCAGCACCATTATGCTTGATCTGTATTAATTGAGGATAAGAATCTTCTAAGCCCTCTCTGACCCTCTTAAAAGCTTGCAGAGCAGATTTTAGTGTTGTGCTGTGGGGCACACAGGGGGCTTTTTTTTTTTACTTGTTAACACCCTCCTGTTCTTGTTTTTAAAGAAAAATTTGTCTGGGTTTTAATATGATCATAGAAATGTTGACTGGTTAAACAGGTAAAACATTAAATTCTATTAAATATTTAATTGGTATTAAATATTTCTTTAAAAATTGGGTAAAAGCTGTAATATTGGGAAGAATTGTACTTCAAATATTTGGTAACAGTTTAGTGACCATTTCTTAGTTTAAACTAGTTGCTGATTAGCATGCACATTTTTACATGTTTTATTAGCAAATATAAAAACATATTAATACCTTATTCTGCACAACACTTTAGACAACTTAATCCTGCCACATCCCTAAACCTACCTTACTAACTATTAAGTAGCAAGGTAGGAGTTTGAGGCAAAAGTCATAGATAATAGTTAAGAATTGGTCCCCAAACTAAAGTGTGACACAATTTTTTTTTTTTAATTTTTTATTATAAACTTTATTTATACAGGAATGAGCTTAACATTTTTCATTTATGTTCTCCTCAGCGGTGAGAGTGGAGCAGGGAAGACGGTAGCAGCAAAGTACATCATGGGCTACATCTCCAAAGTTTCAGGTGGAGGTCCCAGAGTTCAGGTAGGTTACACAGAACAAGAAAAATTTGAAAACTCTTGTAAATTTCAGGATTAATTAACGTGCAATTGAATAAAAAAACAGCATATGGTGGCTTCCTGTTCCTGATAACATTACCAAGCTTGTTTCTGACAGTTAGTGTTAGTCAGAATCCTGATCCATGTTAAAGTTTGCTTCATCTGACATCATTCCTCTTCCCCCATCTCTTACAATCTTTCTTTCATCCCCTAAACCCCACCAGCAGCCATCTGTCCCCCACAATCCCCTTCTGATCTGTCCTGTGTCTCCCTCTCAGCCCCTTCAGGAGCCATGTGAGTGAGCTCAGAGTCAGAGGACTGACACTTGTCGCTTGTATTAATCTAACTGAATGAATCGTTTGTTAATGCATATATAAAACGATTCTATCATTCTGTAATGCCTATATTTTGCATAAGATTTAAAGTGGAAATGAACATGAATTTGACATTAAGTTATTGTCTAATCTATCAATGGCTATGGCTAATTACTTAATTAAATGACTGTTTTAAATTCTTATTTTTATTTGTAATTAATCACACTGAATCAAATTTTGAATCACAAAAAAATTAGTGTGAGCATTTTAGTCCCACTGTACTTATTTCGGATAAAGAAAATCCATGTTGAAATGATTCCCTATGTGCTACATCTAATGATTTGATAGTGAACAGGCTTTCTCTTGTGTTTGATGGCGTTTTGAACAAAGTAGCGTATTGTGGTACAACAGAAAGTCTCTCTGCTCTGCCTGCTCTGCTGTGTCTATGCTTTGTATGATCTCTCGAATGTCACAGTGCCTCATGATCATATGACCATCACTGCTGAATGGTACATCCTGATTTCTTTGTTGTCTTGCTCATCTGCCTCTTTTGTTTCTTTTTATCTCTCTGTGTATCTGTTTTTTTTTTCTTGTGTGGTCCACACAGAAGTTGGTACCCTTTCTCTGTCCATATGCAAATAATCAATATGTGTTTTTCCTGGTGTTTCCAACAAGCCCTTGGCTCTCATTTGATTACACCAGCAATGTGAATTTTAATTTCAAATTTCTTAATAATATCTTTGAAGTGTCTACACTTTATATGTTTGATAAGGACTTGAAGACGTGTAATGTCATAAACAGCGATGGTATTGGATATACCAGAACTTCTGCATGTCTTGGCAGCTGAACGTAGACAACGCTGTGCAAATTCTGTGTGAAATATGCATACATACTAATATATGTGGGCATGGGGGTGAATTCGGGTCAATTAGGCTGCTTTTAGACACTGGGATGACCAATTTGAACGGAATTAACTTTACGTTACCGACTGATCCCCTTTCATCAGTTCCAAATCTGTAGTTATAATCCTTCACAGTATGCAAAACATCAACTTAATATCTCTCTTTTTCCTGTTATTATCCACATAGCATGTCAAAGACATCATTCTGCAGTCCAACCCTCTTCTGGAGGCCTTTGGGAATGCTAAAACAGTGAGGAACAACAACTCCAGTCGCTTTGTAAGCTTCGATCATCCTCCAATATACTAATTTTATTAGAGAATACAGAGAGCTTAATGTCTTGTGAGCTGCATCTTGTCCTCAGGATGAATCTTAAGAGGAACACAGTTGCAGTAGAAACAAAAAAACAGGGTTATCCTCCAGATCAAATACAAAAAGAAAGAAAAAACAATGTTTTGCCTCTGCAATGGGAATGTTTGAAAAATATGATGTTATTGTAAGGCTTTGGCCTAAATGTGGTGTGTAGTGCCCTTAAAAATACTCCCAGGCCAAAGCACCCATTACAAAATATGTTGTACGCTACATTTACTTGCAGTTCTGCTTCATTATGCCCAGATCTGTCAGTTTTGTTTTTGTTCTCTTGGGATTGATGTAGTTTTATTGTAATAAGAATGGCTTAGCAGTGGTACAAATGGATTGTGTAGTGGATGAAAAAGCATCTAGATGAACAGGGGCTGGTAATGTCGTTACAGGTTTAAGTCTAGACAAGTCTGGTAACTGCAGACAGCTGCAGCACACATAAACGAACAGAGAGAGACACATAAATGATAGTAAAGAGTGTTCGTGTGTGCGAAAAAGAACCTATTTCCTCTTGTTTTCAGTTCTGGGCATACACATCCACCTGCAGTACATCACGTTTGTGCCTTTTTAACATTCGTCTTTCCTGACAGGGGAAATACTTTGAGATTCAGTTCAGTTCCGGTGGTGAGCCAGATGGTGGGAAGATCTCCAACTTCCTTTTGGAAAAATCACGCGTGGTGATGCGGAATCCTGGAGAGAGGAGCTTCCACATCTTCTACCAGGTGAGAGTGAGGACACGAGCATGGCTTCTTTTTTAGAAGATGTCACTGTGACCATAAGATGCATAAGGGCAGCACGTTATGAGGAAAAATCAAATGAATAACTGCCGTAAAATGCAGGAAAGGGAAGATGGAGCCATTTGGCTCTGAAAAGCAGGTCACGTTGTTCTGAGTCACTTGAGTTTTTTGGAAGAGGAAGAGTCTGTCTGACCTTCTTCTTAACGAGGCCTTCTCGCCACTGTTTCTCCTTCGCAAGTTTGGAGAGTTTTCCTATGGTTACGTTTATTTATGACTTTTTGTTTTTTAGGGTTTCTTCAACTGTGGACACTTTTGGACCCGCAGACTTTTCGAAAATAAACACTCCAAAAACACTTTTCACACTCTCACTAGTTTCTTTCATTTCTCTGCTAACATTGTCCAGGAGAAATTTACCTTTTTTTCCCCTAAAAAAGTCATAAATTCACACCGCATTTCTGTCATAAATTCTGTCATTTCCTCCAATAATGGTGTTTTCTAGTGAAAATAGTAGTGGTGGAAATGACATTTAAAAACGTTTTTGGAACATTTTTGGACTCTTTTGGCTTGGCAAGAATTTTTCCGAACTAGCATTGCATATATGCTAAATAGAGATAAACATTGAAGATGTTTTTCAGACTTTCTACACTATCAATCAGAAGTTTAAAGTCTCTAGTTTAATAAGGATGCATTCATTTTAAAAAAATGTCTACAGAATAGGGATATAATGGTATCAAAATTGATGTCATATGTCAATTTTGCAAATTCATTACATCAGTGCCTCATATTATCTTGCTTCTCTGTGGTCACATAATGTTATTCAATGCACCCTAATATATCTCAATATAACTTTTCACTGGTATTTTTAATGGTTTCTGTTGTCAGAAAAACGGAATAATTATAAAATAGTGACTGAAATGCACGCCATTATAAGGCCTACTGAACTAGCTCTACCTTACAAGATGTTAATCTAGATTAAA
>JAUCMT010000134.1:12513922-12529985 GCA_032357475.1 Enteromius thamalakanensis | reverse complement strand
AAAAAAAAAAAAAAAAAAAAAAAAAAAAAAATAACACAATCTGACACAGACATGCTCATATTCACTGACACAAACAGAAACAGAGACGGAAAAAGTGCATTCTGATAGATGCTTACAGAAAGAGCAAAAAACGAAGATGGCAAGGGAGATATATTTAGACACAAACGCAGTGAGAGAGGCACAGAACGTTTCAGACAGCTAAAAACTGTGAAAAGGAGGAGGGTGCTTAAACGACTCTGATAGTTGTTTATTTGCAATGATGCAATGGGGAAAACACGATTCAGGGCATGGTTTAATAAATCTAAATGTACAGAAGCCTGGCAATGAGTAAACTTGAAACACTACAATTACGTTACGTATGGCCAGCATTTGCAGTCCGCATGAATGTGTGAAAGAAAAGAAGATAAACAAGTGAATACCCACCTTCCCCGGCCAGCTCGCTGTTGTCTGACTGCTTACAGCTGATTATCTTCTCTACCAACTGGTTATAGCTACAGTTCCCCACAGCCTTAACTATATCAGCCATCTAGAGAGAGCATGATTGAAAAAAAGAAAGAAAGAAAGACAATATACTGGTCAAAATATTAGCATAAGCGTTAACATTCCAAATAGGTGATTTTTTAGAAGGGCATCAATTTAATGCTGTGTTAATTTACCAGTTAATTCAATGGTTTTATTGTGAAATGGCATCGACCATGACACACGCTACAAGATATGCTTAAAAACAATAACTGGATTTAACTTCATTAAATCATGTGTTGTGGACTGTAGCCAAGTAATGAGCTTATGGTGAATCATATGGAACTAAAACCAACTATATAAACATTCCAAATACCCTTATTTGATAAGTCTGCAAAAATTTAAATTATGTAAATCATCTAGATTTTAGGGAAATTTGGCAGTACTGATACTGTAATGTAATACTACACAATTACAAAGTAGTTTATATACACATATATATATAGGGAGAGAAATATTTGTCATTATTAGATTATTTTAATATATTATATTATATAATAACATATACTCTTTTATTTTTATTTCAAGTAATTATTGTCATGTATTTTCCCCCCAATCTTTTTCTTTTTTTTTAGTAAAACGTTACACTGCAAAAAATGCTTTTCTAGCTTAGATTTATTTCTTATTTCCAGCCATAATGTCAAATAATTTTTTTTATTTACAAGTGAAAAGCATTGTCAATAATTGAATGCAAGTCCAAATTAAGTGACTTTTTGCCTAGAACAAGCAAAGTAATCTTATTTCAAACAGAACACAAGATTATTTTGCTTGTTTCAAGCAAAAACTCACTGAATTATTTTGTCTAGAAAATCCTTTTTTTTAGATATTTTGGCCGGAATCAAGACAAAAAAAATCTAGGCTAGATAAGCATTTTTTTGCAGTGTATGCTCAGTGCATATCATGTATTTGTGAAACTGAGCATGTTCCAACTGCAGAGTTATATTTTAAAATTGAAGCCCATAAATGGCGACATTTAAGGTTTCAGTGAAACTTGCTCTTCTAGAAGGATGTGAATGAGGATGCTGACCTGTGGGTCAACCAGCCACCCGTGGTAGAGCGGGATGTCCAGCAGGTCAAAGACGATGCACTCGGGTGTGTATTCGAACACTCGGACACCTGTGAACTTAACGTTTACATCCAGACCTGTTTGCAGTTTATGCAGCACTGCCATAGCATCACTCATATTCTAGAGAAAGAGAGAGCAAAGAAACACAGAAAAAATTCAAGCAACAACAGTAGTTTCTTCCAACACAACACATGCACACATTTCTGTATAAAATGTCACACCCAATTGTCTTACTGCTCTGAGCAGGAAAAATCTCACAACTCTAAAGCGCTCTAAACACCAGAGTTCACCTCCTTTACTTCCTGTCTTTCTGTTTTGACCATAATGACCCCCCCACTGACTCTTTAAAAAAAAGCACTACTGCAAGGCTACAAACTCCAGTGCAGTTAAACAGATAGAGTGTGAACATACGTGTGTTTGATATCACGTTCCAGGCCCTATGATAATAATATTCTGTCCGGCTCTCACTTTTAAGGACTCACAGTATGACCATCTGTTATGTTGATCGGTCACAGCTCACAAAATGAGTGCGTGTGGACAGTTGTTGGGATTAAAGCTCACAACACAACTCAACCATGTAACAGCAACATTATATATCATAAACCAGGAATCCCTGGAAACCAGTGAGATTATTTTTGCCCTTCTGTAGATTTCTCTCTCACTCTTTCTGCCCTGGATATTTTCTATTGGTACAAGGGATTTTCTAGCACTTTCACGTAATTCAACCCCAGTGACTTGTTTCTGGAATTCTGGGTTTAATGTATAAAATGGAAAGCTCCAGTTCTGGAAGCTGATTGGTCAACAGTCATTCAGTGTTATTTTACTATTATTTATTTATATACCATTACAGTATTTCAAAGTTTTCATTTAATTTGAATTCATTATTGTAACAATAACACTTTTTCTGAATGTAACTGCTTTATAAAAGAATTAAGGCAGTTAAGGCCATGCTAAATTGTAACTATAGCTGAAGGTGTCGCAAAACAGCAGCCTTTATTTGTTACTTTGTTCGTAATATAAGACAGATTTCAGATCTCAAGATTTCACAAGACTTTTACTAGCTGCTAAAATCATTTTCAATTTGGCTGCATTCACACAGTCAGTATTTGGGATTTACAATTTCATTTAGTAGCAAATTGACTCTCAAATCCTGTATCATGTCCTGTAATCAGATAAAATAACCTTAATCAATTCTTCTTATGGTGATGATCTTGATTAATGCCGATAACAATAATAGAGCTATGCATGTTTCCATCCACCTCTTTTTATGCGCATTTTGGAATAGCGCATTAAAAAACACTGGATAAAAACTCCAAGATGCACATACATTTTAAAACTACACATTAAAAACCTGTGCGCTCAATTTGAGTAGGATACAATTTTCATTAATTAGAGAAAATGTGCATAAACTATGATAGAAATGCATTTACCGAATAAATTTCACCATGCACACCAAAACACCTCATGTGCACAACGGGATGGGAAAACCTGACTAACCAGCAGACTGATCTCGTTACACATCAGTAACATTGTTTGGGTCGTTCTGAAATGCCTGAGCAAAGTCTGTCAAAGTGTTTCTAAATAATTGTCTTACACGACTACGTTCCCAAACAGCATCTGAAAACATTAACTGCATTTAATGTATTTTGTTTCAGGCATGTTTATCCTATATATAAAATTATATTACATAGTTTTTTTAAGTTATATTTAGTGCCAGTTAATCAGGAAGTGACAATTTTTTTTCTCTTTGACTCCTTGCATGAAAATGCTCCTTTATTCGCAAATGTTTGATGGAAACAGTGAAAGATAATAATAGTAAACATGAAGACTTTATGTCTTCAATTATTGCCATCCTGTCTTCATCCTCTCAGATGTGTGCTATAA
Organism: Enteromius thamalakanensis; assembly: GCA_032357475.1. NCBI lineage: Eukaryota > Metazoa > Chordata > Actinopteri > Cypriniformes > Cyprinidae > Enteromius > Enteromius thamalakanensis. Next base: position 12,526,516 of record JAUCMT010000134.1, on the reverse strand, counting down.
AACACATAAACAGAACATGTCAAGAGAAAAAAATTCTAGATCTCAGAAGGTCACCTCTATTCTAGACAGCTGTCAATTTTTTTTTACACCCAAAACTGTATTTAGCACTCCAAACAAGACACTGAATGAGCACAGCCTTCATCTCACCTTGACTCTAATCAAAATAACGCAGGTCATCATCTCTCAGTTCGATACCAAAGTATGATGTTTCCAAAACAACACTAGACACCTTCAGAAAGCTGCTGAGTCATGAGTCCCTGCTCTCCTGGAACACAGGCCAGGATGAATCAGTGTGGCACAGGCTGACCCGATGGCCAGTGGGTGGATGAGAGCATGTAGAACTGGCACCAGGGTTGGATGAGCGTTAGAGGTTTGACAGATCGTCCAAGACCCATCCACCCACAGCCCCCATTCAGTCCTGTTGAGCCTGGCACCGGTTACAACCCCCACCCACACCCAGTCTGCATGTGGCCCGGCTCGGTCCCTGTGCCCCTGCCAGCGTTTCTGAACCACTCCACTGCCCTGACCCACTTTCTTCAGCTCTATTATACTCGCTCCAGTCCAGAGATACTCACTGAGATTGCTATAAAAGCCTTAATACAATCAGAACATCTTGTAGACTGGAAAGCATCTGATCAACACAGTCAAACCTGAGTGATGTTATTGTGCACTGTTTCACAGGCTAAACACACTAAGATCAACACAGAGAGCAGACAGGCCCTTTAAAGTTCTTCCGGACCTGTGTGTGTGTGTGTGTGTGTGTCTCTCTCTTGCTGCCAAAAAAAACGCTTTACTGTCACAAAGCCTGACCGAAGATATAATAGCATTATTCAAGCATGAATGAAGCTCAGCTAAACTTGAAATAAAGTCTTGGCAATAAAGAAGAAACTACCTTTTAAAAATCAAAACATAAGAACAAAGCAAAACCTCAAAAAGAAGAAAAGGAAGAGCAAGAAAGGAGCATGAATCCAGTCAGCCTCCACCTACTCCAATAAACAAGAACACACATTGGGGAAAATTAAAAACACTTCGATCTTCATCATCACTTCCTCAAGCACACATACAAAAATAGACTTGACTTTGAACTGCTTGGAAGTTAGATATTCCGAAATGAATATATTGTAGTGGCAATTAAAATATTCTCACGTTAGCAATATTTTACTACATAATAAACTATTAGGAAATATATTTAACTGGAGGAGTCTAAGAAACCATTAATACAATGTTATGTTCAAAAACAGCATTTTTAAAATAGAAAAACATTAGCAGCATTAGAAATGTCTTTTTACATCCTTTCTGAGCAAATTATTATATTAAAAAAAAAAAAAATCTTACTGACCACAAACTTTTGAACAGTCGTGTATGTTTTTTTTCCCCCTAGAATGATGTGGTTACAGCATCTGTGTATCCACTGTGGGGAAAAAAACAACTCCTGTACACATCTATACACTGGAGAAAACATGGAATATCATACGCTTACTTCAAATTCAAAAGAATATATTTTCTGCCTCATCCTGTGATAAGAAGCCACATCAGATAAGACATTTTTGATTAGTTCAAACTCTTGACTATTCAAAAAAAACCACAAATATTAACAAAGTTTGATTTCACTTCAACCCTAGTCTGAGGATCCTTAAATCAAGGATCTCATTCCTAATTGGCATATATTTGTTCTTGTTTTAAGCATAAACTCACTCAATCTTGTTCAATTTCTCATGAAAAGATATATCATATCGTCATTCTGCATCTCCATTAAATGCATTCTTGACCTCAGAATATTAGATATTTTTACGGGCAAAAAATCCTGAGGAAATTATGCAATGCTGCAACATTTCATTTCATTTCATTTCATTTCATTTCATGACTTAATGTTTAAGGCCCGGTTTTAAAGACAGGGCTTAGACTAAGCCAGGATTAGGCTATATAGCTCAATTAGAACATTCAGCTAATTCAGCTGTTTCTTTCAGCTGGAACAGCTCAGGCTTACAATTTAGTCTAGGATTAAGCTTGAGTCTTGTCTGTGAAACCACGGGTAAGACTTTCTGCTTAGGTTTAAGATTTTTTCTGAACTTGGTCTTAACTTGTGAAAAAGTTAAAGACTTGGGAGTGCAATATGTATGCTGTGTTGTTCTGAACAAGCTTTGTGTGGTACACCCAACCTATATTTAATAAACACTCTAAACAAGCTAATAAACTGCTGTGGTCCCTGTCATGCATCCCTGTACACCGTGCGAGGAGAAACGAGGCATCTCTTTCACCCTATCTCTTTACATGTCAAATTCTGTAGCGCACACTCTATGAGAGGCTCATACTCTCTCACAGTGCAACACAATGATGATATTCACTCCTGCCATTATATAAACAGTTGGATCCAGACTGGAATGGACCAGTTCTCACAATTCCTTTAATTCAATGGCAATTCCATGCTTTCTTGTCCTTATTTCCTGTTGGAATGGATGGCTGCTGATCTAGATGACTACCACAGCTTGTTTCCTAAAGGAACTACATTGTGTGCACAATTATTAGGCAAGTTGTATTTTTGAGGATAGATTTTGTTATTGTACAACTACAGTGCTCTTGGTTAATCCAAAATGTTAACAAACCTTAAAATCTGAACATTTAAGTAGTAAAAGTGAAGTTTTGGGATTCTTAAGACAATACCCTCACTGTAATTTCCTGCTTAAGAAGGGCCAAAAATTTCAATAGGCTTTAAATCAGGTGAAGAAGGGGGCCATGTCATTAGTTTTTCATCTTTAAGGCATTTACTGGCCAGCCACGCAGTGGAGTACTTTGACGCATGTGATGGAGCGTTGTCTTGCATTAAAGCCTTTGTGAAAGATGCAGACTTTTTCCTGTACCACTGCTTGAATAAAGTGTTTTCTAAAAATTGGCAGCGAGTCTGAGAGTTGATTATGAGTCCATTGTCAACCCGAAAAGGGCCAACTAGCTCATCTTTAATAATACCTGCCCATACCAGTACCCCACATCCAGCTTGCAGAGCTCTGTGTCCATTACTGATCCAACCATGGGCCCACCCATCTGGTCCGTCAAGAGTCACTCTCATCTCATCAGTCCAAAAAAATCTGTCTTTAGGTATTTCTTGGCCCATTCTTTACATTTCAGCTTATGTGCCTTGTTCAGAGGTGGTTGGGTTTCAGTCTTTCTTACCTTGACCATGTCTTTAAGAACTGAACACCTCGTACTTCTTGACACTCCATGTAGGTTGCAGTTGTGGAATATGGCAGCACTGGAAGATAATGGGTTCTTAGTAGCTTCATGTTGGTTTTTTTTCACAAATCTTTGGGGTTAATTTGCGCCGTTTCTTCTCAACACGTTTCTTGTGACCCTGCTGACTATTTGCTACAAAAAGTTTGATGGTTCTTTGATCACGCCCCAATATCTTAGATATTTCAAGAGTGTTGCATCCCTGTGAAAGACTTACCATTTTTGACTTTTCAGTGTCAGTTTAATCCCTTTTTTGGCCCAAGAACCTGCCTAATAATTATGCACACTTAGGCCAGACCCACATCATTTGATATGCATTAAATACAATAAGCATTCAAGTTTACGCAGCTTGGAGTTGGAAATTACGGATAAAATGATGATATGGTCAAAATACTCACTTGCCTAATAATTGTGCACACAGTTTATAATGCCTCAGAGCCAATAACAATCACGGGCTGTTTATTGACAGAGAACTAAGCCATGCTCAATACAAGAACAAAGGGATGTTTAAGGAAGAGAAAGCAAGAATGTGAATCATATCTATCTGTCCGAAAGTCTACATGTGTCTCAGCTAATGTTTTCTCATCTTTCAGAGCCTTGAGCTTCACCCTTCTCTCCTCATCCTCGCTGTAAACGCCACACCATCACACAAACACACAGAGAGCTATGTTAACATCTTCTGTGACTTCTGTGAGTCACCAGCAAAACTGCTGTGGCTTTTACCTGTTCATAGTTCAGCCGCTGAGCCTCCGAGATCTCTTTTGGCTTGGCTTCAAGGATATAGTCTCCTGTTGTGAAGGAGCAAAAGTAAGAAAGAAAAAGAAAGGGAGGGTTAAGGAAAACATCTGAGAGACAGAGCACTTATGAAAACCACATGCTCACAGGAGACATCAGTCTCCTCTTCACCCTGTTGTAATTAACAAACTGTCTACATACGGCAGTAAACCAAAAGCAGTAAATATTTACAACCCCCATCTTTCTGTATTTAAAGCTATAACTACAAAACGGCATAAAATAGTGCTTACATTTGAATTAGATCTACTGTTTATTGTCAATTGTGTAGCTATGTTTCAGAGGGTTAGGTGCAAACAAAGTCTATTTGAAGGAATCCATTGCCTTTATGACTGTGCTTCTACTGGAACCGAAGCTTCGAACAGTGATGCAATGACTTTACCAATCAATGAATGTCTCTTATTTAGAAGGTGGGACTATCTTGCCATATTGCATAAAGTTTTTTCCATTTATAAGCATGTACTTTTATTTTCATGGTATTAAGTAGTATTTCTTATTTTGTTATTCAGTAAGCATTTTACATTATTATTATTATTATGTAGCTATACTGATACAATTTCGTCCAAACTGCGCAGACCTACAAGCATTGCAAACGTCAATTTCCTCTTTAAATCGAATTTTAAAATCACAAACATTTCCAACTTAACACACAAAGTTTTAGAATTCAATTTAATATTTAGCTTGACCTCTATGCAAGTTTACCATTGCCCTCCATTTATTGTCCTGTCCAAACGAACTCTCCTGCAGATTAGTGAAGGGGGCTGGAGCAGAGACAGGGGGCATCGTTGGCTGCGAACATGCTGGCAGACATATCTGACAATATCTGACCCTGGGTTTTGCTCTAATACCGAACCACCTGTCATCCGCCTCATTAACATTCTGTACACACATACAGCTCTAGGTACAGGAGTACTGCTCGGCTGTACTGACCAATAAATCAAGGCCAAATCACAGTAAATAATCCACTCCATTACAGAATAGTCTATTGCTATTGATACCCGTCGCGGTTCAAAGCTTTCCAGTGACTTGTCATTGCGCTAATAATTTAGCGACACTAAATTATGCGGTTGCATCTTGCCATAGACTATAGTTCGAAACAAATGAGTCCAGAATGCCTAGCCGTTTCTGCTCTGACAAAGCACGAACGCATGAGAGAGAGAAGCGTGAAGCTCTGCGTTTTTTATTTTCAGCCCACTCCCTCAGACTCCAGCTTCCTCTGATTGGTGCCAAGAATGCAGCCCAGCGCAGGCAGGTTCATTTGGGCCACTTTCACTTATTTCTGCTCAGCAAAAACCCTCCGTTTCAACTCCTGCCTCTTCATCTGTTTTTCAGCTCCTCTCCAGGTGATCTCTTCCTCAGTCAATCACTTTGTCTCTTCTCGTCTAATGAGAACCCATTAAAAAGGTCCTGTAATTGCTTGTACTGCTTTACTTTATTTTGTGTATTTACTTTATCACATCTAAACGTAAAGGAATAGTTCAAACCACTATGACTATATTCCTTCTGTGGAACACATAAGAATCGTACTGGTTGCAATTTTTCATACAATTAGCCGGCCCAAAGATGACATTTTAAACTTACTATAATCATAAAAGTGCTCCATAAGAAATTATGTATTATATTGCAAGTCTGTGTTTGCATCACAACAGACATTTACTGAATAATGACTTTGATTTGGGTCTGTTTGTCCCACAAAGTTATCATCAGAAGACTTGGAATATAACACACAAGTAATGCATCAACTTTTAAGACACTTTTATGGTGATTGTCCACACTTTTTGAATCTGAAAAATCTCAGTCCCTATTCAGAGCAAACTGCGGTTCTTTAAAAAGCTTCTTACAAGTGTTTAAACAATGAAGATCTAGGATTTTAAGACAAAACAAAACTTCACCGGGTCTTACCATTTAATTCTGCAATGATGTATTTTTATTGTTTTAATGATGAACAATTCATACATGAAACCAAAAACATTAGGGTCATAGGCTCTGGCTAAATTGTTTTGATGCTAATAAAATACTGTACACTTTTACACTTTGATCAAGAACTGCTTGGGTAACTTGTAATATACACTACAGCACTCCACATTAAATGAACAGTAATTGAAATGCATGTCTTGATCAAATCAGAAAACACTGTGCAGTCGCCAAGGGTTTGTTCATGGGCTACTGACTTTGCCTGGAAATGAAACACTGTAACAGTGCTGTAAAGTACAGCAGAGAGACAGCGAGATAGATGCTGCCTAATGAACTTAAACAGCTTACTGCACCTAGGGAAGAGAAAAGCAATTTACAGATGCCTGTGTAGCTAACCATGGATGTCTCACAGAGCATAACCGAGCAAATACGAATATACGCCCTGAATAAACGCAGCTCAAAGCTATGACGGGAGTACCTCAGAAGTAACATGCAGAAGGTCAAACGAGCAACAGTAAATGTAAAAAGTGCCCAGCGGGCACACTCTTCATCTGACACCATTTCTTTCTAGGGGATTTCTGTGTCCTATATGTCAGGCATGCTTTAGATCACATGGATGGACGTCCTCACAAACTGTGCAGCAATAAGAGGAATACTTTAGAGTGGTCTCTAGGCAGACAGCTGGGAATGGGGTGTGTTGAATGGCCTCAAGCATGTTCAGCGCAGTCAAGTTTTCCAAGCCAAACTGACCTCACAGTTACTGCAAGCCACAGGAGGTAGTGTTTCCCACCTGAAGCTGCTGTACTCGTGTATCGCATTACACTTTATAGATTTTATTGCATGTTTAATCAGGAATGGGGCTGAAATAAGATATATAAATAAATGGCACTAAATATATGTTTTTGTTATATACAGGCAGTGTATAGCACTAGTTAACTAAATGAACGTAACATGGGAAAGATGAAAGCACTTATGGAAGTTGAGTGAGGAATTTCTCTGATCTGAGTGTTGTTGTTTACGATTCATTTTTCTTTTATTGTTGTAATAAATTTAAAGCATTAACAAGATGACCTATTTAATTCACAAAATAAAAAATGTAGGCTAATCGATTTACTGCATTTTGGGGGGAAAAAACACTTTTTAGAATAAACACACATGCTTGATGAATACTCTTATTCCGGGTAGGGTGTTTTAGACAGCAAAATGTTTTATTCAGCAAAAGTTTTTTTTAAGTTTTTAAACTAAAAACAAAAAAAGTGACCACAACCATGTGAGGAATGACATTTGGAGACCACATCCAGTCTGTGGTCTCAGCCACCGCATTTTATGAAGGGTGAACATGGCACAAACTTGCAAAGTTCAAGTCTGCACTTCCAAACAAAACACACTCTGAATCCAGTGAAGAGTCTGCATTGTATAAACCACCTTTGCTTTCAATAAAAGCATCTGCTAAAATGTGTTTATAAAGGTCTTCAAGGAGTGTTGAGAGAAACCAGTGCACATATCAATAACACAACCAGAGATGATATCTATATACATCTTATACTTGGCATTTCTGGAGAGCGTGAGGCAAAATAAAACTGCTTACAGTTAAAACACTCATCATGTGTAACAACATTCTAATCCAATCAAACGCTCTCAGGCTGATGATACACTTGATACACAATTTTGCTGGGCAACTGTTTTTGAGCAATGTTGCTTGGGTAATTTTTAATTGAGAATGTGTAACAAATGTCTATCTGGATAGTTTAGATCAGTATTGTGTATATGTGTATCACCTGGTTGACTGTTTACAATAACTAGATTAAAAACTTCATGTTATGTGAGAAGCAGAGGATCAGGCAACTGTCAAACTGCAGTAATGCAACACTTCTGTGTACCAGGTCAACATGCCACAGTGGAAATGGGGATCTGCATTCTGTGACGTTACAAGAGGACAAGCCCCTGGGTATTTCCCTGATCTGGTGCTGTCCATCAGCATCCTGAAGACATATCACATTTTCAGGTTCTCCCATGTTTATCACGCTGTTTATCCTCTAACTTAATTTGCAGACTGACATCTTCTCAAACATTTTCTGAAGCCATAAAGAAGCTCAGATTTTCATGTAGAGGTAAATGCAAAAAATTTAATTAGGATGACATGACTAGCTTTTGCATGGTTCTTCCTGTAATTTGGAGCCCTATGGTGGATAAATTTACATTTTCTTTCTGGGAATGAACTAGCAATTAGTGACATGAAGCTGCGGCCAGAAGTAGCCAGAAACACTCAAGCGTAGTTTTGCCATTACTATGCTGTCAGCAACCCCGCCGTGCTTTCTTTGCATCCCTACATCTTTCTTTAACAGCTCTTTAAATTAGCTAAAGCATGAAACGTCTACTCTGATTTTTACAGAGCTCTCCACTGGATGGATGATACTATGTCAAAAATACAAGGCCATGTAAAGAATCCACACATATAAAAAAAAATAAAGCTCTCACCTAGATATTCCATCAGCTGCTCTGCTGTTATTATCTCCATCATTGGTGGCAGCTTGACCTGCGCCAGAACCAGAAGAAAAAATAAAAATTTAAATCAGTCTAAAATGACAAACTACCTATGGCCAGATATGAGAACTCTTTTTCTCTGACAATCATGTTATATAATATGCACACATATGGGTTATGGTTTTAAAGTAGGCTGCTGTATCAGCATAAATGCACTATGGGAAAAACGGCCTGATCATGGCTATCATCTTCAGAAGAGGCCAGTGACTTTTAAAGCAGTCACAGCTGAACAACATAGTGCCTCTTTTTTCAACATGAAAGACTGAGCACTGAAATAGCTCCTCATGTGCCTGCCAACTCACTGTCAAAGCCAATAATTAAACATCATCGTTATATCGCAAATGAGTCCAGGGCTGAAAGCCAGAAGTTATTGGTGTGTCTGAAAAATATGTGTTTCGAACCAAACCAAAATACTTATACATGGCAAAGGGGACACTAATTATGAAAAAACGAGAACGAGGGAACGAGAATCTGAAGGTGAAGACAAAAATAAAATAAAAAATTATTTCAAATCAATTAACTTGCTAGGTTTCACTGGAAAAATACTATTACAAAACATTGTGAAATACGATGAAAAAGATTTCAATTCAGTCATGTTTTTACAGTTTAAGTCAAGTCAATTATGGACCACAGTTTAGTAATTGTTTAATTACTCATGCTGCGTTTTTAGGCATTGTTTTTTAAATCAGCGAAAGTTAGGCTTCTGTTGATTGGCGTAACCACATGCATACTGCCCCATATCATTTCCACATAAAGTAAATATTTCATTAAAATTTCTATTATTAGTAACTATGTCACCAGTAAGACATGATGTCAACATGGCAGCACTGTGGGGGCTCACCCGAACCATGCAGAATAAAACGCCTCCTGTGAGTGTGCTTAATATTTATTGCACATCTCAAAATGTTGTTCATGACTTGCTGTAAAACTTTTAAATAAACGATCAAAGTCTGAACGTGCCTTTATTTAATGGCAGTAAAAACTGATGTCTGGTGACCTGCTTAGTAGACGCACACAATACAATCAATTGTTTTGTGTGTGTGTTTGCACATCAATGACCTGGCTGGTACTGTGTGCGAGCTGTCAAACGAGCAGACTCTCTTCTTATTTACCTTCCACGACAATAGCAGGACATTCATAATAGCAAGCAGCGGACACGGCCCGTTCTCGTTCTGTGTGATGATAGGCGTATTCTCCTCCTTCCACTTTATCCACTTGATGTGGTACAACGACTGACCGGCCACCCTGTCTTTAGCACATGGGATTTTGGTTCCCTCAGCCCCGTATTCACTCTGAATGACCAAAGCCAGTCCCTTGTCCTCTAGTCCCTCGCTGTTGAGGTCTGAACTCGGGCAGGAGTTGAGGTTGGAGAAGGACTCCAGTGAATCAAAGCTGCGGGACTCCCCTGCGATGCTGGGCTCGCTCCCGCTCGGAGGACCCTCGGAAACGGTGTGATCGTTTGAATTCGAGCTCCCGGATTTTGCTTTGTCCGAGCCCAAACAAGCAGACTTGGCCAGCTTCGTCGCTTCTAGCGTCCCTCCATCCAAACCGTCCGCTTGCACGTTACTGATGTCGGCTTGCTCTCCCGCGAGGTTGTTTACTAACTTTGAGGTGCCTCCATCCTTACTCCCGACAGCAGTCGTCGACGGTTCGTATCCCGTTCCGTTGCTCAGCTGATCCGTCGCAGACAGTGTCTCTGGTGAATCGCTTTTGCTTACTGTCTCAGCAGCATCTGATGTCTGTGTGCAGGGTGTAGCATTAGCACCGCTAGCACTTGCACAAGTACTCAAAGTCTCTCTCTTCTCGCAGACATCTTTCATTCCGCCCGCTGTTTTGATATCCGCGGCTTCAGCGGGGATAGCGGTGCACAGGACACTTCCTCCCGCGTCTCGATGAGGGTTTGCACTCTTCTCCATTTCGCTAAACGCATCGACGACAACCTTTAACTAGATGGCAAGCTCCAGTCTCAGCTCCGACGACGCCATGACATCTCCACCTCTGACGTCACCCCCTTCATAGACACTTATTTACCGAGTCCGGTTATACACAACCGCTAACTGTCATTTTACTAGCGACTTAAAGGGATAGTTCACCCCAACGTGAGAATTATGTCATCGTTCACTGTTCCAGCCCTGCCTGGCCTTTTCTAACGTGAAGAACAAAAGAGTTGTCAGACAGTGTAAAGAAAGTAAATGGAGAAGGAGCCCGACACATCTTTTTAGCCGTTCACCTAAGAAAGAAAGTCATACGGGTTTGGAACGAAATGGGGCGAATAAATTAGCAAAATGATTATGAAATTGTAAGACATCTTAAATCGCACAAGCATTTACACAATAACAGCTTAATAAATATTAATTATATTGGTCATAAGTTAGTGTAGCTACCACTGATCTATATAGATCAGTGGTAGCTACTTGTTTTGTATTACTACAAAAAGAAAACATGTGTTTTATGTGGTTCGTTTTTGAGCCCTGCTTACGTTTTCTGTTATAATCTGTTAACATAAAAAAATAAAAAATATATTTTGGGGTTTCATTGCCCTTTAAACTGCGTTGCAGCCCTCTCTGGACTTCTTCAGATCTGCATAATGTCTGAAACTTCATTTGGAGCTTAAATTCTAAGTATACACTTTGCATATGTTGGCCCCATTTTTGTTATTTAATTTGTTTTATTTGTTCGTTTAAATCGTTCTTATCATTTGTTCGTATTCATAAACCTATTCTGTAGATTTCGTTCGTTCATGATGACTGTCACGTAGTTTACACACACACACACACACACACACACGACAGATTATTGTAATCTTTCTTGGATTTATGCTTTTTCCTCACTACATATATCTTGAACCATTATAGGGATTCATGGATATCACGCATTATGTCCTTCAGCAAACCCATAGTAATGTTTCCATTCACCGCACGATGGCAACATTGGCTTAGTTGGTTTTTATTTTGGTCATCATTCTTTTCCCCTTATGTGAACGTGTACCGTTTAATTGTAACGTTTTAACTGTACAAATCTGTCCTCAAAAGTGAATCACGTGTGCAAAAACATTTCTATTAGGCTTGGGTCAGTCTATGTACAAGCACTTTGCATATGGTGTGTCTGCATTGAGATCAAGTTTAGGGGAATTTCATTTAGCAGTGGTTGAGTAAAATACAAATTGCATTTTTTTAAATTAATTTTAAGGCAAAATGATTAAGCACTTGCATGAGAAAGGATCTTAATGAAAGACAATCAATGCTAAATATATTTTTAAATAATTGTTATATTGTCCTCTAGTTTAATATATTCCATTAAAGTGCCCCTATTATGCATTTTTAAAAATTACAGTTCAAGTAAATTCCTGCAAAGTTTTAAATCTGAAAATGCACCAAAAAAAGAGTTGATTCTTTAAAAAAAAGTAAAAAAAAAAAAAAAAATATATATATATATATATAATAGTCAAAATGAAATATTAGCATATTGCCCGCCCACTTTTGGTCTTTTTGCGTTTGTCTATATGAAAATGCAAATTTATTATATGCCACTAGGTGTCACTTTTGTAGCGTTAAAAGCGCACAAACACTGATTTAAGTGAAATCGACCAATCACTGGAAGGGTTTGGAAGAAAGAATGATTGAACGAATCATTTGGGAGTTGCTGAGCAAATAAGGTACAAATAAACGCATATTACAAGAAAATAAAAGTGTTTTTTGAACTTGTATGCATGTCAACCTGTTGTTTTGGACTCCCAAAAACATAATATAAGTTGAATACACAGATCATACATCCTATGCTTTTCAGTACTGTGGTTGTGAGAGGGAGTGGGCGTGGCTTTTCGCTCTGCCTGCGCCTGACGTCAGGCCGTTAGAGACAAGCGGCACAGCAGCAGCCGTCACACGCACGCACACACACACACACACACGATCACACGAACGCGCACACACTCACTCAGCGAGGGCGACTGCGCCTTTAAGACCCGCAAAACTAACGAGAAGGGTCTGGCTGCAGAACTGCACCTGCACTCTCAGACGTGCACTATCCGACGTGCACTCTCAGCCACCCAAACTTCCTCTGTGCTAGTGTCGTCACTTGCAGTCGACACCTGCACTTTGCGATACCTGCTACGTCACTTGC
>JAUCMT010000134.1:12463042-12503425 GCA_032357475.1 Enteromius thamalakanensis | reverse complement strand
TAACATCTTGTAAGGTAGAGCTAGTTCAGTAGGCCTTATAATGGCGTGCATTTCAGTCACTATTTCATATTCATTCCATTTTTTCTGACAACAGAAACCATTAAATATATCAGTGAAAACAGTTATGTTGAGATATAATAGGGTGCATTGAATAACCTTATGTGACCACAGCAGAGAAGCAAGATATTTTGAGGCACTGACGTAATGAGTATTCAAATTGACGTATGACGTCATCTAGCGACAGGTTAATTTAGATGTGTGAAAGGTTTAATAATTTTTTGTTATTAAAATTGACTGTTTCAATGTTTACAGATAGATGGCTAATTTGTATGGCATTTATATGTTCAGTGTTCATGTAAACTGTTTAATAAACACTTCTGCCACTTTTTTGATTGTTTTTCCTGTTAATGGTACAATAAATACCGTACCGTGCCATTCATACCAAGGTATTACCGTACTGTGAAGTTTTGATATTGTTACATCTCTAGTTATCACTACTTTTTTTTTTATCACTGCAAAATTTATGGTGCTATAGATTCATCTACGCCACTGAATAGTGGAGCAGAAAATGCTGATCTGTAGTGGACCGACTCGCCTCTCCACCTGAGCTAATAGAGCAAAATTGTCCCAGTTGCTTCTGATAAAACATTACTTCCCTGTAATTTACACCTTTTTGCTTCTTAGCTATAGTCATTTTTTTTAAAGCAAAGTGCCAAGTTGCCATGGAAGCAAGACCAAAACGAGACAGTCGTCTATAAGTCCATAGACATAAGTGTCCTTGTCTCTTAAGACACATGTTTGAAGCAAGCTGTACATTTAAATAATTATGCATGGTGATGCTCTTCTTCTTGTCTTGTGCACTCAGCATATTATCTTGTTTAAAGTTTGTGAGCTCTTTGAGGATTTGTGGATGTCATCAGTCAGCAAACGAATGCTGCACTTTACGTCTTTTTGAGGTTAGGACGCTTTGACCCAAAAAGCTCTGCTGTTAAAGTGGTTGAAACAATCAAAGCTCTGAAGGAGATCTGTGCCATTTAGCCTGTGACATGTGACTCAATAATTGTGATAAGATTGTGGTTAGAAAAGTAGTCGAATTTGACAGAAGCTCGGAGACGCAGCTGTGTGGAGGTCAGTTCTGTTAAATGACGTAAGAGATACTGATACTGATGTTTGAATGGTTGTCAGTGTTTTGACATAGTGAGGGTCTTCTGTGAAAGTAGCTTTTTATGCACTGACTATCCTAGTTTGTGTGCCATCTAAATATAGAATTTACTCTCAAAATACAGTTGTGAGTCCTAAAAATGTCAGGAAGTCACTAGAATATCTAATAAATCTTCATAAGCGCACTGTCTAGTCACAACCATATTTAGCACTCTAGACAGGACTGATAACTGTGCCAACCTACTAAACCATGAAAGTAACTGCTGGCATGAAGTCATGTAATCAAGCAGTTCATTGAACCTTTTTTGTAGTCTGCACAGCACATTGAATGTAAAGAGCTAAAGAGAGAAGAACACTGGGGGGAAAAAAGAGTTTGCCTTGAGAGTGAGGTAGATAGGAGAGTTGGGGAGGTGGAGCACTAATGTGTGTGGAATTGGAATGAGTGTTGGAGTGTTCTGCTCCTCTGAGGCAGTACTGCTCCTGATTTCTGCTCGCCCTTTCATGCTCTCTCTCTCCACAGCAAGATGAGAGGAGGATTTTATCACTGCTGTACAGGTGGACAAACAGTCTGCACTGATACTCCCAGCCAATACACACACACACTTTTTCAGCCTTCCTCCCACTCACTCTACGCCAATTGTGCAGTTTCAGTTTTGCAGTTTTCAAAGTGTCGTCCTGCACAAATGTTTTGTGGTTAAATCAGCATCAGCTGCAAACCATCAGGTCAGGTGTTTCTCAACTTCTTTCAAAATGTAATTCATTAGAAGATGAACAGAACCTGTTTGCTGATGAAGCTGAGAAAAGTTTTTTTGTATTTGCTGTATTTCTTACGAAAGACATTAATATGTTTTTCTATTGAAATGAAACTTCTATTGGATGACCGAACGTCATTTTTTGAACGGAATTTTTTGTTTTTTATTTCTGCTTCTAAAATGCCATTAAGAAGTGTGAAGTGTTGATAGTAGGGGTGTAACGGTACACAAAAATCATGGTTTGGTTCGATACGATACAGTGGTTTCATGGTGCGATTATGTTTTCGATAAAGCAAAAAAAAAAAGAGAGAGAATTTTCTTTTCTTTTTTTTCACTTTTATTTATTAAAACTACCATAAAAGTATGATTTATTTTTATTTTTATTTTTATTTTTTTATTCTTTCCTTCTACTTGAATTTTTTCCATAGACTTATGCACTGTATTATTCTTAAGGTGCAGTCACGTTGTCTATTGTCAGTAGTGTAGCAATGTCTAAAGCACAGCTTCATATTCAGCCAAGCAGCTATCTTCAAAGCCTCCGTTGATTTTAAAGACTTGTTTATTGTAACAAAAACATAAATACTTGAAAAAATTAGACACAACTGTGCAGTGAGGAATAATGGCTGCAGGTCAAAAAACTGTCTCCCTCCCACTGTCCCATCACTTCCTGTTTAAGATGGCTACCCACAGGAAATACAAAAAAGGTTACAATTCATCTCGTTCACCACAGGGCGAGCACAGAAAATACCTACAAAATGTAGTCATTAGTACATATGCACTATACAACATTATTAACGCCTTTATAGCCCCTACAAAAGGTAAAGACAATGATATTAATATCACTATATTAAGCGTGTTCTCCCCACATAGAAGTCCATTATAAGGAAACAGCTTAATGTGGCTTAATGTACCTTAACAACGACCGGGAGAAACCAAACTTCTGTCCAATTTTATTTATAATAAAGACTTGCCACTGTCAAAAGAGCAAGCTCTTATTCAGTTTATGAAGTTAATAATATCATGTTAAGTGTTCACCCCCATAGCCATTATAAGGAAAAAGCTTAAGATGATATTATGCACTTTATCTGTTAAATATGGGCTTGTTCTTTTAACAGTAGTTAGTGATTTATTTATTTTTTTTAACCGTGTACTGCTGCCTTAAATGGTATAGTTGTTTTTTTTTGCTTAAAGAATTGCTGCAATTCAGTTTGAATAAAATTACATTATATGAAAAAGTTTCTTTGTGCTTGAATTTTTATTTATGCATTTTCAGATACAAATTGCTATATTGTGAAAACTGTTTCTACCGTAATAGATTTTTTTGTATCACCCACCCCTACCCATTTTTTAAAAATACGCAGTGTAACTGTGATAATCCTGACAGGATTTCAGACTTGTGAAGGAAAGTGACTAGAAAAGCTGTTTGTGAGATGAAATGTATGGCTTGCTCTGGGAAATTCATATGTACAACTGTTGTTAGAACAGAAACTATAGTGTCGTGACAAAGTAAACGTTCCCTGCTAAGGTCAGGCTATTCTTAGCATAAATGCTACTGTGTCAGGAAGTTGCTTTTTTTTTTTAGGCTGAGGAAGGATGGGAGGGACAAAACATAAATACTTTCCAACAGTGGAAATGGGAAAATATAAGTGCCCTCATGAAAAATAGAAATGTATATGTTGGGTTTTTTTTCTCTGCTCCTCTTATTAATGTTTGTTATAACAGTATAAGGCCAGCTTAACACATAATCAACACATATTCATGCCAATTTTTAAAGATTGTAGTATTCATGCTGCATATGTTTGGCCTGTTTTGCTGTCCTTGTTATTCATTTATTTTATTTTTAAATTATATTTATGGCCTGCATGATACACTTTTCTCACAAATAAATGCAGGGTTTTTATAAAGTACTGTGCAAAAGTCAAAAAATGGTTTTAAGTCAGTTATTTCTATTTTTGTGGTAGGTGGTCAGTTGGAAATATCAGTTTACATTTCCAAAGATTATTTTTGTCATATATCATATCAATTGTAATAAGGCAGTAAGATTATTGTCTGCTAAAGGAGTCTGACAACAGCCAGTGCTCCACACAGAGATCTGATCATCATCCATTCTGTCTGGAATGAACTGAAGTAACAGAACAAACTGAGACAGACTCAATCCAGAAGAACTGGCCAAGATGCTTCAAAAAACCTACCTGCAGAGCTACAGTACTGTTCAAGGTTTTAGATAAACATTTAGTATTACAGCTTTTGGTAAAACAGCTTGTGTTTCAAGCTACGCTTGCCCATAGTTTTTCAGGTGTTTTTTTTTAAGCATCTTGGAGACGTTGCCACAGTTCTTCTGGATTGAGTCTGTCTCAGTTTGTTCTGTTACTTCAGGTCATTCCATACAGACTGGGTCATGTGATTTCTAAAGTGGTCAAACAGAAAAGCATTTAGCCTAACACTGCTTCAGAATGTGCATTAGCCTTTTTTTTTCTTCAGCAATGTAGAAAAAACAAGTACAACTTGGCTTCCATCCGTCATGCTCTTCAGACATTGTGCCTCGGTGTGGGTCTGTAGTCATGAACCATGCGAGAATTAGGGCCTGTAAATTGTTTTTACTTTATTCATTCCTGTTGCTTTTGTGCAGTAAATAATTGTGTGGGTGGGTGTACATATACATATACATATACATATACATATACATATACATATATACATACACACAAATGAAAAATTATGCAGCAGTTATAATAATGCAAGAAGTTCCGAGACCGAAATCAATTCATAACTATTTTTGGCCAGATGCTGCTGATTAAGTTGTAGTTTGCCTTCTTTTTTGATCCCAGTAACTCTTTATAATATATGGATGTTTCAAGGATAAATTCTTTGTTGAACTGAAAATCAATAATCATTTTTGTTTTGTTTGTTATTTGGCACTACGTGGTGCCCATCCCTAACATGGAGCCCTGGGCATGTGTCCAGTCACCCATCTGGTTAAAACAGCCCCCATAAAGCTGCAGTTGTATTATGCAGCACAAACTCTGTTAGTTTGAAAGCTCAATGCCCTGCTGTAATGCTGATTTGTTTACACGTTGCAGACACAGGATGTGTGAAATGGGCCTAAGCCATGTAATTTATGTTGATGATGAGTCAGGATGCTGCAGCTCAAAGTGTAATTCTAACTATCAAAGAGGTTTTTCCCACTCTGTCACCACAGTTTGCCTGTTAACCTTTTGCACCAAGTCTTCTGTTTAATAATAACTAGTCAGATCCCAACCTGTCCCTGAGTTTCATCTGTCTCTCTCTCTCTCTCTCTCTCTTATCTTTTGTTCTGTAGGTCAGCATGGGAAATCCCTAAGCAAGTACATTCGACATTACGAAGGCCTGTCCTACGACACAGACATCTTGCACAGCAAGCACCAGAGGGCTAAGAGAGCTCTGTCTCACCAGGACCAGTTCCTGCACCTGGACTTCCACGCTCATGGCAGGTCAGCCAAAACTTCTTTTCTGCTCTATTGTTGATTCTGGAAAACTGGATGTCCCGGTTCTGGTTTATTACTTGTCCTATGAGCATTTATGACGGGAAACGAGTTTCACAGATATTGTGTTCTGTGAAAGTCAAGTATTTATTTCTTTAGAACTGATTCTGGATTGTTCTACCTGAAGTAACACTTTTCTCAGAGCAGTACAGAATGATAGAGACCCACTGTGATTTTAGCGCTCCAGGCAATGTGGAAACAAATTGATCAGCCTTCGAGCTTTGAGGTCTGGCATGCACCCCGCTGACAGAAAGCTTCCCGTTTTTGTGGTTTGTGAGCATTGTTCTGGTTTTGGATGGTACATCTGGTGCCATGTAATTGCACCTGAGGTGGTGTAGTAATATGCCCAGTCAACATTTACACAGGATACGATTTGCTCCATTCTGATGACAGACACTGCCTGGGAGCTTTATGATCAAACATCTCAGTAGTAAATTAACAGTTCATTGATCACTGTAGTAACTTTTTAATATAGCTGACAGCTTTTTACTCTACGTTCCCCTTAATGTTTAATCTACAGAATTCGTCTGGCACAGACCTGTTTTGTAGTCTTGATTTCACTAGTGATTTTAGAAAGATTTATTTTTTTAAGTCTCTGATGAAGGGAAGAAACGGATGAAATTTCACTGGGTTCACCTCTGCAGCATCTGTAGCATAGTTATCACAGATAATACTCGTACCTCAGTTTGAATAAAAGTGATAAACATGTACAACTTCTCCCCATGAAAGCCTTTGGTGCAATATATAAATATATATAAAATATATTTGGGGCAATATATTCATCGTAAGGTTTAAAAGCAGAAATGGAAAGCTTGTATTTTTGTTATCATTCTTACATGAATTATTCATTTGAAAAATTACTTGGTCTGTACAGTTTTGTTTAAAGTTCAAAGGGTTGCTAGTACTGACAGCGATTTGCATCAGCAAAATGATGGGATATTATTCATTTTTAACAAGAGTTGGCGCTTTTCGTTGACCCAAGCAAAAGATACCAGTGGCAAAAACAAAGTTGAGCAATGTTTAACTTTATGCAAATGACCAGTGACAAATTTATTTTAACATTTATTTGGAATGTTTTAAACATGCCTCATTGGACTTCCAGGTGCATTACTGTGAAAACATTTTCCGTTGTTTAAACTTTTATAACACTCAGTTTATATGAAGTCATGTGTTTTTTAAAGCAATGTTCTACAGATAAATTTCAATAAAGCTGTCATTTATGTAACCATATTAGTCTAACCTGTATTAATTCATCAAGGCCTTCTAACTTAATCACGTACATGCCTGTCTCAGTATTTTGTGAAAGAGTGAATGTACAGCCGAATAACATGAGCATATAAACGCCTTGTTTTATTTACCCATGCAAGAGACTGTGATTCCACTGCACAGGTCCATTTAGCCTTCTATTATCTCAACCTCCCTTTTGTCAGCAGTAGTGTTCCTTTCTGACACTATGAAAACAAGAGCCGAAGGACAGGAAGACCGGATTCTGCTAAGCCCAATGACATAATCTTTCCTATGACAAGACGAATCTATCTGTGTGTTTGTGGGATTGAATGTTGAAAACAACTTGACATCTCCCTCAAATTGAGTGTTTTGACTAGTTCTTCAAATTAGTAGACATCTTAGGCAGCGTTTATGTGGATGATATTGTAAATCTGTTTTCAAGAATACATGTCAACCTTTTTTTTTTAATCAACACTAGTGCTTGTGCACATGTGTATTCCTTTGTGTTGTGACAAAAGACACGTAAAAAACACGCAAGTCTACATAACCATCTGCTTTCTTCCTGCTTGCATTTGTGTGTGAGAATGTTCAGCAGCCTAAAAATAACACATCCCAAGCGTTCTTTTATTTTTTCTCTCTCTCTCTCTGAGTCTAAAGAAAGACAATGAAAGTGCTGTTGACAGTGAAGGAGTATGTCACAATGGATTCTGTATTAAAGTCATTGTGGACATTAGAAAAAGTTGATGACAGTGAGCGAAATCTGGAAATGTTGTGCTATCTGATTACCTAAACCATAGTTAAAAATCCATGTGACTACATCATATATTTAGTGCAAACTAGACTCTTCTTAAACATGTTGATGGCATTCTATCTTAGAAGTATCATCATAGATGGACGTTAATATCAGGTGTAAACAAGGGTCCTGGTTTTCTGGAGCTTACAGGGCTCTTTCTCTCTTTGAACTTCAAAGGTCTCTTTTGAAGCCATTGTACTCAAACATGATGAAGGTCATCTATTGTGAAAGGGGTTCTGGGAGGCTAAAATGTGAGTCAAGTTGATGTTTAGGTACCTAACAGGATCTCCGAGTGTTGCGCAGCATATGAAGTGGCCATTTGTCACATGTGATGGAGCGTTTTTCTTTAAATCCATTATTCATGAATCAACCTTATTATGTCTGGATGCTGAATTTAATTAGATAATAAGGTTAAAGTGCTCATTGAATGATGCTGTATGTATTAATTTGTCTGCAAGTGCTGCATGCAAATGTCTTATAACTTAAAATTGCACTTATAATTAATTTGAAGATGTGTTACTGGGAAGATTCATTATTCAAGGGTGAGGAATCTTTTGCATTTAATAAACCTTGCTTATTAGCAGATAGACATGAAGTGTAAATAAGCTGCCCTTAGTTCAGTTGCCTTCATGAGTAATAGTTTAAGTACGTGATTTAAAGTTAAAGTATGTGGTAGATGACAGATTATTATTATTATTAGAGAATTAATTTTAAAACATAGAAAAGTTATTTTTGTTTGTGATATTTGACAATATTACCTTTTTGCTTTATTTGTAGACAAATAAATGTAGATTTTTTTTTTTTTTTTCAAAACATTAACAGTTGAAACTCCAAACTATTTAAACATAGTGTACATCTATTATTAACCAATACCAATCATCATCATCGTCATCATCATATAATACATTGTGGATCCCTAAACCATTTACAACAAATATACAAGGGTCACATGATATACACAACTTTCTCTTTTCCTTTGTACACAGATTCGCCATTTATACTCCAGTGTTTTTTTTTTTGTGTGTGTGTGTCTCAGGAGAGTTTTGTTCAGTCTGTACTATTCTCTCTGGCCCAACTAGTCCACTGCTCCATCTCCTGAAAAGAACCAGTGTGTTGTATTTAACTGCTGGATAGTTTGCATATAACAAGCCTTCGTGTTCTCAGTAATCACTCAATGATGTTTTGTTTAGTTTCTGACATTAACTTAGGAACTCAACTGTATGCTCAGACACATGTGGCGTGGTGAGCCTGAAAACAGCTGCCTGTGACTGAAAGCAGCGTATTGTTTGAAAGAGAGAAGTGTAGTGCATTGCAGCAAATGTGTGTGTGATTTGGGAGGGGCTACATTTAGTGTGTTTTGCCTTATTGGGATTAGCTGTTTAAGCCGCAGTGGAGCATCATGCCAGAGGTGGAACAGAATGAGCCCTGGAGCTAATCTCTCCAAGGTGAGTCCACAGCCGTGCTCATATAGGGCTTATAGGGGAATGAATATTTAACAATGCAGGAGGTTCATGGGGAGTCACACATCACCGTATGACTTGAGCCTAGTCAGCGTGAGTCTTGTGACTAGCACTGACATGCACATCTCTTCCCAGATCAGTCGTCTTTTATCACTTCCCTCACTGAAAAAGTGAGGTAATCGTTGTACTGTTCCTGCAGTGTCACTGTCCCTCTCACATATGAGTTGAAGCAATGTCATAGTCAGAATGAGCAGTGTATTTGCATTACATTACCGTACATTAGCAGTCCCTTTCCTATCCAAGGTGACTTGGAGTACATCATCTATGGCACAGTCCATCTGGAGCAACACAGACCCAAATGTCTAGCTCAAAGGTACAATGGATATAGAATCCCTGTTATTCATGAATTGGGGTTCTCCCAGGTAATTTTAGGATGGCATACTAAAGTAATTCGGCTGCCCATAACTTCCCCAAGGCTTTATAAGACATTAGAATACAACAAGCTTAGGCTGGCTATGTCATCTTTCAGTTTTCATCTAAACAAAGCTGAACTGAGAGTTTTTGGTTTAACCTCTAGGGAAGTAACTGTATACATCAGTATACAACTCTGTAAAGTAATATGAAGGTAGAGGAGGTTAGTTTGTCATTCTGATGAATGTTTTCAAGCTTTTCTGCTCTCATCAGTTTGATCTTATGGAAAACCTTCTGAGATATGCATTTTTTTTGTTTCTTTGGTCTCATAAACAGTGGTTACTTTGACTTTTGAATACTTTTTAAAGTCCACATAATGCATTCCACCGACGGCATAAATATACCAGCAAGCAGTGAACCAGCACGTGAAATAGTTGTCTTTGTGTGTGAGGCTCATTTGAGTGTCTGATGTGATCTGTCTCTCTTAAACGCTGATGCTGCTCTTCTGCCAGCGTGTACTCATTGCTTTTCTAGCGTAGGCTGTAGATGGACTTGCTCTAATCACTGCAAGTGTGTGTTTTGTTTTGGGTTTTTTTCTTTAAGAGGACAGGTTTTACAATTGATAATGTGTTATCGGATCAGATTTAGATATCTTCTCCTCTCTGTCAGTACTTTCTTTTTTGTCTATCTTTTCAGTACCAAGTTAAGGTAGAATTACTAAGAGGTTTGTTAGTCTCTGAGAAGGTCAGTGAGAATTACCTCACTGTGATTTGGCTCCTGCCCCCAGCTCTCAGAGCTAGCGGGCTGGGCTTCAAATGCCCACCTCAATACTGTGGATGAACTCACTTGGTTGTTTAACCAGAGTTCAGTGATTGATGAAGTATTATCTGACTGCAGGTTCTTAGCCAGCCCTGTTTTCCCACACAGATATAGTGTCTGGTGTTTTCTGTGTGGGAACTGAACTCTGTATGTGTGTAAATGTTTTGTTGTTGTGAGTAAAAGGTGCAGATAAGTGCCTGCCCTGCATGTAAGTACACACTTAACAACATATTTAACGAAAATCATACATATTAAGGTTACAGTACTTTGTGTTTCATGTAGGCTGTAGTGAAACTCGTTTGCAATTTATTACAAATATCTTGTTTTAATTTTGCTTATGTAAAAAACTACTTTCATTTTCATCTCTATTCATATTAAATGTTAAACATTTGTATATTATTGCACATACACATACATATAATGTTATTTTAGTTATTTTAGACAAAATATCTGTGCTTGTTTCAAAAACGCTTTTTTTATTTTTTAATTACACCACATATGTACTTTTCTCCAAAGCTGATAATCAACGTGGAATTACATTGGCTAATGAAATTTTAAATGAAAATTGTCCCCTAAAGCAAGAAGATTGTCTTCTAAAACCCCAGTCATTTAAAAGCATTAAAGATAATTTGCTCACATATTAAACTGTAATTGAAACTCTCTGTTAATCATTAAGGATTTATTATCATTTGCATGTTTACATGAAATATTACATAAAGCATTACAGTCAATGTAAAACCTTAATAAGGAGAAAGAATCAAGGAAAGAAAAGGAAGCAAAAAGGAGACCCTAAACAGCTGGAAAGACTTATAAGATTGTCCATTTCTGCTAATACTATTTAAATGTATGATTATTGTAGTACTCATGATTTAATGATTAGTAAGTTAGGGTGCTAAAGGAAATTCAATTTGTTTCAAAAAACAAGAAAAAACACTGGAACTTTCCACTCCACCATTAAATAGGCATAGATTTATTATAACAGCTTACAACACTGCTCTGACTTAACTCCAGGGCCAGTGCTCCTGAACTTTGCACATGTTTGATTGTGATGTTTTTGTGTACCCAGATCTCATTTGCTACTGCTGTGTCCCAGGGCGAATTAAAAACAGCCTGTTTTGTCGGTGCAAATAAACACAAGCATTTTTATTTCATATCTATTTGCCATTTTAAAATTACTAAATTTCCTTTCCCATTCAAATAAAATGGCAGAAGTGTTAATGATGTCAGCCTTTTATAACTATTTTTTTTTAGTTTGTGTGTGTGTGTGTGATTTTGAACATGCTATATTTTCTGCGTAAAACAGGCAAGACCGGGTCACATGGTCTTCATGTGATGCATATCTACCCTCTCACATTCTCATGTGAGCTCAGAGAACAGAGAGATTAGCAAAAGTTACATTCTCCTAAAAATTCCTAAAGAATGAGTGTTGGGCATGTGATCCAAATGAAAGAAGTCTGTATTATTAGTTGTAATACTTCTAATTCAGCCCAGTTATGTGCAATGAATCATTGTTTCTTTGGTTTTAGAAGCAAAGGAGCACCGTGATCTTCAGCATTTTGGAAGGTTTTTGTTTTATTTTTTTTAGTTTATTTTTTATTAGAAAGCCCTGCAGAGCTCTTCAGATGTCCTGCCATACAAACTCTGACATTTTTTGTGGGGTTTAATCTTTTGATCACAGTGAAGGGACTGAAATAACAAAGGAAGTGCTAAGAGATCACAGATCACTGGTCTCTTGACCGCAGATTGCGAGAAGAAATACATATTTTTTATTTCTTGTTTTTTATTTCTTTTATTTTTGTTTTTTATTGCATGTTGTTAAGAGGAAATGGAATTGAGATCAAGAGGTTTTTCTTCTAAGTGTGTATTTTGTGACGAAGGTTACAGATTATTAAAATTGACATTTTCAAAGTATTTCTTAAAGGTTTCTGTGGTAAGATGTGGATTTGAAGAGAGATAAATTAAAATAGGATTTATTTGCCGTTTTTATCCACAAGTGCAATCACTTAGAAAAGAAAAAAATTTAAAGTTCATGTCTGTAGTAGAAATACTGCAAAGCTGGGTCACAATAGCAATTCTGAAGCTTTCCTTAGCAAGCCCCACAAAAGATTGTCTCTCTGTCTGTCTCACTCACTCACAATCACTTTATCATCATGTCAGTGATCTGTACAATCCAAATATGTCCTTTGTGTAGCAGTATGTGCTGTGCAGAAGATGTTGACTCATCACCAGATGGGTTCTTTATAAGGCTTGATACTGAGAAGTTGTTCAGTAAAGCTTTTCCATCCATCCATCAAACTGTTAACAGCTCCTGCACCTGAATCTCTACTGCTGTTCTCAGATGTTGTTCTTCTTTATCCTCTCTCTCACTGTCTCCTCTCTCTGTAGATTAACTCTTGCTCCAGTTACTCATACTTGTCCCTGATGTTTTTGTCCTGCTGCTCTAAATTGAATTCAAACTGAGGTGTGCCGCCTCTAGGATGTTCTGCAGAAAATCTACTGATCACACTGGCTTCGGCCTGCATCTAATAATGGAAGAACAGCACCATTGGGTGGTATATTATAAGAGTTTACAGTATCATTATTGAGATTATGTATGCTCCTGAGTCCAGCAGGGAGAGGAGGTAATTAGAGAGCAATGTCCAGTAAGATGGGTAATTGGATTAAAATGTTGCTGTTTCCAATATTGGCTAAAACAACGAATGCAAGCACATAATGTTTTATTAAGGACTTTCACTGAGACTTGATACTTCATACTCAAACATCTTGCCTTTTAGAATAGTTCATATTTTATACAACATATCTTTCAATTGAGTTAAACTGTGTCTAATTAAATAATCACACTTCTGTGATTCACATTTGTTCTAGGAATCCGATCTCTCACCAGTGCTTTGCTCTTGTCTGCAGTAGTGCAGTAAGCAATTAATTCTGTCAGGAATTGATTCTGTGTGGCACGCAGCATTGAACACAGACAGACTGGCAAGGAAAGTTGATTCAGACCCGCTATGCACTGCAGGATCAATGGCTTCTCTGGCATCTGACGATTCATTCACCATTTTCATGGTTTTTGTGTACTTATTAAGAAAGTGTCCATATGTAAAGCCCTCCAGCAGCCAGATGGGCCGATCTGTGTATCAGTAATGAGTCCTTAGAATGGAGTGTGGTTAAAAATAGGTAGCTTTAAAGAGGAGAGAAGGACAGGAGGAGAGAAGAGGAAAGCAGATAAGACAAAGTCCAGCTCAGAGATGCCAGAGCCTTGATTTCTGCTGTGATTCACAACTTGCCCCATCTACAGAAACCACCCGAACTCACTCGAGGACGTCTTGTCTCTCTAGGAGTGTGCATTTGATCTTTTCTATTTTTCCTCTCTCACCTCAGTATAAATTGATTGAGTTGACTGCACTTCAGTTTTTGTTGTTGTAGTTGTTTGTTTTGTTTTTTTCCCTCAACCTTTTGTAATATGGTAGTAGTAGTATTAATAATTTTTAGATTATTGATGAGTCATTTATATATAAATTTACATTTTTCTTTTTAATTTAATATTTATATTGTTGTTCTTAATAATTATTGTCAATTTATTTAAAATATATTTTCTGTTTTTATTATTATTATTATTATTATTATTATGTTGAGGAGTGTCATTCGAGGCAGGTAGACGCAGATCAGGTCAGTTGTGTAATATAGGGATGTTCTTCTCATTAGAGCTTAACTCCTCTCTCCTGACCTAATTCAGCTGCCATCTCTCACACTCATCTTTAACAACCTTTTTTTTTTCTTTTCTTATTCCGCTGCGTGCTCTTTAAAGGCTGTTTTATTCTCAGCGCCTGTCATTCTCTCTCACACAGACTCACTCACACTCAGTATTCCCTGCTGTTCACCGCCCCCATCTCCAGTCTGTCATAGAGCACTCTAGTAAAGCGTTCCTTTATCACTCTGTAGTAAACAAAAGGAGCATCATGTACTCGGTAAATATCCTGTTGCTGTATTGGTCTCACATGGTTGGCATCTATGCTTTTGGCATCATCTTTCTTTTCTTTTCATTACTCTGCGTCATTCATATAGGTTACTTCCATAACCCTGGTTCCCTGAGACACGGGATCGGGTAACTTAAAGTTTTCTCCTCACTGAAGCCTTATTCAATCACGCAGTGAAACTGCACAGCCATTGGTTTGTGCAGTGGAAAGATATAAACCAAAGGCTCTGCAGCGGTGGTGCATGAACCTTTCGGCTGTTCCTGCCGAAGCTTGCCAAAATGGACGTGTACAGTGGGTACGGAAAGTATTTAGACCCCTTTAAATGGTTCTACACCCTTATTTGAGTCCAGCTGTGTTTGATTGGACTTGATTAGGAAAGCCACACTTGTCTATATAAGACCTTACAGCTCACAATACATGTCAGAGCAAATGGGAATCATGAGGTCAAAGGAACTGCCCGAAGAGCTCAGAGACAGAATTGTGGCACAGATCTGGCCAAGGTTACAAAAAAGTTTCTGCTGCACTTTAGGTTTCTTAGAGCACAGTGGCCTCCATAATCCTTAAATGGAAGATGTTTGGGACGACCAGAACCCTTCCCAGAGCTGGCTGTCCGGCCAAACCGAGCTATCAGGAGAGAAGAGCCTTGGTGAGAGAGGTAAAGAACCCAAAGATCACTGTGGCTGAGCTCCAGAGATGCAGAGAAATGAGATGGGAGAACATTTTAAAAAGTCAACCATGGCTCCCATCACTGCAACACTTGAAAGGTTTTGAGAGCTGGGTTAACTACATTGCATGTGGCTCTTTGACTAAATTGGGTCTAACTGGGATTGGGTGGGATATTCCTGGAACTGCCTTTAGCTTTGAAAGTGTAATCAGGGGACAAATCCTCAGGTGGTGTCATCAGGGGACAAAAGATCACAGTGGAAACCTAGATGTCTCCCTTTGGCTTTTAGGATGTTCAAACAAAGTTTGCTGGGCGCTTGACAACTGCAAGGGAGATGCAGTGATTTACTGTAGAGCTAATGAAGGCTTGCTAGTGCTCAGAGCCAGAAGAGACGGCCCCCTAATCATCTAAGGTCGAGTGCTGCTATCACTGTCTAACGATCTGTTAGTGGTGAGACCCATTAAAATCATGATCAGCCGTCTGCTTGCATACTGGAGCTGCAGAACTAAATGAATTTTTGCCTATGTTGTAATTGCATCTTTAACACGCTTCTATTTCTCTTATAACAAATATTTTTGTAGAGTAGGCATCCTGTTCTCTTTGTGTATGCGTTTGTGATTTCATGTGTGCTTTGCATTTGCTGAGTCCAGGTTTTTGGGATTGCTTGTACTTAATGGCTTACAAACTCACTGCTTTCCCAGATGTTGCCTTCCTGTCATCACATGAGGATAATTATAGGCCTCTGCAGTAATGATAAGTGGAAATGCTGCTAATTTGTATGAAAGCAAGCAAACAGCAGCTGCTGAGGTGCTTTCTTATAGCACTGACTCCACCCCACAGTAGGATTGACCAACAAAGTCAGTATCTCAGAGGATGGGAATCTTAAAGGGAATTTATGATTCCGGTTCTGATTCCTCAGAATGATTTGTGTGGCTTAGTAACAGAATTTTAAATCTCATGGGATGAATTGCACTAATGTTTTCTTTGCTTTCTTTTATTTTATTAAGCTTTGTAGAATGTGTTGTATTTGAGCAGGCATTCTCTTTTTAATGTTTTATGAATAGAACCAAAACAGGAAACCATTTTAAATTGAGAGTGGTACAATTACCCTAACCGTTAAAAACATTTGGACGATAATACTAATTTTTAGCTTGGAGATTTTTTTCCCATTCCACCTGCAGAAGAACCAGAGATAGGGATATTGAAAGCAACACTGTTGGGTTTTACATCGTTTTTTAAGGCCTGCATTGGTTTGACATGAATAGCAAAGGTTCTGAATATTTCTGGGCACTGGGGGGAAATGTTGTGACTCATGTGGCTAAATGAGATGTAGCACTATGGTTTGTGGGGATTTTGGCTGGGGTTTGAGAATTTGGCCAATGTCCTCCATGTAAGTTTGAATAAGATGATGGATTTTGTTCATGATCTGAGTCACATACTTAAAACAAAAAAAACAAAGCGCTTCAGTGCAAATATGAAATCAGCCGTGTCTGATTTTGTTTATACCAACATGAATCATTAAGCTCCTCCTGAGGTGTAATTCTTTCATTTATGAATCTCTAATGCCTCACTCATAAGTGATCTCATTTAAACTTGCAAAATGCCATTCTGTCTTCAAGGTTACAAAACTTTGTGTCTTCCTGCACTACTTCCTTTTGTCTGAGCATAACAATTCATGGGATCTTGCAAGAAAGAACATGTATTATGCTCATTCATCGAATCTCAACCACTGTGTCCCTCATAAATGGTAGGTGTTGTTACCTGTCCGTGCATGCCCCGAGGTATGCATGTTTGTGTGTGTTAAAGTACTGGTTAGTGAGACTGTATGAATTGGTATCAATCTGTACTGTATGCTGTTACATTTTCTGCAAAG
This sequence comes from Enteromius thamalakanensis, assembly GCA_032357475.1. NCBI lineage: Eukaryota > Metazoa > Chordata > Actinopteri > Cypriniformes > Cyprinidae > Enteromius > Enteromius thamalakanensis. The sequence continues at coordinate 12,486,773 of JAUCMT010000134.1, read as the reverse complement.
TGGGAGTGTGCCACAATAAGTTCAAATCAAATTAGAATCTGTGTATGTCCCAAAAACCTTTATCATTTCATTCCCAAAATTATTTTTGTATACTTTTATGATTTGCTTTTTGTGCCAATTTTGAGATTTGAAAGCCTTAATCATTCAATGTTATTTTTTCTTGAACTGAGAGAACAGTACAATAAAGAAAAATAAACCCCATTTGTGTTCCACAGAATAAATAAAGTTAAACTGTTTTTCAACAACATGAGGGTCAGTAATTGTTGACAATTTTCTTTTCTGTGCGAACTATCTCTCTGAAATAGATTAGGCAGTTACTTGATGCTACTCCTGCTGAACAAGTTTATTTGAGAAAAAACTTTCCTTCAGGTTTGATTTGGTAAAAAGGTTAAGGTGTGAATGTGTATTATTTATACCTATATAAGTCAATGGGATGCTCTAATTTAGATCTCCGCTCATTAATTTCTTGTTTAGCTGTGTAGTCTAAATGCATGTAAGATTACTTGGCTGTACTTTGGAGGTTGTGTTGTCTGTAATAATTAGAATTTTCTATGCACAAAAAACTTTCTGCGTGTCCTCATTTAGGGGTGGGTGTGTGTTTGAAGGGTAGTTTTAATTAGAGAGTTCTTAGAATGGCCTGACCTCCTCCACCTGCCTATTCTCCCTCCAGGACTCTCTGTCCTTTTGTTTCCTCTCTCTCCTCTTTTCATCCTACACTTTTTCATGATTGCTCACTGTTCTCAGTTTCCTCGTGACAGTCTAGCGTATGTTAATCGTGAGTCTCATCTGCACAAAGGTCAAACCAATCCTGGGTGGAGCAGTGAGCTGCTATGCTCATCACTAGGAGTGTTTACTACAGGGACGTGGGTCAGCTCCTTTTTCTGTTCCTGTACTGAGCCTCTTATGAAATTCAGCTTTGTGTTTTTTTTGGAGGTCAATTCTGTAGTGTTTTTCACATTACAGTAATGCCTTTTCTCTAGCTAACATGATTAAAATCTCCCCTGATGAGGCACATCTTGTCCACAGCTATTGTCTGGCTCCTTTAGTCCTCTGATGTATTAGAGACAAGAGCTTCACACACAAACACACAGGCTCAACTGCACGAGCATGGCTGATGCTTGATCCCATTTATCCTGAGGGAATCCATGATTGCAGGGTGGTCATGGCCATTTCAACAGAGCAAGACATTTATTTCTCTCTGCTGTCAACAAAACAAATTACTGATGTAATCCGCACTCACAGTACTCTGCAAAAGCTCTGTGGGTGTTAATAGACTCGTAATGCTGTATACATTGCCCATGCTTTGCAAGTTTGTTTATTAAAAATATTGGACAAACGATGTACTGCCATTGACAGTATTTGCCTTTTTTTTTTTTTTTTGTCTGTCAAAAGCAGAAAATGGCAATAAGAACGTCAGCACCTAAGAGAAAGCAGACCCGGTCTTCATAATTTCCTCAAATTCCTCACTCAAGAAATTTTGAAAAAAAAAAAAGGCCTTTCACAAGCTGTAAAAGCTGTCACTGGCATTTTGCTTCTTAAAGGATTTGGGTATTGGGTAGGATAAGGGATGTAGAATAAGGTTATGTATAATAATGTTTAATAATAATAATAATAATTAACACTGATAAATAGCTAATGTTCTAGTGATATGCAAGCTAATAAGATTTTACCCAATTTTGTTCCAGGTGATGAACTATTAAAAAATGTATTCACACCTGTTTTAAAGAGCTTGAGTATTTACAGCAGCAGACAACAAAACTGCAGTGCACGCTTAGAATAAATAAGACTTTGTTGTGCTCTACTGTGGATTCTAATGCAGTTATTTTTATCTTTATGGTTATCATTCTTGGTGTGAACATTCTTTTGCTCAAGTGTTTTTTTTTTCTCATTAATCCATGTCTTCATCTAGACATCCAGTGCATGCTCAATTATATATTTCGACATGTCAGAGCATCACAAGCGTGTCAAGTTAATAACCCAGATGAATCATTTTGAATCACTATGAGTCACTCACCAGCACCTAGTGTTCTAGAAAATCATAATGACCTAATGCACCAATGGGAAATGAAATAATCTGAAAGGAAGATATGATTTGATTGTAAATGCTGTTAGAGGAAGAAAATTGTTTTGGCAGTGAGAAATGCTTTTTGGCAGATTTCCCTTATTGCTCCTTTATCTCCGTTTTAGTAATGCTTTGCATCATGACTCTTATTCTGAGTTGGCTCAGACTAGTAGTGTTGTATCCACCTCTGTTGGGACACACTGGTACTCTCATGGGCAACTTCACAGTCCATTAATCTTGTTCTCTTTTTCTCTCTTTTTCTATCAGGCATTTTAACCTTCGGATGAAGAGGGACACCTCTCTCTTCGCTCCTGATCTGAAGGTGGAAGTTTCTGGAGTAGAGATTCCCTTTGACACCTCTCACATTTACACTGGAGAAATTTACGGTGAGCATGGCACCTTTCCAGCACTCACATATGCACACACTTGTACTTAACAGCATGCATCTACCTCAACACACTTCCCGTGTTGCCACGGAAACGTTGCCTCCATCTGTTGTATTTGTATACTTTTTGAAAAGTATACAATTTATTAAACACATCATGTAAGGTACAGAGTTATTAAGAAAGAGAGGATAAAGGTGAGGTTTTCTTTAATTTGATGCACTTAAAAATCGGGGGGCAAGTTATGTTATTGCCAGTGACATTCAGTGCCTTCTGATAGAAATACAAAAAATAAAAAATAATAATAATAATAGTTCCCAGGTTAGTCAAGTTATCCCATCCCATCATGCAAAGCCTCATGACTTTTTTTCCTCGTTTGATGTGCATGGAGGACTTTATTTGGCATGTTGGATGTGTTTTCATCTCCAATTATTTGTATTAACCCTTTTTTGCACAAGGCAAAGACCACCATAAGCAAACGTTAACAAATTAAGTTAACGCTAACTTCTGTAGCACTTTTGTAATTAAATACTACAAAAATTTGGGGTGAGGGAAACAATTTGTTAAGGTTAAGGAGGCTGTAGAGTCAGGCTCATCCTTTCTCCTGTTGGGTTTGTAAAAGAAGGCAAATGTCAATAAAATGAAGATGTGTCCTGTCATGGAGCCAAACCACACACGCCCTTCTATGATTACATTTTTCCACATGGATCTGACCATTGTGTGCACCCCATTTATTTCTCACATAACCTGCTGACAAAATTCAACTTCCAGAATTTTTTTGTAAACACATTACAATGTTAGAAATGCATTGCTGAAACATCTTACAAAGACTGTTAACTACATAATACGTAATAGTGGAGTTATACCATTAAACAGTTTTTCATCATTTCCATGAGCAGGATTTATTGGGACGGTCTAAATCATAAGAGGATTTTAGAGGTGTGTTGGACTTGAAGCAACACTGACTGCACAGACTGATCGTTTTGTGACATCAGTACAGTGAGAGCTAGAGAGTGCAGATGCTCATTATTCTTTAAATCTACTTTGATGTCAAACACTGATCGTTCTGCGCAGAGCTGAACACTAGTCAAAAAACACACATTCTGCTAGGAAACAAATTTTAAATAAATTGCATAGTTTTAGTTTTAGATGGGATTCAAATGATCACTGACAAGGGACAGCAGAAAGCTATACAGTCACTGCATATATTTTTAAATGTTTGGTATTTTAGTGTTTTTAGACCTTATCTTCAGCATAAGTGAATCTAAGGTCTTGTCGTGACCTTTGGCCTTCAGAACAACTGTATTATTACCTTATTCTCATTATAAATCATGTAGTGCGATGAGGCACTGAACCTGATTGATGATGAGTACATTTTGCGATAAACATTAGCGAGATTTGAGCAATTGCCCATGTACTTTAAATAAAGGACAGACTGCCTACTGCAGAATAAAAACTACTTTTCTTTTTCTTCGTCTGATCAGGAATCCTTATTGAATCTGAGCATCTCCTCTGACCCTAGTACTGGCACATCCTTTTAGTCTCTAAATTGCTCTGAATGGATTCACGTAATTTCCTGCTCACCACAGGATGTTTCATAATAACTGTTATTGTCAGGAGATGACTTTCATGTGATCTGCTGATATGAGTAAGTTGAAGACTTCAGGCCTGAGAAAGTGAGAGTAATTGAGGATAGTTCTGGACTGTTTCTTTATTGGAATTATTACTAATAAAATTTAATATAGAAAGTATATTGATTCACATTTTGAACATAATGCTGTTCAAATGTTTTTGACTTTTCTGTCAAAAGACAAGAACTAATGTTCTGTAATGCTTATTTTCCAAAAATGTTGAAAAAAACCTTTAATGAAAAAGCCTTTAAACATACAGGTGTTAATATTTTACCATGTATTTTACCTCTCTCCCCCTTTGTTATCCATTAGCACTCTTTGTACTCTCTAAAGGATAAACATCGCTCTCTGTGCTTAGTCTTCTAACCTCTAATATTCACACAAGAGTTTGAAGTATGGCACAAAATCTCAGTGGAATCTGACATTAACAGATTTTCTTTCATTAGCATTTCCCTTTTCTGCTTTCACTTTTTGAACTCTGAAGTAGAGTTCATCTCTAGACCTTCTCATTAGCCACCAGAGTGCTGCTACATACATTCATTCAATTTGTTCATTCCTTTTTCATTCTTCAATTGCGGGTTTGGAGAAGTATATTGTGCCAGTATATATCTTGGCTGTTGTTTTATGTTATTGCATGTCTTCATGCTTAATCTCTTCAGCTTTTCTGTTGTTTTATTCTGTGAACGAGAGAGCAGAAGGTCAGGGAGGGATGGAGGAGAGCAGCAGTTTAATGTTACACAGGGTGTGAGAGTGAATCTTCTTTCTGTTGTTATCAGTTTTCAGGATGAAAAGTCCAAGAGCTTTTAGAGCTTGTTTTTCTCTGAAAAAAAGAAACCGGATTTCAGGTTCTTCCTCTGTGCCTCAGAAACACACTCCTAAACTTTCCCATAGCCTTTTAACCATAATAGCAGACATCTTCTGGTGAACCAACACTAAAATTTAAAAGTCTCTATCATTTGCCTTGTCTAGAGTGGACTAGAATTTTAAAAGGGCCAAAAATGGCTTAAAATGTCTACATTCGTATAGATGGTTCCTTTTCTTGCCCTTTTGTGTTGGTCCCATGCTTTATTTTAGGTTTGGCCAAGGAAGCTCCACTCCTTTGTTTGTTTTTTTATGTACTGTGCTTTAAATTTGAAGTACTTTGGTTTCATTGTTACCCAGTGGTAAAATAATTCCCCAGCCCTACAAAACCTTCAAAAGGAATTGAGCAGATTTATTAGGACAAATATGTATTGTGAGATTGGCTTATAGCATCTTTTCCTAAATATTCATCTATAAATATTATTAAAAATAAATAGTATGTTTGGAAAAAATAGGCAAATAAATCTGTAACAAACTATGGCTGGGTTAAAGTAGCTGGGTTGCTGAGCTCATTAGCATTCTAAAGGTCATGCTTAGTTGCTTGGTGTGCACTGTGTGTGTTTTTATGTTATAGGAGTTGACTGACTGGTTCATAATAAGGAAGCTTCTCATTATACATTCTCCATTTGTCATATTTCAAGACATTCCCTCAGTCTGAGAGAGCTGTTTCTGTGCCCTGACTGACTTTACAATTGCCTTTGCTGGTCTTTAATCTTTGGTTTGTTTTTATCTTGCAGGTGAGAAGGGCACTCTGACCCATGGCTCGATCGTGGAAGGGAAATTTGAGGGTTTCATTAAGAGTCATCTGGGCACATACTACATAGAACCATCAGAGAGATACCTCAAAGACCAGAATGTGCCCTTCCACTCAGTCATGTACCATGAGGATGATATCGGTAAGCTAATATTTATCCTTATTCATTTCTTATTTAATGTTTTACTGACCTGAGCCTGCTGTATTATTGATATAGTGTCTGTGGATGCTTCAGATTATGTATATGTTTAGAAAACAAACTTAGGAGTCTGTAAGGTTTTTTTGAAAGAAGTCTCTTATGGTCATCAAGGCTGCATTGATTGATCAAAAATACAGTTAAAGGATATTACAATGCAAAATAGCATTTTTTAAATTTAAAATATTTTTTTATTTTACTATTGGTAATCAATTTAATGCATCCTTGCTGATTAAAAATATTGATTTATTTTAAAAACAACCAGCTCTTAAGTATCTTTAAAAAAAAAAAATCTCTCATATTTTTAGAGCTATAGTGTTGCCAACTTTATACTTAGAAGCTGGTTCAATCTGTATTGAGATGATGTGTGTGCTTTTTAATTAGCTTTTTTCAAAATCAACCGAAGGTGATGGTGTATACAAATCAGTTTTCTAAAGGTGATAAACCAGTTGCTCAAGTTAGTTTTAGATGCTATAAAATGTGCTTTCAGCATAATCCATGTTACACACCGTAAAGATCCATATCAAGCTTGCTTCTTTTGACAGAGAAATGAAAGCGTCTGAGTGAGTCTGTCTCCAATGTGATGTTCTGAGACTCCCCCAAGTATGATGAGAGCTATTATAATGGCTGGATAATGGAATTGGTTTCAAATTGCATGTTTTGATTGCTTTTGGATGGAAAAATGCTGTTATTGTTAGAATTGTATCACATTATGATGGTCATTTATAATCTTTTGGAAAGGTGTTTTGCACCATAAGCATGAAATTGCATTATCAAACAAATAAAGCAGTTAGGACACAGCAAAATGCAGATCGCTTCCCCTTTTCCCATTAAGCAGACTAGGCACAGGCTATAAACAAGCTTCAGTAGTTTTCTCTAGTCTTTACAGTCTATTGTTGTTTACTCATCCTCATGTCATTCCGTAGTTGCTTATTTTCACCTTTCTTCTGTGGAATACAAAGGAAGATTTTATTTATTTTTTTGAGGGTGGGAGTTTGTCTCTAGTGGCTCCAGTGTTCAAACTTGTTTGAAAACTCACTTCCAGAAAATATTCCTTTATGTTCCACAGAAAAAAGAACATCATACAGGTTTAGAACAATATGAAGTTAAGTAAATGAGAACAGAATTGTAATTTTTCGTTAAGAGAATGCAAACTTGCAGCTGCTGATATAATGTTAGCTGTGTTAACAGCATACACCAGTGCAAAAGGGAATGAAGTGTCTTTTCCACACTCCTCTATCAATTGTGATACTTTGTAATGCTGAAGTGCTTAGTATCACTGTCAGCTGTGGGAGGAACAGGATAACTAACTCTAGCTCACACACACATGCTGCTTACTCTCTGGGTTTGTGCTTGCCTTCACAGTAAGTTAAAGAGTTTATCAACATTAAAAGAGCTACATAATAATGCTAAATTAATAAATAATGTTCAGATGAGGATAGTGAGCTTGTAGCTATAGGAAGGATATGGCAAGCCATTTTAACATTTAATGTACAATACACACTAGTATCTATTTCAGTGTTACAAGTACTTATTTTTTAAATACTAGTATCTATTTCATTAAGTACGAGTGCTTATTTTTAAGCTACTAGTGTTTATACTTTAGGTACTGGTGTCTTTAGTTAAGTTACTAGTACTTATTCATTAGATACAAGTACGTAATCATTAGACTCTAGTCATTCATTAGATAATAGTATTTATTTTAATAATGACTAGTAGCTATTATATTCTTACTAGTAACAAATAAAAAAAATCGCCATTGACTTCTGTGGAGATCTGTCATTGAGATATCTGCTATTCAGTTTTGACTAGTACATATTCCACCTATGACTAGTACTTAAATTTTATATACTAGTAGTTATCTATTACATACCATTTCTTAATCTATAGATACTAGCATTTATTTATTACATACTAGTACTTATTCTAGAGGGATGTTCATTTTATCCATTATGATCGATATGAATTTTGACCGATTAATAAAATCCGTTAAATGGTTTAAAAGGTCCCTTTGTTTATTTTTTCAGTATTTTACCTACTCATAGTCTATATAAAATTGTTAACACAGAAAATCGCATTTTATTGGCCACATTCACACAGCAGCAGAACACAGTTGTTGAGTCCTAACACGGGGAGTGACAACAGCGTTCTGTAATGGAACTCATCTGTAAATGTTCAGGACCGCATTCTCGGAACAAACGCGCTGTGTGAACGGAACAGGACTCATCATACACTGCTAAAGAGAGCCACTCTGCTGCACAAACTCGTATCTACCGGGTGTTACGTGTTTTTATGTGTGTTTTTGGCAACTTATAGTGATGGAGAAATGAGCTGCGTGTCGTCTGAAGGTTTTTTTAGATCTCGGCAGTTTTCCGCCAGAGCCGCTCTCGTCAGTTTGTGTTCTGTGCGCGATTCAAATGCTCCGCTCTTGCTGCAAAGCTGCTGTTGGTTAATGTACATTTTAAAGAACTTGCACCTCGATTGGATCACTATTGGAATAAGTACTTCTTAGTTCTTAAATACTTCTATCTAATGAATCTTCAGAAAAGTCACTAGTACCTAAAGAATAAGCACTAGTACTTCAATATAAAAATATACTAGTATCTAAAAAATAAGTAGTAGTAACATGAAAATAGATACTAGTGTGGTTTATTTACAAAATTCAAAAATTGCGAAGAATGTAATTGAACATGTTTAGTTTTGGTTTCAGTCAACTTCTAGAATTAGGCCTAGAATTATTTCTTCTCATTGGGCTGCTGTTCTCAATCTCTGACTTGTGGGAAAGGATTCTCACTTGAGTAATTTAATGCTCCAGCAGAGCTTTAGTCAAACTCCTGGAGGCTGCTGTAAACGGAAACCTTACATCCCTTTGTGCAATCATTAAATCCATTATTTCATCTACATGCATTCATTACAGTCAATACATCTACTGTACGGTATTGATGATATGCAGATTGATGATAGCTATTTTTCATTTTTATTTATTTATTTAATTTTTCCTGTAGATATTTTTTCCCAAGCATGACAAAAAAAAATTCCTTCCAACCAAGATTTAAGGGTTAGGTTTAGAGCTGGCACGATTCTTTTAACCTTGGCACACTGGTACAATTCCCATCATTCCTTTAATGCCCTCTCGTAAGGGGTTCCAACCAGCACCTTGCGGAAGTCATTCAGCTAATGTTGACCACAATGGAGTTTTTAAAAAAAGTCCATCTGGTTTTATTGCATATTTTGATAAGCTCAGTCATAAAAGTATGGGTTGTTAAAACTGAAACCTAACACTTCCCGGTTGGGATAACCTCACTCAACCACAGCTTGCATGTCTGTGCAGTTGTTTGTCAGTTCTGTGTATAAGGTGGTGTTGTGCTTTTATTGCTCAGCAAAAACGTGTCAGTGTATAAATAATTTTCTCAGAAGATAGACTTTGATTCTCTCCTCGAGGCACTTTTCATTTCCTTTTACACTTGTTTCCTCTAGACAGATGTCTCTCTTGTTCTGCCTAACGTAGATTTGCATTTGAATGGGGCTGCATTCAAAGTGGCACAATAAAAACCTCACAAAGAAGAAATGGAGTCGGTTGTGATCAGAGATCACACTGACTGTCTTTTCCAAACTACCACCAAGACACCTTTAGCCACTTACACATTCTCTTCTCCTCCATGCCCTCACCTGACAGAGCACATTTAATTTTGATGACTCATTGTCTGTACATGCTAACATTATTCCACAACAGTCAGTTCCTCATTACTGAAAACAAGTTCTCACAGGAGCTTGAGAGATTTTCATGGGTGAGCTGTCACTCATAATCTCAGTCCTGAGGTCAGTCGTCCTGTGACGTACAGACTAATGCAGCAGTTCCTCTCAACCAGGAGCATCATTGTGATGTCAGGAAGCCAAGCAAATGTACAGATTATTAAGAGAGGGCGCAATGGTCTGTTCTCTGTGGAGATCTCATAGACGCTGAATAGGCTTTCAGAGCTCTGCTGTCTCATTAGACCAGCTCTCTTCTCTCACAGTGCCTGCCTGTCCTGGGACTGAGAAACCATCAGCCTAACCTGTCATGGGTAATTAGACTGGCGTGTGTCAGAGTTGGAGACATGCACGCTGCTTAGGTTCTATTGTGTTATTTTCAATATTTCTTAAGTCTGTCCTTATCTAATCTCTGAGCTGGGTAGATACTCCGCCGTCTGCCATCTGTCAGTGGCAAGCTGACATTCATCAGAATGACACCTGTACCAGATTTAAAGGCAGTGACTATTTTTTACTCTACTGACGTCATTTTACATTTTGATGTGCGCTTCATAAAGTCCTGGAAGCTTGAAATAACTGCCTGAAATAGTGGTTCAGAATTTGGTTTCGCTAAGTCCAAAGATATTCAGCATACTGCATTTCTTCCCTCTTTAATTAAACTGCTTTTACCTTATTTACTGTATTTTCAGGACAATCTGTAGACAGTAGTGAGTGAAATCTGACAAAACCTGATTTTGGGGAAATTATCATTTGTAACAACAGTATTATAATTAAAAGTGTGTGAGAGCATGTTTTTAATGAAAAAAAAGCTATCTAAAAATTTAGATGGCTCTGTGTGCACAAAGAGATTTTCAACTGCTCCCTTGAAAGGTAGATTGCAAACAGCATATCACTTCGGTTGACTGACTTTGCAGCAGGAGAGGAGCAAAGACCATTTTATTATGGATGCTGGCAGGATTTCAATATAGATGTTCCATTAATAATATACAATATCTAGAGAAGACACTTGATTATACTCTGGTTTTTTAGATCTCTCAAATCTTTCTTGATCATGTGACACTGGGGACTGCAGTAATGGCTGCTGAAGTCAGCTGTGCCCTCACAGGAATACAATAAATTTTTAAATGTATTCAAAATAGAAAACTTTATTTAATATAAATAAAGAAAATGGAAAATATTATTTTAAATTCTATTTGATTAATTTACTGTTTTCTTTGTTTTACAGAATTTTTATACAACCCCCAATCTTTTGAGTAGTATTTTGAACGCTTAGTGTGAGTGAAGGCATAGAACCTTTTCTCTGTTCAGTCATCAAATGTACCCGTCAAGTAGTGATTGCAGTAATGAAGGAAGCTGTCAGGGCTGTATCAGATTCTGTAAATAGTAAGCAGTGCAGTGAATATAAGAAGATTTTATGCTCTGTAGTCACAAAAAGGCTGAGGCATCAAGTATCAGTAACACTTTATGCTGTTGCCATCACAGTTACAGGAATAGGTGGACTTGGAAGAAGCTGTGTTTGCAGTTCTTCCTTAGGTGTACTGTGTGATAGTGCTCTTTGCAATTTCCTCGCTGAGAGGCTTCCCTCAGGATAAATGTCTACTTCTGCCTCAAAATCTTTTCAGTTATGTATCATATTCAGATGTGAAATACTGAAGTGTAAATGTAAATAAAAGTGCATAAAGGGCAAAATGCAGCAGGTCGCCTAATTGGCAACATATTCATTCACAAGTTTATTTTGAAAATGTTTCATAAGAGCATTGTGTTGCTTTGGTTTTTCAAAAAACTCTTTGATTATTTTTCCTAACAGATTATCCTCATAAATACGGAGCAGAAGGCGGCTGTGCAGATCACACTGTTTTTGAGCGAATGAAGAAATACCAGGCATCTGCAGTAGAGAAGCCCTCCCAGGTCAGCATCAACACCCCTTCACACAGCTCCACTGATATCACCAACTAGCACCGATCTGAGATCTGGAACATTTCCTGTTTCCCATAAAACTGAATTCAACAGAATTTGAAACCTTGCCCGAGCAGGTTCATCTGATATAAATTAGATATAGATTATAAATAATGAGAAATGCATTTTTATTATAAATAGTCATTTTAAACATAAAAATGTATTCTTCTCAGCCTCTTCAGCAGAAGAGCCATCTCATTGATGAAGAGATGGCTGATGGACCGGTGATCCTGAGGAAACGTCGTGCAGCACAGGTGGAGAGAAATACCTGTCAGCTCTTCATCCAGACAGATCACCTCTTTTTCAAGTACTATGGCACCAGGGAGGCTGTGATTGCACAGGTACACTTAAAGCACAGGTGACCTCATAGTATATAGTGCCTGCAGATTTTTATATTGTACATTTATAGGCTTGATCTTTTGGGTTGTGCAGATTTCCAGTCACGTGAAGGCCATCGACTCCATCTATCAAAGCACAGATTTTCAGGGCATCCGCAATATCAGCTTCATGGTGAAGAGAATTAAGGTGAGCCTATTTCTCTACTTAATTATATGTATGTCGTTCCCTGTTGGAAGTGAAATATGGATTGAGTGTATTTCATAGTTGCTGATGCTAATGTAAATATGTCTGAAATATAAACAGAATATTTTTCTTATCCACAGTAATTTGCTGGCTAGAATACAAGTCCGTCTGGACTGACTGGTTTAAGTTGTTAAACTTGTTCAGAGGGGTTACAGATCTTGCCCAGTATTGACCAGATGTCAATAAAAGCATGTCAGCTCATGTACTAGAGCTCTTTTGAAGACTCGTACATTTCACTATTTAGTCCCAGGCTACTGCGCTACAATTGATTTCTTTTGGCTGCTTAAGGGTTCGTTCACACAGAATGTGTTTTAAAAGAGGTTTTGGACAGTGTCTTTAGAGAGATGGTTTTTCTGTGAATGTAGACATACAACATTTGATCTATCTTGTATCTAATGTTGACTAAACATCAACTGCAGACTGTCACTTCAGTTAAACTCAAGTTTTTTTGCATCTTCATTACAGATCAACACTACTGAAGATGAGACGGATCGTACTAACCCTTTTCGATTTCCCAACATCGGTGTGGAGAAATTTCTAGAACTCAACTCCGAGCAGAATCACGATGACTACTGCCTTGCCTACGTCTTCACAGATAGAGACTTTGACGATGGAGTCCTGGGTCTTGCTTGGGTCGGGGCTCCTTCAGGTATGATCAGAGTTGCAAATACAAATTCTCCCAAGTTTTATCTCCTGAGATGTTTTCAGTTATGTGCTAGTGACCCAAGTTAGTGTCTGCTAATCTTTAAAGAAGAACATGCATGTCAGGAGACACGGGCAGAAGACCTGTGAATCAGATCTGAATCTCATTATTATGGGTTTTAGAAATATATATGATTTTTTTTCTCAAAGTAGCAGAAACAGGCTTCCATAGTATTCATTTTATTTAACTTCTAATGAACAGAACCTATTCTATTTGGGTCTGCATTTTCAGATTTGTTAGTCTCAAGGTAAAGAGAAGTTAGACAAGGACAGCACTGCATCCAAGCTTTGCATACAGAATAGCACAGTAAAGCTCAGTACGACTTGGCTTTCAGCTCCGCTTGTTAAAAACCATGTTTTCACATATTTGCCTTTCTTAAGCACAGACATGCACACCTTAGACGCGACATTCTCTTCATCACTTTTAGTGTTTGTTTCTGCTAATGTATTCATGTTGCTAGGGAGGTGTGCATCTCTCTCACCTCTTTGGCATATTATGATTTTTCTACTCCTTTTATGTAAAGCACCTTGAATTACCACTGTGTGTGAAATGTGCTATATAAATAAACTTGCCTTGCCTTGCCTTATTAAAATACTGTTAAGCAGTTGAGTCCTCATTAGGGCAATTGTGTTTTTGCACCAGATGCTTATGTATATTTCAGTTTTTTGTTATGAGTTTAATATTTTTGAGCATAAAACGAACTCATATGTAAATAAAGACTTTTGAATGTCACTTAAAAAAATCTAAATAATGTCTGTATTTCAACAAAAAGTAAGACGCAAGTCTTTGATTTCTGGAGAATTACTACATTTTTGATAAACCATTTCTGAGACTTAAACACTGTTCTTGAGGAGGAAACTCACACATACTCATAAACATCCTGTCGATCTATAAAGGTAAATTAGCATTGTTAAAGTCTGCTGCTTCGGTGAGCTGAGTAAACAAACTAGCACTATCAGCCTGCATGTTTGTGTTTTTATGCAAGTTCCTTTGTATATTAGACAAGGAACATAACAGTGTGGTCATTCAAAGGTTGAGATTAAAAATTTTCATCTCTAAACTGTTATACAGATATAGATATAGATATGTATCCCACCTGCCTTTAGAGTTGCAAAACTGAAGTTTTGTTATTTTGCCAGAACACTTAGTTATCTTTAGTCTAATTTGAGCAAAAGGTGTGTGGGAGTATTATCACACACAACTGTTTTACAGGTACTAGTGTTCTGGCGGAGTGGCATGTGTCTTTGACCCTCCGTCTGTGTGTACACAACACTGGTTGTTTTTGATTTTTGAATCTTTTCTGGGCGTCTGAGCCACAGCTACAGTGAGATAATTTCTACAATGATCAATCAAGATTAAATAACAGGATTTTGGATTTCCTCTCAGGCAGCTCTGGTGGAATCTGTGAGAAGAACAAGCAGTACTCTGATGGGAAGAAGAAGTCTCTGAACACTGGCATCATCACAGTCCAAAACTATGCTTCACACGTTCCCCCTAAAGTGTCCCACATCACCTTCGCTCATGAGGTCGGACATAACTTCGGCTCTCCGGTGAGTCCTTCTCAATTCATGTGCAGCTTCCTTGACACCACCCCATCCTTAATGAACACACTCATTGTACTCCCTAAAGCTCAAAGAAAAAAACACACATTACAGGGCTTCCTTTGAGACCTTTAAATTCAGATTCATCTAGCCAGTCTTTTTGTAGTAAACTGACCTTACATTTTCTAAATACACTTTAAATCATATCAGTTTGATAGCAACTGCTAAGAATTCGCCCATGACCCACTGAAAAATAGTGTTTGATATTTTCAGACTAGTTTTATTTTGGTTTTTTTCATTTTGTTTCTGCCGAAAACATCACAAAGAGAATGTTTTTGAACAATGCTTAGTAGTTAATTTAGGCACAAACTCTAATCCTGAAATGCAGAGGATGTTATTTTACATCTTTTTTTGATGCTCCATCATACTAATGGTGCAAAATGCGCATTACCTGCATAGATTGCAGAGAGAGCACCCCCTTCTGGCCTTAGTAACTCCTTCAAAAGCAACCTTTTCTTGTTCATTCTGGTAGTGACCAGATTTCCAACCCTTCTTGCGTAGCTTCAGGCAAATGCTGCAGGGCAGTAGCTGCCAGGATAGCCAATATTTCAAGCGTGTCTGTACACTTGTTGCTCATTACACTGGTCTTCTTTCTTTGTATTCCAGCATGACTCAGGAAGTGATTGCACTCCGGGAGAGTCTAAGACTCAGGACCAGAAAGAAAGGGGCAACTACATAATGTATGCCAGAGCCACATCAGGAGACAAGTTCAACAACAACAAGTTCTCCATCTGCAGCATTCGCAACATCAGCCAAGTGCTGGATAAGAAGAGATTCCTCTGCTTTGTTGGTGAGATTTTAACCTCCAATTATTCACTGTAAAGTAAAAAAATATACTGGTAATTTTCTGCCAGGATATCATCTAGTAATTTCATGCACAGTTTCTAAAACACAATCCATGAGTGCAAAAAAAATTACAGGTGAAACACCTATTAAAATAATTATTTCATATTGGTACATCATGCCCTATTTTTTACAGATTTGGCATGTCAAATGATTGTGTGGAGTATTGTTTAAGGCTCTCGGCTGGAGCGAGACATGAGCTTGAGTGAGGCACTTAACCTCAGTTCACTCTGAGAGGATTGTCATTGTAATGAGCTCTTGGCGTCGTTCTGTAAAAATGTTTCATCAACGTCTCAAAAAACTGATTCCACCAGCACTGATCAGGCGACAGACTTCTGTTTTTTGTGTGTCTTCGTTTCCCTCTCTCACTGTTTTGTTCTTTTTCAGAATCTGGACAGCCAATCTGTGGTAATGGTTTGGTGGAGGCTAATGAAGAGTGCGACTGTGGCTATAGCGATCAATGCAAGGACCAGTGCTGCTATGATGCTAATGCACCAGATGCACAGAAGTGTAAACTGAAGCCCGGCGTCAAATGCAGGTATGCAAGAACTTAATCAGTCTGTTTGATCTTTAGCATTAGCAGTCATTTATTATGGTAATACCCACTTCATTTCGTGAAAAAAATCATAATTTTTTTTTCTTGCAGTCCCAGTCAGGGCCCATGCTGCACACCACAGTGCACATATAAGTCCAGCGTTGTGAAATGCAGGGAAGAGTCTGAGTGTGCTTTTCAGGGCATGTGCAATGGAATCTCTGCCCAGTGCCCCACCTCATCTCCTAAAGAAAACTTTACATCCTGCCACAAAAATACCCAAGTCTGCCTTAGTGGGGTAGGTGCTGCATCATGTGCCGTGTGCTCTTTTTATACAACGGCCATACTGAAATACAATTTGTACAACTAAATAATATTTTCATGTTGACCTAAATGCATACACATGAGCATTGAAGCTCCAAGCATTAAATATTTCTTACTGTATGCGAGCATATGTGTGTGAGATAGTTATCTTTGTTTTGAATGTCATTTCCTTCTCTTCAGGTTTGCTCTGGCTCTATCTGTGAGAAGTATGGTCTAGATGTTTGCACTTGTGCCACTGAAGAGGGGAAAGATGACACAGAGCTCTGTCATGTGTGCTGTATGAATAAGGGTGAGTAACACTGACAGATTTCTCAAACATGCAGTGCTGACCCCAACAAATCTCCAGCACTTAACATGTAGCCTTTTTTCAACTGTCATAAAACATGTGAAGTAATTGCAAAGAAATAAATATTTTAAATATGTATTTAACGTATATTCTTTTTGTCTTTGTAGGTCAACCCAACACTTGCAGCAGCACTAGCTCAGATAAATGGGCTCAATACTTTAGCAAACAGGTGACCACGTTACAGCCTGGCTCTCCTTGTAATGACTTCAAAGGTTACTGTGATGTCTTCATGAAGTGTAGGCTGGTGGATGCTGATGGCCCTCTGGCAAGGCTTAAGAAGGCCATTTTCAACCCTGAGCTTTACTCGAGCATCGCAGAGTGGATAGTGGCAAGTGTCTTATTTATGTCATCTCTAATACTTGTTCCCTGCATTTTGGTTGCAGCTTTAATTGCTATAATAGACATTGAGAAGTGATATTTCACTTAAAAATATTATGACTATGACTTGCAGTGCTCATCTCATTTTAATATTTGTGTTTCAGGAGCATTGGTGGGCGGTTCTTCTAATGGGCATTGCTCTCATCATGCTAATGGCTGGGTTTATCAAGATCTGCAGTGTGCACACACCTAGCAGCAACCCTAAATTACCCCCACCCAAACCACTGCCAGGTAATGTTCCCCAAATAAGCTAAGATAAAGATATTGCTGACCATAAAATGTAACATCCTACTTTATTAACTTTGACTTTTTTTGACAACAACTAATGTTCCTTCTCCTTGTCACATATTTTAGTTCTGATAGGAATGTTTAGTGTATACATATATTCTTTCAAAGTATACTCTTTCATCATTTTTCATAAAATACACAATATGAGTTATTAAATACAAAATGCTCAAGCCAAAATTTTGGTCCAGAGTACATCTTTAACAACTTTTTTTTTCTGTAGTCAAAATAATTTAAATGCATATATATTTCCGAACGTTTTTACTGTACCACAGTCCGAAAAAACACATTTAACGATTATTTTGAGTGGTGGACACTGGTAGAGGTCACGTCACTGGTTTAGAAAAGTTCCTATAGCTCCAAAAAGCTAGTTTAACCCCAGCACCTCAAGTGATTAATCTTACCTGTTTGTGTTATGGTCTAGGCACACTGAAGAGAAGAAGAAA
The DNA here is from genome assembly GCA_032357475.1 of Enteromius thamalakanensis. Lineage (NCBI taxonomy): Eukaryota > Metazoa > Chordata > Actinopteri > Cypriniformes > Cyprinidae > Enteromius > Enteromius thamalakanensis. The sequence continues at coordinate 12,469,140 of JAUCMT010000134.1, read as the reverse complement.
TCCCGCTGCACAGACTCAGCCACAGCGCCATCGCCAGCAGAGGGACAACTATCAGATGGGCCAGATGCGGCGCTGAGACAGCCTCCTCATTGCCTTGGTTCTTCCTAGTGCCTACAGTGGGAAACACTTCACTCCAAAGAGTTAGCTGAATCAATCAATGAGCCCAATTTACAAACTAAGAAACTGGCAAATAAAAGGACTTCAAAAGACTATACTTAAGAAAACAACCGTTTTAAAGAGTAAAAAAAAAACACTGCTCTGGGAGCCAGCAAAGCTTTTGTTGCATAGCTCAGAGAGGAAGAGGACAGAATTAATTATTTTTCCTCAGTTTTTTTTTCCGCTTTACATATTCTTTCTCAAGTGATTAAACCATTTTTTTCCCACTAAAGCATTTTCCCCTTTTCTGCCTTTTTATCCTTTTTTTTTTGTGTTGTTGGGATTGCCACCCTCCTGTGGAGATGAGCATGATGGGATGTAACACAGATATTTCTGCCAATCAACAATGGCTGAGAGAACTCTTTAAAGAGACTTGTTTTCCAAAATGTTAAGTTGTTTTTAAAATGCAAGCAAAAGAATTAAAAAGCTTTTATTTCTGAAGCTTTCTCGTTGTCTCCTGCGTGCAATTGTACAGAGATCTCGAAATACATCAGGTCCTTTGCAAGTCACATCATTTTTTTTTCCTTTTGGATTATTAAGGATTAATGTTTAACTGACACTCAGGATATAATAGAAAATAACAGCACAGAGGTTTTCTGTTGGCCTTGTTTTATTTCAATAGCTGTTCTTCACTCCATGTGTTAATGAGAAGGATGATGGTTAAAAAAAAGCAATTTTACTCCTGATCTGCTGAGAGTCACTGTTACTTTATTTTCAGCCAGTAACACTGGTCCTGCAGGAGAAAGACTTGAGAAGATAAGCACAACATCATGAAAGATTTGTTTTTTCAGTACATGACAGGTTTTATTTTGCAGTATGATGTTGGAAACAGGAAAGTGTGGACAGTAACACAAATGAGTGAATCTCAGTGGTGTGTATTAGTGAAAGGACAGCATATATTGAGAGAGAGAGAGAGAGAGAGAGAGAGTGAGCGATAATAAAAGCAATCTATAGATCCTTTAGTGTTTTTACACACCAATCAATATTTATACAAAGCAAGTTTTCTTAAGAGATATCAGTTATTACCTCTTTCATTAGCTAAAAGCAAAAGATCCAGATTAGCAGCCTATATAATCCATACATATATGCCTTGTGTTGCTATATAGTGTATCTGAACCAGCCCATTACACTACTATCACTGCAGTTCATCATCCTTTTTTTTATTTTATTTTTTTTTAAGAAATCCCTCCATTCTCTCTAAATGTGTTTTGGTTGTCTTCTGTGTGTCTCTACAAAGGAAAAGGGTTGCAAATGATTCATGCATCACAAATGTCCTTTTTTCCCCTTTTTGCTTTTTTTGTATTTCAACAGACCAGGAATATTTTCTCATCTATTTAATTTTGTTGAATGTGACTGAGAGTCCGATGTTTCTAAAGTCTGTCTTCCCAAACATTCTTGTATCCTTTAAGGATGTGCGTTTAAAATATGGATGGTTTGCTTATTTTTAGAAAATAAGCATTACTGATTTTTAAGTCTTCCCTTAGATCTAAAGCATCACCTCTTTTGTGTATGTCTCTGTACATGTTAATGGGAAATGGGTTTTTAGTGAGCTTGACTTTTCTGTTCTGACTGCAGATGAATAATTTCTGTGTTATTCTGTGGTAAATGGGTTTGGTTGAATTTAAAGGGGATTTGGCCTAGGATTAAAAACTTTTTAATATATTTTTTGCTTGTCTTGCTTTAAGTTCATAAATAATGTGCACTGATATGTAAGCATGGTGTGGATAGTATATGAAAACCAAGATGGAGAAAATGTCTAATACTACTGTTTGATTTGAATGTCCGCTGTGTTTTATACAGTATCTTTGTTTTTCTTTTTTCTGTTTCTAATCTTTTTTTCTTTTTCTTTTTTTGCTTTATTTGTAGGTTTTTTTTTTCTCTCTCTATCTCCTTTTTTGCGCTCACGTTTGAAAATTTTTACTTGATACTTTGCAAAAGGTATTGTGCGACATGTAATTTTTTGAACTTGAAACTTGAAATGCATTAATAAAATAGCCTTGATGAAAAGCGTTTTTGGTAACCTGTATGATCTACAAATTTTTTAATTACTTTATTGTATATTGTAACAGTATATTTATTGCAAGAGCACAGCTGAAGTGTTTAAAAAAAGAAAGAAATTGAATTGAGATCCATCTTATTCAAATAATTTTCTCCTAAATTAACGTTTTTTATCACCCTCGGTCTTTACACAGCTTGTGTAGTTTTGTCAAATCTGTCTCTACATAATTCATTCCCAGTTTAGTTGCAATTTTAAAGCGGAAAGTGATGTATCCTGTGTCTACTTTTTAGTTTATAGAAGAAAAAACATATTAGTTAAAAAGCTAATATGGCTAAATCTATATCAGGATAAGTGCATCTATATTGTAGTGCCATAGAAATATGATTTGAAAATGGTCCAGTCACACACCCCCTAAATATTATTTCTCTCTTACCACTCTCTTTTACTGCTATACATGAGAGGATTTCATAATCATGATAAACATTTATTCAGACAATTAAGACGCATGACCTACATTTTATTTCAAGCTAAACTACTTTGAAGATAGCCGTCTACAACACACAAATTAACAGATGTTTGCTTGGAGGTTGAGCTCCATAATTTTCTAATAATAAATTCTGTAATGGGACATTCAGTAGTTTTGGGACTGGGAGACTTATAAGAGTCGTAATGTATTGTTTTTAAAAATAAAAAGGGTTAAGTGCTATATAGACGGTTTCAACAACAACAACATAAACAAACATTACTGCGCATGCGTGCATGTGTGGCCCTAACTTAACTTCCGGTAAACGTCCAAATAGAATCAATAACAACTAAGTCCTTTCTAGAGTACATACATTTTTTGATTATAAGCAAAATATGTTCCCTGCGTAAATCAAACGGGCTGTAAAAGCAGCTCTGAGCTTATAAACGCTGCCTTATATGTAGGATGCAATGAAAATGACATTTTCTAAACAGTGATATAAAAGCAGTAAACTTGCATTACGTGGTTGTAACAGGCGGCAATTACCAGACCGATAAACAAATACAGACCGGGAGTTCACTTATAGTTAACTTTCTCGTTTAAAAATGAAGGTTATAAGCATTAAGCATAAATTACAAAAAGTTCTCCTTCTCGCGCTTCTTTTCACAGCACACGAACACTTTCTCCTGCGACGGCTTGATAAACATACCATCATCTGTCCGTGGACAAAACGTAGTTCTGAGGAGAAAAGAAAGTGTCATTAGCTTCAGCTTAGTAATTTTTTTTTCAATTTATTTTACAAAGCCAATCCAAACGTCGTCATGTCCAGCAGTTTCCACTAGAGGTCACTAGAATAACTAAATATGAAAAGCAAGCTTGAAAACATTAGCTTTTTGTGTGTGTGCTGTAGTTTTTTTCTGTATTTATCTGCTTAACAGGAGTTGAGATATTGTCTTGTCTGCAAATACATGATCATGCCTGTTTCTGGTGTATTTCAAACCTTTCCCGCTCATTTTTTATTTTTATTTTTTTATCTATTCATTCTGTCCAGTAATAAAAAGCTGTTATACTGAGGTACTAAAGATCATTTAGATTATTATATGCTGACTCTTATAGGTTCTTAATCTCTTATCAGCATCGTTTATACCTATCAGTCATATGTGAACATTCAATTGATTCCTTATGAATTTATATAGATCCACCATCTGTGATGGCAAACTGTTTCCTCTAACACTTACTTCCTCTGGGTCTCTCCAGCTTTTACTGTGATCTTCCCCACTGTGAGATGTGGTCCTCTGCTGCTTTTGGCCCAAGGAATCATGGTCTTAACCCTGTTCCACATGTTTGCCCACCCTGGGTTTTCCTCCTCCCAGGTAAAGCGCATTATCCTCAGGTCACCGATGTCAGTATCCAGAGTGACGAGGAACGTAAAAGTCTTGTTACCTGAAATCTCCTCATCTCTGAGTAAGAGAAATTAAGTAAAGTGACTGAGGTTCAGGTTTACTTCATTCAGATTTTAGATTCCTTTAATAAACAACAACATTTTGGTAAAAATGTGTATAATTGTGTGTGCAACCCTTTGTTCGAGATGCTATTTTAGTCCATTACATGCTTCCCTATAGTTTTCTGCTCTGTTTCATGTTCCCAGCACATATGTATTTCATTCATTCATGCGAAATGAGTTATTCTGATGAGAGCTCTCTGTGTGCTGTGATGACTAAATCGAGTGGGTTCCCTTTGAAGCGGAGCTTGTTACTTTGAGCTTTTAGTACATAAAACATTGATGTTCTTCATCCCGAATGTTATCAGGCACACTTTCATTTAGAAATCTGTGGCTTACTGGTAAATCAAGAGCTTCTGCTACCGTCACATTAATACGCTTTTACTTGTGAACTAACCATAATTGTACTTTTATTTTAACGTGTGTTCTTGTAACTATACACTACCAAACAGATGCTACGTTACATAGTCTTTATTCTGGTTATAGCAGATAATGGTTAGCTGCATAAAGCTTTTAGATTGCAGAAAGTGCAAATGTATCCATATGATGATATGAATGCTGATAGTGCGAGTCATTATAGAGCTCATTAAGGTGATGCTCAATAACACTTTACTAAGATAATTTTTCCTTAAGATGCAGCTGCTGATATCAGTGCATACTTACAGTGTTATGGGTAAATTTTCACTTTCTCCCAGTGTCCCAGTTATAGAAACGGTGAGGGTGGGCTTGATCTTATCAGTTTGGTTGATGAACTGGATCCTGAATTGATAGTGGAACACTAATGGGGAAGGAAAACAGGTTGGAATGGCTTATATATTTCCAAAAACAACTGTAAAACAATTACATACAAGTAATCCCAAACATTAATTGTGCAAAATGTGCATTCTTAATCAGTAATCATTCTTATTCGCCATAAAATGTCTAAGTATACTTAAAAATTAGGGGGCGGGAGGGAGAGAAGCCTAACAGAGAATGTAACATAACAGTACAAATTGACTGTTTTACTGTTAGTGTTATAGCAGTTTCTCACATTTGTAGGGCATGTGTGAACGGGTTTTGAGAAACAGTCTCTTGCTTGTGCCTGTGCGGACTTTCTTGATGTCATAACCCAAAGTGTTGCAGCGGTTCTTTCGGCAGTCCAGACAGTAGCCTTTATCGAAAGCTGCATTGTTGGTGCACTTGTAGGCCATAATCTGCTTGTCTTTGTTCAACAGGGAGTCAATAAAGAGATGCACAGCGCGCTCATGGGCACACTTCACTGTCTGCTCAAAACCTGGAGATATAACATAAGACTATTAAACAGCAAATAATATTAGGTTCAATTGTTTAGCTTAATCACACTGCCTAGATTTACTGCGGTGTGTTGTGGTTAGCAGTTAGCAGTGCTGCTAATGCTCGGCTAAACTGTAATGCCATATAAATACATACTATGGTTTAAATGTTTTGGATCAGTTAGATTTTTGTTTTCTGAAAAAAATGTATACTTTTATTCAGCAAAGAAACAAAATAAATCACCAAAAGTGGCAATAAAGACACTATAATAATCTTTCCCTTGATTGTAACCAGTCGTCCTGTCCCAGCAGCTGAAGAACACCCCCACAGCATGATGCTGACACCACCATGCTCCACTGTTGGGACTGTATTGGACAGGTGATGAGCAGTGCCTGGTTTTCTCCACACATACCGCTTACAATTAAGGCCAAAATGTTCTATCTTGGTCTCATCAGACCAGAGAATCTTATTTCTTACAATCTTGAAGTCCTTCAAGTGTTTTGAGCAAACTCCATGCAGGCTTTCATGTGTCTTGCACTGAGGAGAGGCTTCCGTCGGGTCACTCTGCCATAAAGTCCCGACTGGTGGAGAACTGCAGTGATGATTGACTTTCTACAACTTTCTCCATCGCCCGACTGCATCTCTGGAGCTCAGCCACAGTGATCTTTGGGTTCTTCTTTACCTCTCTCACCAAGGCTCTTCTCCCC
>JAUCMT010000134.1:12395553-12462942 GCA_032357475.1 Enteromius thamalakanensis | reverse complement strand
CCCGACTGCATCTCTGGAGCTCAGCCACAGTGATCTTTGGGTTCTTCTTTACCTCTCTCACCAAGGCTCTTCTCCCCTGATAGCTCAGTTTGGCCAGACGACCAGCTCTAGGAAGGGTTCTGGTCGTTCCAAACGTCTTCCATTTAAGGATTATGGAGGCCACTGTGCTTTTAGGAACCTTAACTGACCTCACGATTCTCATTTGCTCTGACATATATTGTGAGCTGTAAGGTCTTTATAGACAGGTGTGTGGCTTTCCTGATCAAGTCCAATCAGTATAATCAAACCCAGCTGGACTCAAATGAAGGTGTAGAAGCACCTCAAGGATGATCAGAAGAAATGGACAGCACCGGATTTAAATAGATGAGTGTCACAGCAAAAGGCCTGAATACTTAGGACCATGTGATATTTCAGTTTTTTTTTATAAATCTGCAAAAATGTCAAAAGTTCTGTATTTTTCTGTCAATATGGGGTGCTGTGTGTGCATTAATGAGATAAAAAATTAAACTTCAATGATTTTAGCAAATAGCTGCAATATAACAGAGAGGGAAAATTTCAAGGTGTTCTGAATACTTTCCGTACCCACTGTAGCTGTTAAAAATAAGGATTTCGGGTCTGTCCTTCTGCTTCGATTTTCCCCATCGGGATTTTTAATTGCCTGAAGGCACATCTCAGTAGGAGAGCAGATTTGAAATAATTAAGTTGTCAGGATGACAGCTTCTTTTATGTGTCTATTCCTTTCATCTGGAAAGCTGTCGTTATTGGTTAGCCGTTCTCACAGTGTCATTAATGGGATGTTTCGAATGTATCTCATTCTCATCTGTCTCTTCTCACTGTTGGTACAATCATCCATTTGTCATCAATTCAAGCAACTCACCCATAATCCCATACTGGGCTAAATGTGCATAAAGATTTTGCACGTGCAGCTGGCACCCAGGTTGAAATGATCCTCCATTGGGATAGAAGTCAAAGTGGGCAACAGGCTGTTGGATGCCCACACTGAGCCCCATGCGCTCTTGGGTAAATGTGTGGATAGCATCCACAAATCTAGCATCCTCAGGTGAGAGTCTTTCAGTATGAGACATTCCCTCAAACAATGGACCAGCAGGATCCAAACCTACACAAATAAAATGTATATTTAATATGAAGTCACTGTAATAAGCACCAAACAGGGATAAATGTAGGGTTTTGTTATGTATAAAATATTAAGATCTTTCTTGTATTTATATATTAACACCATTGTTTAGTGAGATTCATAATGTTGACAAGACTGTCTCACCGGTAATTCTTCCCAAGGTTTTTCCAGACAGAGCTAGGTTACTCCCAGCAAACCCAGATATATGAGCTCCAAGACTATAGCCAATCAAATGCACTTTTCCCAAAGGAAATAGTTTGAAATCCTGTAAGGGACACTCACAGATTAATGCCATGCAATGTAAGTAAGTGTTTTAAAGACCATTTTGCCATTACCAAACAAAGCCATTTACATTACATTTCAACCATTGAGGGGCTTTTTTTGGAAATTAATACTTTTATTCAGAAAGTGTGCATTAAAATGATCAAACATGACAGTAGGATAATATAGGAGTAAGAAATTTTGATGAAATTTGAGAGCTTTCTGACCCTTCATAGACACCAACACAATCCAGGTCCAAAAAAACATAGAAAAACAAAAATAAATAAAGATTAACTGAACCATTTTTCTTCCCCAAGCTTTGTTTTCCACTATTTTAGAGTGTATCACATCATTTATGCACACTTTCCCCAAAGAGTAAACAGCACTTGTTACGCAGATTACATTGGTTCATGCATGCATCAAGTATCGCAAATCTGTTGCTCTCTATGAAGGGTCTTTTAGCTTTCCGATTTCATCAAAATGATCTTATCCTAATATTTTAATCTAATATAAATATCACATCTTATTATCTTAATTTGTATTCTGAAGGTAAACAAAGGCCTTACAGGTTTGGACGCATGAGGGTAAGTAATTAGTGTCATAATTTTCATTTAACATTCTACTGAGTCAGCTCTATGTTAGATGTAAGGATGGTAGCATTAAATTCTGAATCCATGACTGTAAAGACGTTTGTATTCCCAAACCAACCCTCACCTCTAGCCACCTCAGCAGGTGGGCAATGTCCTGTCCCACAATGCGTGTGTTCTGAGCAGCTATAGGGTAGTGATGGTGTGCCAGAGTCAGCCAATCTGCGATCACTACATTGATGCTTCCTTCTGAGCTTTTTAGTGCTGATGCCAACGTCGCAATCCAGTTCTCCATCATTCCGTCCACCTGCAGCACAGCAAGGAGGATTTGATTTATTTATTCAGATGCAGCTGCTGCAGCATAGATCACATCTCTCTAGTTTTGTTTGCAAGTCACTTTTGTCTTTATCAGATTAGAAATAACACCGCTTAGCTGTTTGAAATCTATGCCAAGGTCATGACCTTTTGTACATTTTCTTTTTCTATTAAAACTAATGAACTCCACATACCGACCAGCCATGTATGATGATAGCCAGAGGATGGCTGCTATTGAAACCACAAGCGTCCAGAGTGTGAGGCTTGAAGAGCTCCAATGTGCATGTATCCTCTATGTTGTCTGTGTAAAGCCTGAAGGCTGATTTAGGTTCGTAGGCAACCTTCATCCTCTCTCCAGGCTTTGTATCTGTTAGTATGGTCATACATATGGTCATCTGTGAGGTTCACAGGCAAATCATTTTTCTAGGCTGTACAATATTCCTGGACAGTCCCCTTCCTTGAAATATTTCCATAAGCAGCATGAAGTTACAAATAAAAATAAGATGGGAATCTGTTTAGATCCCATAGCTCCGAAGGAACTTTGAGCTTGATGGTTTGAGAAGTGCCTCTGCATATTCATTGACAGAGGAATTGATCTGGTCAGAACACCCAAGCATGTAAAAACTCTGAATGCCTCATTTAGAGTAAATATACAAAACAAATTTCCTTTTGAAGTGTATGTTTTTTTATAATTATAATTTATAATAAGATACATCATGATAAACGTTTTTATACAGCATATATTTTGTGAAGTGGTTTTTGAATGTGAAAAATGTTCAGCAAGGCCAGTCTGTGAAAGAAGATATTATTTCAGTATTTCAGCTTTTATTTGCAAACACAGTCAAAGACTTTCTTTCTCTGTTTTTATGGATTTTATGCTAACTCTTATTAATATTTAATTTTATGAAGGAGCATCAGCTCACCTACACATACTATTCTTTTTTTTCTCAGTCCTGGTGTTTTAGTTGCTCCCGTTTAGATTTGTTTCCAGCAATCAGATTTTCTCTAAACTGTGATCTATATTCTGTCACAGCATAACATATCGTCCATGTTATAATACCTTAGTGTATAAAGGAAAAATATAGCATATGCTTCACTGTTGCTCAGAAGATAATTTTAAACATACAGATCACTCAAATATTCTGTCATTTACTCATCCACATATCATTTACTTCCAACCCTGTATGCTTTCTTCTGCGGAGCAAAGAAGAAGATGTACAGAGGTATGTTCCAATGTTTTTGTCCATGCAATGTGTGGTCCAAAACAACATTGCGTTTAGTTGACAGTGGACAAAAACGAAATAAATGAATAGATATATTACTTTATGTTCTGCAAAAGTCAATTAAATGGGTAAGGAAATGATGTCAGAATTTTAAATGTTAAGTATAATTCACCCTCACCTGCTCTGTGACCCTGAAATTTCCTTCCATCAGTCACATGAAAAATAATCAGACAGCAGGACACTATTTTAATAAGAGTCTTCATGTTCAGGCCACTTCAGATAATCCAAATATTTCCTCCCTCTCTTTTTCTCGGTCAGGAGAAGAGGCCACTGTGAGGCAGGTGATTACAGAGGGGAGGGAGAATGTTTGTTAGTGGAGGGTGCAGGCAGTTCAGTCCTCTGGGTGATCTTTGAAACCTTTTTTCGTTTTGCACCCAAAAAATGGCCTTGATTGGCTGCATAGTGTTACATAACCTATGCCTCAATAGGTGAAAAAGAGTGTTGTCAGAAAGGTGACTTTTTTGATTTCTTGGTTCCCACATTAAAATTTAAACCTTAAAGATAATGCTGTTGATTTTCTAAATTCTTATCAACTTGCATGTTAGCATGTTGCTGTTTCATAGAATGGGTGGCTGATGGACATTCTGCAGTCTAGTTAGCAGAAACGGAGGGCGTATGTATGCATAGACTCAGTGGACTCAGTGAGCTGATGTGATAATGATTAAATCAGGTCAGATATAGTTGTGCAGATCAGTGCGGTCAGAACTGTTTATTCTAATATTCAAAGAGATAGTTCACCTAAAAATAAAAATACTGTCTGTATGATTTTGCTTTACTCTGTTGAACTCAATGTTGGTAAACAATCAAAATATATTATGGAGGTCAGTGGTTACATTCTACAAAATATTTCCTTTTGTGTTCAACAGAAGAACAAAATGTTGAGGTGAATTAAAGGTCTGTGCAATGTCAATTTTGAGAATTGTTTGTAAACACATTATAAATGTTAGAAATGCATTGCTGAAACATGTTACAATGACTGGTAACTGCATAATACTCATTGGTGAAGTTATACCGTTAAACAGTTTTTCACCATTTTTGTGAACATTATTTATTGGCTGGGTCTTAATTGGACATTAGATTTGTAATGTAACTAAACTGACTGTGATGCAGGACTGTAAAATGCAGTCTAGGAAATAGTGGCTGCTCTGGTCTAAATCCGCATTCACAGGGAAACAGACATGAGATATGTATAACAGTATGTTTATTTTATTATATTAGGTCTACATCAGCAGAATGACAATCTTCAACATTTTGAATGCAGTAATTCATCTCAAAAACTTACATTTATAAGAGAATAAGTAAAAAACAAAATCTGAACCTGGATAAAAAGACAAAAAATATGTATTTGAATTTTAAAAACAGCTGCTGTTGTTTAATTTAAGTGCCAATAAATAAATTACTATAATAATGCTTCAAAAAGAGAAAAAAAATATATATATATTTATGTAACCATCTTATTCACAAACAACAGCTACAAAATACCTAAAAAACATCACATTACACGTTTTATGCAATACTGCTCCTATAAGTTCTGATGCAATTATGTTCTTGAACATTTTGACACATAGTAGCATAAATACACATTTATTTCTTCTTTAGCTTACATGTACTAGTACGTAGCAAATTCATTTTTGCATGCATTGCCATGTTCAGCCCATTACCTCATGCAGGTTACCTTATCAGTAGTTATGCATGCAGTTAGTAGCTCACTTTACATAGAGTCAACAGTAAAGTACCCTTTTCCTTCATTTTAGTGAGAGAAAGAACATCTGCTTATGGCAAGCTATAGGTTTGTCAGATGTTTGTGAAAATGAATGTGCTAAGAAGATAAGTAGTAGTAGAATTAGACAAAGGAATGAAGGAAAAGTGTAGGTGCAATCCTGGAGGGGTTCAGCTTTCTCTCAGTGAGGCTGGATAAACGGCATTGACTCAATCTTTTAAGAGACAAAAAAGGAAACCTGAGAAACCAGTTAAAAATGATTATTATCTCTATATACATTCTAGAGTTGTTAATATGGAGGATCTGTTAGCACCGGTAATCATTTACTGGCAGTGGTGTTGATGGTAAATACTTGAACTGTAGACGCTTTACATAAAATACCATTTATTCTATTGATTGCTCTAAAGAATATATAGAATGGTTGGTGATCTTTGAGAAAGTTAAACCTGTTAAGAACTTGAAAAAAGCTAGAGTTATAGATAATTAACAGTTGCTGATTTTCATAGCTGCTTGGTTTTATGAACCGACTTGGCAAAGGACTCAGAAAAGAGATCTAGAGGAAAAGACAGAGATGTTGTTTGAAGTCTATAGTAAAGGAAAAGATACCGTACTTTCCCCCTATTTCTAGTTCACGGTGTTTAATTCATATTTATCTTTGATGCTGTTGTCATCTTCAAGGTTCTTCTCAAGCTCAGGGTGATGCAGCTCAATCATCAGGAAGTAGATCACTGCCCCGGCCACACCGCCCACCATCGGCCCGGCCACTGGAACCCACCACCAGCCATTTCCAGCCCTGAAGACACAGGTGATTTTCAAAGAGAAATCATTTACAATGGATTTTAACGCGCATACGGTGGTTCGTTTGGACCTGAATGACAGGAAGAAGAATTTACAGAAATTCAATATATATTGTACATTTTTAAAATCACTTTTGTTTAAACTAAAGCTATATTTTCAGCATCCATTCCTCCAGTCTTCAGTGTCACATGATCCTTCAGTATCATTCTAATATGCTGATTTGGTGCTTTATAAATATTTATTCTTATTATTAAATGCTAAAACAAAGGTGTGTTGCTTAATATTTTTGGGGAAATGTGATACATTTTTAGGATTCTTTGATGAATAGAAAGTTCAAAAGAAAAGCACCAATTGGAAATAGAATTTTTTTTTTGTAACAATATAAATGCATTTACTGGTATTTTGGATCATTTTATTAATTCTTTACAAAGATGCAGATTCCGCTCTTTTTTGTATTGTAAATTTCATACAATTCAGACATTTTAATATTGATACAAAGACATTCAGGCGTGTTTTATATGACCAAATATTGCACAAATTGTCCAAATATATTTAAATAAATGCACATTTTCATAGCTGGGATTTTGCATTAAGAGAAGTAATATCTAAAAGATTTATATCTAAATATTTTATGAGATAAAATATTAATCCAATGCATACATAGCCTTAAATTTCATTTCAATTTATTACATCAGCTGTTCATTACAACTGCATTCTTTGCGATTAAAAACTGAATTAGAATTTCAAAGGTTTTCTGATTCAGGACATTACAGGTGTATCCAGAACTTGGCTAGCTGTCAGGCTGATGGACGATGTCAACAGTGCTGGTGTCTAGCAGTATAGACACTAATGCTTTCATTAGTGTAATCTGTGCTTAGTGTGTCACTCCAGTGCTCCCGTCTGTAGCACTCTTCCCTCCCTCAATCCCTTGATCCTTTTATAGGCTACTGAGAATACAAGTGCTCTCTGTCCTTGAACCTTCTCTACAAACAGGTTGGCAAAGGTACCTGTAAACAAATACGTTGTCACCGTATGCAGACACTGCTGAACTGAACATAAGTAATCTTTGTGTACACTGTTTATAACACCAGAGCCATTTGCCCTTGGGTAACTCCTAATTGGGTAACCCCTCATTTGTTTTCAAGAAGACAAATTAAGTAGACAGATTCTCAGATGTTCCTCATGTAGGCCTAGAAGGCTACTGATATGTGATTAGCTCTTACTGGATGACATTCTGTGTCTGTAGCCAAATAACAAATTATGCTAAAATATTGCACAACTGGACGACCTAGTATCTTAGTTAGTCATTCAAAACATATGAGCATTAAAGCATATGAACAGAAATCCAAAACTGAGATATTCCAAATAAGCTTTGAAGAGCTGGAATGTGTGATTGTAAACACAGCAGTATTCTATTGCCTATATCAGGCATTTATATATAGGTTATATTTTATTCAATACTTTAGTCTTTTAGTCTTTTCCGATTTTTTCGGTGTAGAAAGTGCACTAATTCTAACTCAACTTGCTGTTGAGAAGCAGCAGCAAAATTTCTTTCTATTTAATAATGACCAAGAAAAATATGGTTAAAAGATATGTTGTTTTAGGGGTTCAAGCGTATTGTAATTGTTAGGATTTGTATTATTAGGGGTTCGAGCGTTTAGCGCTCAGAGGCAAAGAACAAGCCCAATCGGCCTAACAGGGGCCTAAAGCGCAGAAAAATAAAAATTTCATACATTTTTGGACCAGGTTTGTACAAAACTTTGTAGTAGACTCAAAAACCTTACAGTGTTGCGATCATTTTGTTGGTTGAAACAAAAGTGTACACTAACGTTTTTCCTTCTATTAAATTATCAACAAAAAAAAAAGTAGAAATTTTGATTTTGTCATGAAACAGTACGCCAATTAGCATCTAGCCAAATGCTATATGGACTGTAACTCGGTAATGGAATTATATTCACCAAACTCAGTACATGTGTGTAAGCTTAAACTTTAGTCAATTATAAAAATAAACTTACGATAATTATCAAAAGAAATAGAATTTTGTCCTTTGGTTAACTATAATTGGCTCATTTAAATATGGGGCGTGGCCGCATGAACCCAAAAGCCTGCATAAACTAAATCTCAAAACTTTGTCAAACGACTCTTAACAATTATCCAAAGTTTCATGCAGATCAGACCATAGGTGGCACTATAAGGGTTAAAAGTGCCTCAGGCTATAGACTATAGGATATAGACTAATTTATAATGAAGTCTCATAGTAATCTGGAAAATTATTTACTTTATGTGTGAGTGTGTGAGCTGATGTTAAGATCAAAAGATGTTCCTGTACAGTCTTTTAATAAATATCATATTCTTGATATTTATTTTTTTTCATCCCAGTAACATCAAGCGGCTGCTCGGATGCTACAATATTCAAATATGCCTATATCTGGTTGCCTTCTCTCAATCCGGGTTATTTACAAGTGCACTATACTAAATATTATATTTCGACTATATTCTCGTAGCATTTCGACTTTTATTCTCCTAATATTACGACTTTTCTCGTAGTTTCGACTTTAATCTCTTAACATTGCGACTTTATTCTTGTCGTTTTTTTTTTTTTTGGTTGCACTAAAGCTCCGTCGTAGTCACTCAATCTAGTCAATCAAAACAGAACAATTTTCTGGACTCTCTAGAATAATTATACAAGAAAAAAAATAATTTTGAACTTTGGTTAGCTATAACAGGGTTATTTAAAAAAGGAGGCGTGGTCACATATACTCAAAAGCCTATAAAACATAAACAAAAACACAAATCTTTATGAAACATGGTTAAAACATGTGACAGATGAGTCTTAGCGAACATGCAACGTTTCATTGAGCTCAGACTATAGGTAGCAATATAACCATTAAAAAACACAATATTTTCGTAGTAAATTAACTTAAATCCCTCATACATTCACTTATAGACTATATCTTCATATAATATCAGATCTAATCATTCTGAACAACTTTGCCTCAGGGAATAATGATGCCAATCAAACAGTTTTGACAAAAAAACACTTAAAACACTTAAAGCACTTAAACACAGTGCTGTGTAAGAGGTTGCAATTAATAACCACTAATGAGCACACAAACAGTGCTTTTCATTTTTGCAGATGGAGAAATTGTAAAATCTCTATTATAACATTTAAAATCACATTTATTTAAAGTTTACCATTTTGCTCAGACACTTTTCTGCCAGATAATCATTACAATGAAACATGAAAATAACAAATAAACTCTTTAAAAGTGAAGACTTGAAGAACTGTCACCTTTCATTTATTTCAAATATCTAAAATTGCAACACAATGTGTGTGAATTTGTGCCCGTGTCTGTGTGTTTGTATTAATATAATAGTTTAACCATTTATTTTCTGTGTGTGTGCGTAATCTTGCTTACAGAGTATTAATCATTTAATTTCTGTCTGTGTGTATGAGCCTATTGTCCATTTTTGATGTGTCAGCCATACACCCAGGTGTCTCTACTAAACCTCAGAAGCCTAAAAAATGTTCGAACCCCCGGTAATAATAAACCCCGTTTTTTTTTTTTTTTTTTTAAATAAAATGTAAAAAAAAAATT
Source organism: Enteromius thamalakanensis (assembly GCA_032357475.1). Classification (NCBI taxonomy): domain Eukaryota; kingdom Metazoa; phylum Chordata; class Actinopteri; order Cypriniformes; family Cyprinidae; genus Enteromius; species Enteromius thamalakanensis. Next base: position 12,453,244 of record JAUCMT010000134.1, on the reverse strand, counting down.
CTTTAATATGGATAAAATGCATCCTGTCTTTGGTTCTCTATATTCATGCAAGCAGAGCGCAGGCTGCCTTACGTACATTTTTAAAATTGTTCTAATACGCAGGAGACACACAAGTGCATTAAAAAATTCATTTGCTCTGTCAGAAGAATGGTGATAGGCCTTTGCACTCAGTCTATTTGGAGTTTCAAAAGGTATGTTAGTGGGTGGTGTGCTTGTTTCTCATATGCTGGTTGACTCTTTTGCCGCACTGATGCATACTATACTCGCTGCATTGTGTTAATATACACACACACAAAAATTTGCTGTTACAGCATAAGCAATACTACAGATCAGGAAAGAATCAGAAAATCTAAACAAACAATAAGAATAAAAATATGTTAATGCATACCGGAACACTTCTAGTCCCCATCCTGCTATAGCAGTGAAGAGCCGAGGTCCCAGGTCTCTGGCAGGATTGATGGGATAGCCACAGTTCATTGCCATGGACACTGAGATAGCCAGGATGCTCAGACCAATAACCAGTGGCTCCATTCCTTTAGGTGCCCCAATATTCCTCTTATCAACAATGGCTAAAATACAAAGGACCAGGGCACCTGTGCCAATCACCTGAAAATAAAGACTAATTAGCTAAATATTCTGGGAGCTTGTTTTACCTGAGAGTAAGAAATAAAATTGTGTGAGACTGTTATTGTTAGAATTATAACTAGCTAGTTGTTTTTATTCCTGAGTTGGAAATGGGGTTTTAATGTTCTCCAGCTGAGATTTATATGCTTATGAGATTTATGTATTTGATACCGCATGCTTTAACCTTGGAGTGCTCATTGCATAATCACTAGTGACTATTAAAAAGTCAAATTACTGTTTCACTCGCCTGATCAATGAATCCGTTGAACAATGAGAGATCTTCACGTGGATATGAGGCAAAGATGCCAGCTGTGGCATTTTCACCAAATACAATTTGTTTTCCTTCAGCAAAACTTGCGAAGGCCCCTGTGGACAAGAGAATCAGCTTTTCAGTAAGAGAATGATTTTACAAAAGAATCAAGAGATTTAAGGACTGTTTTCGGTAATTGGGAAACAATGAACAATAAAATTAATTAATTAATAAAATACTGTAGCAATCTAGAAAAATAGGTTAGTCTGTAACATAAATTATTTTCTGGAGTAACTTGACCAATCTACTGTTATATTTATTATTTAACAAAGTTCAAATCAAACCATACACAAATGTTTATGTCTTGCTTGAGTAGTGTATATTGTGTGCATGTTTAATGTCATGCCTAGGGCTATGAAACTCTAAAACACTTTTTTTAAATATATATTTGTTAACAGATGTGTACAGGTTGCACGGAAACCAATGATATTATATACACTTATTAGTAAGAGGAAAAATTGATATGTTTTGCTAATTTGTTCTTCCGGTTTGCAAATCAAATGTCGTGAAATGTGACGTAAGTTGTGACTGACTGGAAAGTGAGCATCTGTGTCATTCATTTCTCAGCTTTTCACCACATTATTCATAAGAATGATGAGCTCATTCAGTCCCATCACTCTGACTTGGGCTGTGCAATATGGACAAAATAATCATATTGCGATTTTTTGAAAGAATATTGCGATTTTGGCAACTGTTTTTGCTTTTTCAAACAAGCTTCATACATACATTCTAAATGTATTCAGAGCACAAGAAGTGCATAACAAAACATGTGCGCAGGCATCATATCTGTGCATTTATTTGTGCCGTTTCTGAATGAAAAATAAAAATCTAAATAAATGAATAGATAAAATTGCAGCCTTATTCGGTTTAGAAATGGCATGTGCTTAAATTGCGATTTTCTGCGATTAATTGCACAACTCTGACCAGTGCTAAAACAGCTATAACTTTAACAAACTTATAAGTAGTCTGCCTTAGGGTTAGGGTTAGAGGAGGAGCCAGTAACAGCAAGCAAAATATAGAAGTGCCCTGAAGACTTACCATAGTACAGACAGAAGACAGCACAAGACCCTGCAAAGGCACCTAAAAACTGGGCTACCACATAGACGGGAAATTTCTTCAAAGGGAGTTTCCCCAAGACAACCATAGCCAGAGAAACAGCTGGGTTCACATGTCCACCTGCAATGAGATGCAACAGCTGAGAAACTGCAAACGTTTGATAACAGCAAAGTATCTGTATTGTTTAAAGGTTTAGGTTTAAGGTTAAGATGTTTTTTGTAGTATAGATTGTCCTCTATTAGAATCAAAAGAGCATTCTGCTTCATAAATCTCACACTCACAAGTATTTGTTTTCTCTAATTGCTATATTGGTATACTTTCCCGCTCTTAATCCAGAGTGTTCCTCGTAAACATGGGCTGGAAAAACTAGTTGAGGTAGTCAATGGGAATTGGGTCTGACATAATCTGCCTAAGTCCTCAGACATCACCGCATGGCTTAGGAGGACCTCAGCTTTGACATAAGAGCGCTCAGGCCTGCAGAACTATCTCTGACCCCACTGTGTTTTCAATGGGAAACACTGGCTATTCCTGATCCACCTAACTGTTTTCCCAAACATTTGTTAGCTGATTAAGCCAAACATTTGCTAGTGTTTTTCTTGATTGCAGTTTTGACCCATGATTAAGCAGGAATCCAGTCATGTTTGGGAATCTAAAAAGTATAATAACAACACTGCACATTAAAACACAACTGATTAGTATTTTGTTAAACCAGAATGAATTTTGCTTATATTAGAACGTATATTTTCTATTATGTATTTGTTTAGAGTATGTTAACAGTAACCATTGATATTCATAGTGTGGAAAAAAATACTGTGAAAGACGATGGTTATTGTCATTAAAAATATCTTCTATCGTTTCAACAAAAAACTTGTTGTTTGGAACTTGAGGGTGAGTAAATAAAGAGAGAATGTACATTTTTTGATAATAATAACAGGCCAGTGCCTACACCTGACTTCCACCTGGAACATATGCTCCAGAAAAGCTCATTAGTTCAATACTGTAGTCATCATCACAGCATGTAAGATTATCACAGTCATGTGGGCTGCTGGGCTAACCAACTTATTCATGCACAAATGCGCTTCTTTCATGACTTTTACTGTAGAGCTCTGGCTATATTTAACACATGCATATTTATTTATATATGGCTTTGTCTCCCGTTGTGAGAGAAATGAATGGCTAGCTCAAGCTGATAATTCAGTTGCATGCATCACCACAATAACACATGCACAACTGTGTGCTTGAGGTCTAGAAGCCACCACTGAATGATAAACCACTTGCCCCTTGACATATTTCCCCTGAACAATTCCACTTGAAACGCCACAATCATTGGCTTTTTTTCCCTGATAGATCTTTTTTTCAACTTTTTCCACTGATTGATCGTTTTTAACTTCTTGGTGTCATCTTCTAAATATGCTATTGTCATAAAAACAATCATTTTAAAAAAAATAACAAAAAAGCAAACCGAAAAAGTGCAATGAATAATTCTGAAATATTAAATAATTAACTAAATAATAAATATTAAATGTGATATTAAATTGCTAACACTAATAAAAGTAGTTTAATTATCATCATCATTCAGTATTATTATTTGATGTAATTATTTTGTTTTGTTTTTTTAGGATGACAACACGGCTGTCAAATTGTGCGCTAACAGCTTCTCCCTCTGCTGATTTGTGAAAGCACAGTTCCTGTGTGAACTGAAGTGTGTGCTCACAATTACGATGCTGACTACTGTGCCCCTAATGAGAACTTAAGAAGTCAGCTGGGCAAAGAGAAGACATCCTGTAATCATCTTTAAGCATCACTTTATAACAAAACACAATGTGTCTAAGCACATACGCATTCCTGTAGATTGACACATAGTATGTACAAGCATAACGTCACCTTTTTCACAAATTTGCGTTATCACATTTCTGACATTACTACGTATTCATCACGTTATTACACAACTGTTTTCGCAAAACATAAATGGCCAAAATGCTTAAAATATGTTCTGTTTTTAGCTGAAAATGACAAAGTGTAAACGGCCCATCATATTCAGATGTAGCGAGGCGATATTAAAGAGATTGTTCACCCAAAAATGAAATCAGTTGTTACAGGTATGAGAATAATTTTGATAAAAAACTAAATCTCTTCCCTGTCGGTCTTTACACACACATCGTATTCTCATGAACATTTGTCAAAGACACAGATTCAAAGAATTACTTGAATAAGGTCTTTGTTTTTTCTTTGAGCACAATAATTTTGTGTGATAATATTATTTTAGAACTACTGATATCACATGGACTATTTTAACAATGTCCTCAACGATCAACAAGCTCTTGGAGTTCACCCAAAATATTTGTGTTCTGAAGATTGAATGACGGTCTGAAACTTACAGATTTGAAATGCCATGACCGTGAGTAATTGACGACAGAATAACATTTTTTGGGTGAACTATACCTTTGATATTAAGTGACATTGTACCTTATGCACCGAAGCTTTGGCACATGTAGGGCATGTGTATTGTGGAATATGCCACTGAAAATAAAAACATGACATGGTATGTTGTGACATCTCTAGCAGTGACACGTGCTGCTGTCTGTCAGAGCATAATGTGGTAGAACAATATTTGATGTTGCTTTCAAACATAACAGAGTTAACTCGTACAACCACTAGGATTCTCTGTTCCAGTTTATAGCTGTCTCGTGTCCCTCTGTGTTATTGGAGGGCAAATGATAAGCTTTTAAAGAAATTCCAGGAATCATCTGCATTATTACAACATTATTATAAAAGCTTCACCTCACCATAAACTTTAAGGAATTCTCTTAATGAAGGCCAAACATACATGTCCAGTCTGGTTTATCAAACCCGACACACGCCTCCACTTGACACTAAGCCTAATGCTAGATTTAAGAGCATGTAATTGACCTATTATTTCCTCCTCTCCCTGTGCATCACTACATTATAGTTCTGAATGTCAGAGAAACAGAGCGCATCAAAAATAATAAGCACAAGGCTTATGTCATACATTAATCCTAGAATTTGTACTGAAGAGAATCCACCTGTCACTCTCTCTCTTTAGGGTCAAAGGTCAAGATGGAATATTCTGTATGGGGTATATTTGATATAGCTGTCAAAGGCGCATGTTTCTACCAGACTACCCTCAGATTTTTATATAGTTGTATCTCGGTCAAATATTGCCCTATCCATCCAAATCATACATCAATAGGAAGCTTATTTATTCAACTTTCGGATCGTGTATAAATCTTAATTTCATAAAATTAACACTTACGACTGCTTTTGTTGTCCAGGGTCACAAATATGACCTTTGAAATAAGAAGATGCTTTGAGCTCAGCTGTCCCAGACTTATGCCTTTTCTTTATTAAATGCATTTTCATGCATTTTGGAATCATTTAAAAGTGTGTCTTTTTTTGTAGCAGACTGTAGATAACATTTTTTTTTTTTTTTTCAAATATAAATCAGCATGTTACATAAACATAAGTGTATTTTAAACTTTTCTATTTGCTAGTCTGACCAGTTACCTGACACGCCTCCTGCCATGTACACAGCCAGCATCACCCCTAGAGTAAAGCCGAAATGGATAGTGAGGTTTTCTCCTTGTTTTTCTCTGCTGAGAACAGTCTGAGCCACTGAACCACAACCAAAGAGCTGCAAACAGGAAATGGGCAAAGAGAAGACAATTTGGGAAGACAATTAGTTAGGGGAAAAAAACAAAAAAACACTGCCAAATAGATAAGAAAAGCACTCTTGTTGAGGAGCACTTATTCAAAACTAATTAGGAGGACAGTTTGTTGAAATGCTCAGGCAATTATGTTCAGGGCGGCACCCCAAAGCATGTCATGCTGAATCAGAATCTTTTCATGTATTTAACACACTGTCGTCTAAGTGTATTTCATGTTTTAATATCTAATTGAAATAATTAAAGTCAAAGAAGATTTGAAATATTACTCACAACTTCAGGTACTAATGTTTGTAAAACAGTTCACTAAACAGGACAAATATACAATACTAAGTATGCCACTGTACATACCTTAAGATTAATCTATTAAAGAATAATGTAGTATTTATAAATCATGGAAAAGCATCTGATGTTCATGAAAAATGCATTTTTCCTGAGAACAGGACGATTTCTTTATTATACAATTAGTCCAGTGTGTATGTGTGTCAGTGTGCTCACTTGTTTACACAGGAGCTATAGCAAAAATGTTGTGATTGGAATTGTATTTTGGAGGACAAATACAACAACAAAGCAGGCACTTTAAAGTAACATAAACCACTGCCAGAAAAAAAATAGAACTAAAGAATTAGTTCTTCTAATTAGAAGTCTAGTTAGACTAAAACCTTGTAGTTACTCAGATAAAGACCTTCAAAGCATAAATCATAGGCACGTGCAATTAAATAGCCATTAGAACTGATCGAAGCTTGAATAAGACACGGCTTTACATCACTAGAGGGTGTTGCATGTAATGCAGTGCATTTAGTCGAAATCATTATGTGGTCACAGATACAATAATATGCGGTCACACGTCTATAAAAAATGAGTGCTTCTAGAAAATGAGAGCGCCACATGACAAAAAATTTAATAAGAAAATAAAAAACAACATAGAACTTGCAAGATTCAATGAAATGCACAGAAATCTCAAAATAAAGTCCTGACAGGCAAAAGACTTACTATGAGTACAAATGTCCCTAGTAATTCCGCGAGAAACTCTCTGAGGATGTCCCGCCTCAGGATGCACTTCTCCCTCAATTTTCTGAAGTTTTCGCGCTCCATACTTTCCCCGACAGCTGAGATGTGATGTCCGGACAGACAGTTGAAGGCTGATCTCGCTGCAGTTTAAGTGTCTTAGGCTTTAACCTCCCCCGCCCCTCCTGCTGCTGAGATGTCATTAAACACACTGACATGACAGGCTGGTGCTTCCTCTTTGCTCTCACTCCATCCACCCATTCTTCATGCTGAGACAAAGACGACAGTCCGATTAACTAGTAGAAAATATCATTACCTATTTGTTAAACTTCAGCTAGAAACGCCGAAAAAATATTAATTTCTGTTTACTCAATGTTTACAGTACAAAAAGAGTAAATTATTTAGTTAAAGTAGCTATTACAATTATTAACAGAAGACTTGTTGCTGTTGGAGTTAAGCTATGAATATAATATATTCAATATAACGCAAGCATATTTTTATCTTTAGAAATAAAGATAATTTTAAAAAATATATTTAAATTTAATTTAAAAAAAATCTTATCATTCTATTGCAATAATATAAATGTTATGAATTTGTTTTTGTGGAGCTTTTAAAAAAGTTAAATGTTGAAAAAAATGCAAGATATTAGTACTTTTCTTTTTAGTAGATTAATATTCAGAATAGCAGTAGGCTTTATTTTATTTGCTGAATTGTTACTTAAATTGTGCTATTTTTATGAAATCAACTTGAATACAAGCTAACTGGCTTGATAGAGCGTGTTTAGTACATTCTGAAATATTTCTTTTTTATTATTATTTTGTAATGGACCCCCTCAATAGACTGGATACACAACGCTAATCAGTCAGTTGGCTACATTATAATGTGCAAACAACAACCATTAAATACAGGTCTTTGTTTATTTATTCTCTAAATACAACATATTTTATATGTTTTAGTTTCATACGCTTACTTGTTTGCCACTCGATTGGATTTCTTGTTTTTATTTCCAGTTCTCATTCAGAGCCGCACGGGCACGCTACAACGTGTAATGCGTGTATTTGTCCACCCTGTGACGCTATTGGACAAAGTAAAAACCAAAGATGGCCAAAGTTTGACAGCGGCGCAGACTTTGAAAATGAGAAGCGATAGGATGGTAGCGGTATGTTTTGTTTGCATTAATCACTGTCACTTGTTCTGGGGTGTCGTCTTTGATGTGAGGCAGACACTGTCAGTGCTGTGAAATGAGGGGGATGTGCTGATGGAGAAAAAGCACCCCAGTGGGTTCTAACAAATTATAGCACCCCGTCCCCTTCATCATCTTAACAACCCCTCAACCCTCGCATGTCCCGCATGATAACTGCTATCATTCAGCCTGCCCATTAAAAAATGTTTACGTTATATCAATGCAGCCAATTTAGGCGTGCATGACTCAAAACTCTATGGATTGCACGCTTTGCAGGTTATCATAAAGGACATGACAGAAAAGTCCAGACAAAAATTCACTCAACTCTAATTTCTACTTTCCTGTTTTCCCAATTAATTATTGCATTCAATAATTCTGACTTACTTGTTTAATTAATAGCTAGTAGGACGCAGTGTTATATGGCAGAACATTATTAAGTTGCACGGTTTCATAAACAATCAGGCTTTTTATTTAAAGTGTGAGATTTCCAACTACAGACATGTTATGGTGGTAGTCTAGCCTATAATTGCTTCCAACTCCCAAGATTAGGTTAATCTCTTACAAGATTTCTCTCCGGTGGAAGTGTGAAGGCGATTATTTGTTTTATTTATCTGCGACATAATCGTAGATGTTTTTGCCGCGATCCGGTGTTTTGAAGAGCTCCCTTATCCAGCAGTTACACATAGGAAGTGTGAATGTCTGTGTTGGCTAATCCTTTAAACCACAGCCTCTTTGAGAGTGTTAAAAGCCCTTTTAGATGGTCTTTAATGTTTATTGGATATTCTGAGGTAAATGTTAAGTGAGTGGCGGCGCTGCAGGAGGGACGACGAGGAAATAACCTGTGATCGCTTGATGTAGATAGACGAGTAACATTGTGACGGGATAGAGATGTTACAGGAGAATCTGTGAGAGTCAAAGGGGCAAACGGGCTCTGCCAAAGAAAACTTTAACGTTTACGTGACAGTTTGAGCACCCCTATGGAGAAAAAGCCTGGGCTAGCTTACTTTTATTCTTTTAATATAGTATATTAAATAGTATATAGTTATAAATTATATATAAATAGTATATAGTTAATATAGTGCTAGTATAGTTTATCGTTCATTTTAAACTGGATGCCAAATTGATAATAGCCTAGATTTGAAAAGAAAAATAGGTGCAGTGGCCTACTGTACAATTTTAGATCACCAAACTGTCGTTTCATAACTATATTCAGATCATGGGAAATGCAAACCACTTTTTTTTGTCTCGATGTGCATGACTGAAAATGGATTTAAAAAACAACATACAATAATTCTGATTTAGTTTGCTTTAACACATCTTTAATGCGTTATATTAAATAAATGCGGTTTTAGATGATCATTTAGATCACACATTTTCGGGATACCTGACCAAAACTTTATTACAGTGCAGTTTACTACTGCCTGTCTGTTGAATTTCTTCCTGATCCTGAAACTCCTACACACCGTAGTCTTGAGAGTGGGTGGTATCTCTCTCTCTCTCAGTATGGTCAGAAAGGGAGAGAGAGTAGTTTATGTAAATGCTCCATTTTAATTATATTAGGAGGACGGCCCTATTCTCTGCCCAATAAAAATGGACCAGGGCTGACACCTGGTTATAAACACAGGAAGGATTCCAACGTAGTAATCACAAATCGGCAGAAAAAAAAACCCAACCGGCATCTTCAAGAGACGCAATGACCTCCAGTAAAGTTGAACTGCCAGGAGAGGTGAAGAACGACCCGGCTGCGCTCATGGCATCTCTTCATCTGGTGCCCTCACCGGTACCCAACCCTGAAATCAAGTACACTAAGGTTCGTGAGACTTTTTCCAACTTCTTTCAAGAATCATAAAATTGCCTTAACGGAGCATGCAAACTTCGATTAAGTGTCCAGTTTGATTTGTTGTGGCTGCGCGCAAACAAGTTAAGAAACGCAACGTGTTGCAACCATGGCATTGATAACAGACTCATACTCACGCATTTAAACTGAATGTGCCAGTAATGGTCTGAAGATGTTACGGCGCATAAGTACGGCAGATCGGGAGGCTTGTCTGCACAAATAGCAAGTTTTGTCTATATTCGTTACGCAGTGTAATGATGTGCTATTTCTAATAAGTGTGTCGATTCTCCGTTTTATTCTAATCTAATAAACTGACTTTATTTGTGTCCATATAAAGATTGAAAGTCCAGATCTGCTGTGTTATCTAAAAAAGAAGGAGATCGATCAGGAAAGTTTTCTCGATCTTGATATAGTGACAAATGAGAGTCCATAGAGCCTTAATAATCTTATTAAACTGGTTAATAAGTTTTGCCTTAAACAGGTTATTATTTACGACTTTACTTTTCATGATAGTATCGGCGCGCGTTAGAGATCCGCCTCTGTTTCTCCCTTTAATGCTGTTGTACAGTCTACAGTTCAGCCTAGTATCTAAATTATTTCTGATGTCTTTATGTTCTAGGCAAAAAATATATATATATATTTTTTAAAAATCATTGTTACGCAACGTTTACTTAACCTCAATCACAATAATGCAAGTCGGATCATGTGGACGAAATTGATGCACACTTGTTTTAAATTTCCAGGGTCAGGGGTACAACCTAGAGAATTAAAAACAGATATTTGTAACACCACTAAAAAAGCAAGGTTGATAATAAGTATAGCTTACTATAATCACAAGGAGCCAATGTAGCCTATGTCAGCATGTTAAAGCCGAATGAATTTCACATTCATTTTTTGACACTTATTCTTTTGGGCTTGTTCAGATGTAATGAGGTTTCAGCACTAGCTATTATATAACTTACATGTAGTCATCTTATATTAATCTCTCTAAAAATGACAAAGAAACGCTGAATCATTCCATAAAATGATTATAAAATGTAATCTCTCATTTTGTTGGTTGGGTCATGTTAAATTATGCCAGTTTTGACGGACATAGTTTTATTGCAGTGAGGTGAGAGGATAAATCAAAGTGCAGCGCAGGCCATTATCACTGCAGTAAAGAGATTGAAGTTTAACCAGAGCAAGAGCTGGAGACACCTGTGACACACACACACACACACACCCTGCATCTCCTGCTATCATTGCAAACTCGCTCTCAGAAGCACATGGGAGTGTGAGAAAGATTCATGCTTAGGAATTTGTGTGCTGGCTTGTATGGGTGTGTGTGGGGTTGCAGTTTGGGCATTAGTGATGTGAACTCCCTTCACACCCTTGTCCATCTCCCTCTTTCTCTTGGTCTCTTTCTCTCTATCCCCACCCCCTCTCACTGTTGATTTTGTGTGCCTGGTGCAGCGCAGCACAGGCTCTGATGTAACAGTCCAAATATGCCCAATCAATACTATTCTTTCAAAAGTAGTCTGTGCAGAGCCAAGTTTTTTATTATTTGTGTAAGTCTGAGGTTAAACCATTTTAGCAAAACTAAAGGAGAAAGGAGACTTCTTAAGTTGTGTTTTCTGTGCTGGTAATGAGCAGTGCTTTATGCCAGAGACGCTGCGTTATGGAAATATCATTATCGGGCATACTTAACATCTCATTCCTTTATCAGTGTCAACCACTTATGTAAATACAAAATCACATCCGGTTCTGGCATTGAAATTAAAATAACTAATATCAAGCAAGTCATTCAGATAGACAATACAATAATCATTACAAAATATTTTTACTTTTTAGATATAGTCGTATTTATTTATTTATTTATTATCCAATAATACATTTATGGAGCATAATGTTTCTATTATGTTAAACTTATGATTTTCATTATTAGTTTTTAATGTATAGAGTTATTTATTCATTTATAAATTAAGAGTGAATAGCTTCAAGATGTTTGCATGCTAAATTCAAAAACCCTGAATAGTTAGGATTGTTACATGTGCGGTAAAATGACGGTAAAATTGCTACAACATGAACTTTGTGCTCCCCAGTAAACTTTTTACCTCACCTTTTAAGTTTGTGCTTATTATATGACATTCACTACACCTGTATGTGTTATAGATTTGAGATTTAACATGCTGATAGAGAAGTTATTTATGACTGAGCTTCCTGTTATCATGCTTTGATTTCTCAAAGTCCTGTTGTTTGGTGCAGACACCTGAGCTCAATACGCTATACTGTCTTCCAGAATCTTCTCGACTCCACTCAGCGTATTAAGAGCGTGTTTGACTGGTCACGGGAAAGCTAGTCTGCTGAAGGAGTTGTCTTTCTCTCTTTCTCAGTCTGCTGGCCCGCTGGGCTGATAATGGCACTAAGGAAGCCATAAATTTGTCTCTGGTGATGGCTGGTTATGGATGTTTTCTCTTCTTTTTTTCTCTTTGGACGGAAGAGAGAAAAAGAAAGGAAAGGTTATGTTGATAGGTGTGTGTATCAGTGTAATTGATTAGGGCCCAGGAGTCTTTTTTTTTTTTAAGAGAGGTGTTGGATTCCAGCAGACAGGGTGATGATTTGCTCACTCCATTCAGTTATAACACATAAGTCAAGCAGACTCTTGAGATTAAAACCTGGAAGAAGATAGGAAACGAGAGACAGGATTTTACTCTCTCCCTTTCCCTTGTGCTGTGCAACTGCATAATTGCACATTTGGATTAGATATGGTGTGCAGTCAGGTGATGTATCAGTGAGATTCAGTAAACTCGCACATAGATAAACGTTGCATAGAATTCTGGGTTTCTAATGAATGCTGTTAATTGTACAAAATATAATAATTAACTCAAACATTTGAAATATGTCACTAATTATGTCATTATTTCAAACATTCTTTTTGTGGAACACAAAAGAAGATACTTTAAAGAATGGCTTCATGATAAAAATTGAGTTCTTTTTTTCCATGCAATAAAAGTGAGTGTGGTCCAACATATCTAGTATTTTTCAAAAATAAGAGTCAATGAGATTTGTCTGTGCGTGTGTAGGTTTACTGAGAGCTTGATGGAGAAAAGACACTTGATAGCCATTTGTTGGACATGTCTTTATATTTTAAGGGCTTAAGCATCCAGCCAGGACAGTAGTGTGCGCTGAAGTGAGGACTTTTGTAAGCTAATCTGGGAGACAGCTTGAGTGAATGAGGTAGGCCCCATCAATCCGTCAGTGCATGAGATAGTACAGATGGGAGTCAGGGGGGTTTTCTGCTCTAGAAGCTGTCCAGCAGGGTGTAATATATGGCCGTGTCTCACTGTTAGGGTCAGTGGCCCTGACTTACGAGAGTCTGTCCCATACCTCTGGAGTTTTTCACTTCAAAACCCACCATTTCTTCACATCAAACAGCAGCCAAAGTAGAGCATACACTGAGAAGCTTGATTTATTGTAAGCAGCACAGTGAGGACTCTCTCTCTCACCCTCTTTTGCTTTGACTTATAATTTTCCCCCTTTTTACTCTTGATCTTTTCCTCACTGATTATCTTTGGCCTTTGCACTGTTTTTCTCCCTCAAGAACAAAATGCTTGATTTGTCTTTCTTTTATTAACAATAGCATGTTTGTTCTAACTCCTTTATTTAAATTTAGCACATATATGCTAACCAAGTATTATTTTATTTTATTTTAACAAAGTTAGTATTTCAGAATTAATTTTTTGCTGATAAAAAAAAAGATAAATAAAAAAAAATCTTAAATAATTTTATTTTTTAAAGGGATATTACACTCAAAAAGAAAAACAATGCAAATACTCACTCTCTCTCATGTTTATGGCTAATGTTATTTATGTTTTACAACCTAACATTTTTTATTTTAGATATTTTTACAGTATTTATTAATCTAGATAATATGTGATTATTCATCTATAATAATCTATAATATGTTAATTCATAATTGGTATTCATAAATATGCTATAGTTCATTCTTGTTCAATATGCAATTTAATTTTAAAATGTCAGTTTAACACATTTTAAAACTGTAAATGTAGAAATTGACCTATTTAGTTGAATAAATACTTCATATTGTTATTTCATATACAAATTAACCCGTGCTAATAAACAGTTTTTTAATATTGATCAAAAGTTTTGTCACTTCAGACTTAAATTTTAATACTTTTATTATGTAATGCTATCTAAGATTGACAGTTGGGGTGACTAACATATGTTGGCAAATTTCCCTTGTGGTAATGAATTATATTACAGAAATGAGAGAGTGAGGACACGACATGCAGTCTCTATTCCACGTCTTAAGCTCCCTCTTCTCCTGTAACATCAGTAATTATCAACATCTTGAAGTGTGTCCAGTTATAGAGTGAAAGTGAGCTGCTCAGGAAAGGATATGAAACTTCCTGTGCAGACCCGGGCTGCAGGTGCCCTGTTAGGATCCGTCTGGCTCTGGAATCCATGAAAACATAGATAAAGTACACACACACATATATATAAAAGAATCATTTTAAAATGGCCAAGAAATGTTTGCCATTAAATATCCCTCATGTGTCTGAGCCATTAGAAGGTGCTGGCGGCCAAACAGATGTTTCGCTGGCTGTAGCGTGAGCTTTGGCATCCTCCGTCCGCGTTCCTGCTCTGCTTCCTCCTGCAGTTGTGCGAAGCCTCCAGAGAGCTCGCCGGGGCAGATGAGAAACGGATCAGGATTCTACAACTGCTAGAGTGATTCTAGTCACCCCCCAAAAAGACTCGTCTCTAGCTCTCCCCGAAGAGCAAAGTCGACCTCCTGCTTTTGTGGCCGATAACCCTCTTTCCTGTGTGAAGTAATGCTGGTGATAAAAATCTCAGCAATAAGGAGCATAAGCGTAGTGATGCTGTCATCGTTCGCCGTGGGTCCCTCTTCCACAATCTGTTTGTGATAGGCGCTGCATATCTCGCCATCTAATTAGCTTTGCAGACGAGCGCAGTCAGCACCGTGAGACTGACAGCTTGAATAAAAAAACATGGAGTGATTCTAAATGTTTGCAGCTGTCTTGTGCTGTGGCCCGCGCGTAAAATCCCAGCCTATCCACGCTCTGCCTGATTTCATAACAGCCTGTAGTACAATGTGTTAGCGTAGGATGAACTGGCAGCGCTTCTCTTTCTGTTTGTGTACTGCATCAAGTGGCTGTTTTGTTTACAAGATAATACATTTTCTGGCCCCCCGCTGTCGAAAACAAAATCTAGTTGTCACAGCTTGGCGGTTAGTTTTCATTCTCGACTCAAGTTGGAAAGTTCTTCCAGCACTCTGCCTCAAACAAACTTCACTCTGTATGTTTTCAGCTGAAGAGAGTTGTTGAAAACCAGGAGAATTTAAGTGGGGCTAGTATTTGAGTGAAGATTTAAGTAACTCAGTAAAATGACATGTCGTTTTAAAATGCATGTCATTTTACTTTAACGTTTCTTTGTCTGCCAAAAACAAGCAATGAAAAGTATGGCAGGAAAGAAAGTATTAAACTGAGCATGTTGCACCTTTTTTAGTGACGTTCAAAACTTTGTTTATTAAAGTGCACCTCTTTAATAAAATACTCACTCCCTAAACCTGCCACTAGTAATTGTTAAACTTTAAAGTCAAACATTATAGCTGTTTGACAGCTGAATATAGTTGTTTATAGACTGTTTGTCAGCCATGTTTACACTTCAGTCAGGTTTGTCCCTATTTAGCAATGCTACAATTGAAACGGTGTTATGATGTCTACACAAGGGCTGAAACGGGCATAACTACCACATTGAAATGGAGACAATGGCATTTAAAAGTTAGAATAATTTGAGCTATTTTGGCATGCCTAATCACTAAAACTGACCAAAAAGTGTGGAGATTTAAGTCGTTGTGACCTGTAAGAACTGTATTTTGTTTTTACTACAGGTGTTGCACATGTAATTTCTAGTTATAAGTGGTCATTTCTAATAAATGTTCTAAGTAAAAAGTCTCTTTTGCATTGAATTTGTATTAGAAGTATTCTGTTTTGATAGTAAAGTACGAATTCCCCGAAATAATGCTTAAGTATAGTAATGAAGTACGATTATTCAAGCTCTTTACAGCCCCGCTGAAGCCTCCAGCAGGGTTACGGCAAAGAAGCGGTGATCAATATGAATTTTTGCACTTTTGCACTTGCGTTCTTATCCCTTTTCTTTAATCAAAGCCAAAGTATAAAGAAAGCTTGAGAGTTGATTTACTGCACCGGCCTGTCGCTCTTTATCAACTTTCTCAATGGGAAGAGACAAAAGTCAGAGAGCCCCCAGAGCTCAGGGAAGACTGGGCCAAATGGCCTCTAATGGTCGCCTTTTTTTAGTCGTGATTTAGATGGTGGCCCAGTCCACAGCTCACCCAGCATTCCCTTCTCCTCCGTTCCGGGGTGCCGTAAGTGTGGGGTTACGAAGAGCATAAAGCTACCCAACGTCTGCATTCTTCCCTGGCCCACTGGCCTGTCACAGTCTGCCCCTGATTTAAGGCATTCCACTACAGTGGCCTCTATAAATTTTAAAACTAATTCGCTCCTCTACGGGGCTTTCTGTTTTTGTAACAGGCCCTCGGCTCGACGAGACCACTGACACTTTTATGAAGTGCTCCAAATGAGAGTCAGATTAAAGGTGGCCCCCTTAATGCAAGAGGCCTGTGAGGAGCTAGCGAGAGAGAGAGAGAGAGAGAAGGGAGTCTGATGTAGGAATCGGCATGGTACAGACTGATACCTAACCTGACCAGGAGTGATTTATTCATGCCAGTTTTAGGGGAGACACAGAGTGGGAGTGACTCGAACCGCCTTCAAGTCAACTGGCATTTTATACCTGTTCTAAAGTAAACACGCCTCTTGGTTTACAGCCAATTAAATTGTACTTAAGCCTGTAAGTTTACATTAGTAAACATGTTGGAGAGCTTGAGTAGGCCCAGGGCCGCGGTTTTGAACCAGACTTCTTCCTCTGTGCAGATGACAGGAAAAGTAAATGTGTTTTATGCAAGACTAAATGTAAAGCTCACAGCCAGCAGATGCGTTAACACCTTATCTGTCACCGGTTTACTTAAGGACCATCTGTTTGCGCAAGTCTTCAACCGCATATTGAAATCACACTTGCCTTATGTGCATAGAGAAAGTTGTATTTTTCTTTTCTTCTTTATCGAGCTTGAAAAATCCATCTTTTGGAATCTGAGGCGGTTGTTTTACGGGCCGCTTCTTTTAACGCATCACCAGCGCCAGAGTGCGGCCCGTGTTTTATGGTCTCGTAAACGAGCAGAGATGTTATGAAACGTGTGTCTGTGTGCATTTCTGCATTTGTGTGTGTATCTACGCACTTCTATCTGTGGCCGCATTTGTGTGTCTGATAGGGATTTATCTCTCCTTTCCCCTTTCCCCCACCTCTTTCTGTCTGGTTGCTGGATCACTCCCAAGAGAGTGATATTGGGCAGCCCTGCAATTGCACACGGTTCCCAGAGATTCCTCTCACACCACAACCATGAAACACACAGGGGGAGAAAGACTGTCTCTTTTAATTCTGTGCATCATCACAAAGTTCCTAATTTACCGTAATCCCTCATGGACCTGAAGATGCTCTTTTCATGGACGGTGTTTGACATTCTGCATTAAAATGCTTAATTCTCATGCAAACAATTGTCTTGTTTTGTTACATCAAGTAGGAAAAAGTATCCAAATCATTTGCTTAAGTATAAGAAGGCTTTATCCAAATCATATACAGTATTTGAGAAAAAGAAGATACGCACATGAACAGACCTTATTGAGTTGAACTCTGGAGTCCAACCAGTATAATTTGTGATCCGATTCAGTTCAGCTTAAAAGAATTAGCTCAAAAGAATAATCTGTTCACAAATCTGTACATTTCTTTAATTCAAAATGTATGTCCTGTATGTATATATACAGTATATATATAAATTGATGCACTTTTATAGTTTAAATTAATAAATTATTAAATTAATAGTTTTTATTTTACATTTTTATTTAATTTTTAGTAATGATGTTGTGTTTGTGCATTTTTTTAGTTTTAGTAAAATGAAAAATAAAAATGTTGCTATAACTAATTTAAAAACAATTCCTGTTTTTCATTAAATAACAAAATATTTCTATTTTCAAAACTAAAAAACACATTGTTACTGTCTACCAGTGATTTTAAGTAACTGTTTTTTTAAAGGGGTCTCGCTGTTGTGAAAACTATAAACTTTTTTTCTCTTCTCTTCCTTTAGATTTTTATTAATAATGAATGGCATGATTCTGTGAGCGGTAAGGTCTTCAGCACATACAACCCGGCTACAGGGGAGAAGATCTGTGATGTCCAGGAAGCAGATAAGGTGTGTGTGTATGTGTGTGTGTGTGTGTGTGTGTGTGTGTGTGTGCTTTTTTTACATGCTAGTGTGTTTGTCAGCACACAGTACAAGTGTGTATTTGGTAATTGGTCAAACCATTGCCAGAAACAGCTTTGGCACAATTGCTCTGCTGGACTACATTTAGTTGTCCAGCACCGCTATTGTGCTTCTCACTTTCAGCCTTCACTCAGCATGAATAAGCATCCAGATTGAAAGGGAGGAAGGGAGGGAGTGGGCTGTAGTTCAGTCTAATGTGGTTAAGCAAGCTAGAGGCTGTAGTTCCTCTCTGTAAATCAGGCAGAAAGTGTGGAAAACCAGAATGGATACAGGAAACAGAGACCCCCTGAACATGCAACTGGGGAAGTCATTGAGACTCATCCGGAATGAATTGATTTAATTTGTCCCAGAGGTGGACAAACACCTGTTTACAAGATAACTTGTGTCATTAAGTGCTCTCCTGTCTCTCTCCTCCTCTGTTTGGTTATCTCTCTTTGCTTTTCTGTTAGGCTGATGTGGACAAAGCCGTGCAGGCTGCGCGTTCGGCCTTCTCTCTGGGTTCGGTATGGAGGAAGATGGATGCATCTGAACGTGGAAGGCTGTTGTTTAAGCTAGCTGACCTGGTGGAAAGAGACAGTGCCTACCTTGCCGTAAGTACTTCATCCAACACAAAAACGAATTTCAAATTAAATGTTTGTTGAGGGAGCCATTTTTGAATGAAATGTAGAAAATAAGTGAATTTATTTATTAAATGTAACCTTTGATACAGTGTTGAATATTATGCAACCTTTACTTTTGGTCTACGTTAACATATACGGGTATCTTTTTTGCACTTTACAGCCTATAGAAGCTGTCACAAATATATGTTCTATTACTTGGGGCACTTGTTCCAATGTTTTTGATGTCTTTAATATATGTCTTATCCATATGTTCTGCTCAATTAGAAGCAAAATGCCAGACCCACACTCTTTTGTTGACATCAGTTCCTCATAACTATCACCTTCACTCACAAACCAATGGTCCTCTGACCAGACTTAATGTAAATATAACATAAAAGTCTCATTCTAGTCAGTGCCAGTTTTCAGTGAGCGAGAATCAGATTTAACAGGACAGAGCCATCTGAGCAGACAAAGATGCTCACAACAATAAGCAAGTGTCTAATGAGTGAGCCTGTCTGTCTGCCTCAGGCTTATTGGAGCCTCATGGCAGGAGCCGTAGGAGTTTTTCTAACAACTTTGATTTGTCCTGCAAATGTCTGAAACCCACGATAATGACAACGGCAAGTTGAAACACATGACCTTTGGGTGCTAACGATCACTTAGGTTTAGAGGGAAACGTAAAAGAGAGGTATTGTTCTTTTCCGTGATGTGCTTTTATCTCCAGCGTTCTTCCGCCCTGGACATCTGCTTTTACTTCCCACTCACGGAGATGTGTCTAAAGAGACAGTTTCAGAAACAAAAGTGCTATGTTTGACTTTGTGCTTGCAGCTCTCCGCCGTAGCCATTTTGAGTAAATCGCTTTTATCTTTCAGTTTAGACTCGGTCTTAAATGGACTGAAACAACAGATTTTCTCCATCCAGCTCTGAACAAGTGTCAGAGCAAATTGCTTTGAAAGAAAAATGCGATGTCCATGTGGTTACGATCACTCTTTATATCAATCTAATCCCACGCCGATAAGAAATCATGGCTGGCTGACACAGAGATAACAAAGTCAGGTCTCTGGTGATGGCTATATGAGTATCATGTTTCCTAGGGGAGCAGATGGAAGTGTGTGTTTTAGATGTGCTTAGTCTGAATGCAGCATGGGGGGGTGTCAGGTTTAATCTCTATGAGTGATTTTTCATCACACGCCCACACTCTCATCTTCCTTCTCTCCTCCCAGACCCTGGAGTCCCTGGACACTGGGAAACCTTTCCTCTCCTCTATCTTTGTGGACCTTCAGGGAACCATTAAAACTTTTCGATATTTTGCTGGATGGGCAGATAAGATCCACGGTTCCACGATTCCGACTGGTAAGATGACGACCGTCCTGCTTTTAACTCTTGCCTTTGAATTAGGCAGCATTGAAATTATGGGGGCGTTAAAAGGGTTGGGGGGTCTGACCACCCTAAAGGATATCAAAACAAAAGTTTGGAGTCTTAAAAGTAGATTACAGACTTTTTCTTTTTTTGCATTTATAGTAATTACAACAGTTAGCCTGGAAGCAGTTTCACTTCACAGTAAACAGAAATAAGGAAAGCAGTGGGGGCTTTTTGAGTGATAGAACATAGAAAATCTAAATATTGTAATTATTTGGCATTTCATTTTAGATTTCTGAAAATTGTATTTAATTATTAAATATATGAAGAATTCCTTTTCAAAAACTGATAACAGATAATGTTTTTAACAATTTTCAAAAAACTAATTTCTTCTTTGTTCAATTAATCTCTGAAGTTGGTTATCTGCAGTTATCTATTTCTGCAAATAAACTCTTCACGTTTTTTAAACTAATCTTTTATAAAAAAAAAAAAGTTGTTTTATTTCCTATAAAAATTAATCTTTCAACATTTAATTAAGTGTTTATGTACACTACCATTAAAACATTAAAAAAGTTTGGGCTCAATAAGGAGTATTTTTTACTGTCATTATACTTTCAGCAAGGATTATTAAATTGATTAAAAGTGTTAGTAAACAATGTTTCCAGGTTGTTCCAGTCTTTTTTTTAAATCTAAAGCATATAAGGATCCATATTTTCATGTGTTCTGGTCCTGTGATCGCATCCAACCATTCTGGAATGGGGTTCACTCTGTAGTCTTTGTTAATAACCCTTTCATTTCTGGCAAAAAAAAAATAAAAATATTGTGTTGAATTGGTCCACACCTCAGGTTCCAACTGTCAATATGTGGATATCTCAGCTGTCATCCTTTCTTCCTCTTCCCCTTCTTATAAACTCAATCACAGGTCGAACTAATTTTGGAAACTTTGGGAACCTCTTTATTTACAAAAACTTTGAATGTTTAGCTTTTTTACTTTTCTGTCATGTTTTGCTTAACTTAAGCAGTTAGAGATTTATACTTTTTATGTACATTGCACGCACTTGTTTAATTTTAGCGCTGTGGGTTGGTTTGTTGGTTTGTCTGTTTGTACTATTTAAAAAAAAAAAAAAAAAATGTTAGTAAAGACATTATAATGTTAAATAAGATTTAGATATTAAAGAAGATATTACTTGATGTTGTTTTTTAAAAACTATATTCATTAAAGAATAAGTAATGTAAATATATGAATGTTTACAACATTGGAAATGATAAGAAATGTTTCTTAAGCACCAAATCAGCATATTAGCTTGTGTGACAGTGAGAGAGACACTGAAAATTCAGTTTTGCTGTGAAAGTAATACATTTTTAAAAAGAGAAACTGATTTTATATGGTAATTGTTTTCCTGGTTTTAACTGTATTTTTGATTAAATAAATTCAGGCTTGGTTAGCACACAAAAAAAACGCCTGTTAGAATAATTAAAAAGTTTATATTCACTATTAAATTTCACACTTATCGTACAGTTTATATCACAGACACAGTGTGATTTTGCATATATAATGTATGTTCATGAAAGCTGGTTGTGCAGCTAAATGCTTTGGAGTACATGGAAGATATGTGCGCACTAGACTGGAAACTGTCAGTGTGTGAATGCAGACCAGGCCTTTAGGTGCAGGGCCATCCCAGACATTTTAGGAAGTTTGACCTTGAGCAGAGAGACCACAGCTCTAAGCCTGGGTAGAGCTGTGTTTTCTCTGAGGCCTGCAGGAGATGTTGTGGGGTTATGAAGGTGCACTGAGGGTAAACAGACGAGGTCCCGTAACAGTTATAAATCTGAGTGCTAATGGCCACCCTCCTGTGGAGCGCTGCCATCGGTGGAGCACAGTGACAGCTACGGGGCCAGGGGGCACTACGGGGCACGGGGGGGCACTGGGGGTCTGTTCTGGCTAATTTAGTTGTTTGAAAGGAACGCGGCAGGGAGCCTGGAGACTACGGGACAGCAGTAGACTTGCAGCTCTGATGTCACGGTCCAGCCATTAGTGTGCAAGTATGTGTGCGCGGGGGAGATTGTGGAGCCGCCCTTCAGGGCCCCCCTGTCACATGGGCCACATGGGTTAGAGGGAATCGGGAGAGGTGTCCGCCGTCGGGCGTCCCTGTAATTATCGTGCATTCCAACACTGTCTGTCACTACTTTTTCTCTCGCGCTCTGATATTTGCGTCTATGCTGTCCCATACGGTCCTTCTTATAAAGCAATCGTTCTTGTATTTGATAATATCTCTCGTATTCACTTTCTCATCTTACACAAACAAGCACCCATGGCATCGCATGCTGTTATGATACGATTTTCACAGCAGGAGAAATAAAAATAAAGAATGGAGGGGAAAAGAACTGTAAATCCCCCTGTCAGCGTTGGAGCTCAGCACTGGGCCTTTGTTGTGTTGCTAAACCAAACTTGCATAGTGGGAACTCACAGAGATTTGCTTTATTTCATTTCCAATCTCATCCATAATAGGATAACAGCACAAACAAACAGAATGTGTGTTTTTGGCCTTCTCTTATCTGGCCACCAAGTGAGATGAATCACTGGCATGTCTCTCGTCCAGATGCTTTACGCTAACTACATGTTTCCACATCGAAGGATGGAGCGATCGTGCTCTTTTCCATGTTGCCGTAACACAAAAACAGGGTCTTTTTGTTTGAAAAGTCAGCTAATGTGATATTTTTAGGACAACTTCTTTAATTTTCACCTTTAATTAAATTTGATCAGTATTGATCTAAGCACATGTATAAAGTATCTTTGACACCATATTATTAATACTATGATTCCTTTTGTTTTTTTCTGTCACACAGATGGCGAATATTTCACGCTTACCCGACATGAGCCCATCGGAGTTTGTGGACAGATCGTTCCTGTGAGTGTCTTGGCCCTATTTTAGCTTTTACTTAATGTATTTAGCTTTAAAAATGCCTAATTTTTAAAAGGGAGGTATTTGAACCCCTCAATTATGGATGACAGGTTTGTTGAGGTTTATCTATAGTGGGTTAGTTTTTGGGAAAGCCCTCTTTTGTTTATTCCCTTAGCATTGCAATGTCCCTCCTGAGGTACAAAGAAAGACACCTAAGGAATGCTTAATGGTTAAAGTTGGCCTAAAATGCTATGTAATAAATTGATGTTAGTGATCTTATTGTGAATGATTCATTCATACATATATACAGTTTGACCCTGTGATTTTTTTAATTAAAATGTCATGACCCCTACGTTCCACTGAAATGACATTTGATGGAAATTTGCAATTCTGCTTAAACTCTTCCCCTTTTTATAAACCTCTGCAAGCTTACATTCACATCTGCATCTATCCTATCAACAAGTGATAGATTAAACCAGGTTCCAGGCATAATTTGTTTTGCTCAGATGTACGTCACTAAAGTGCAAAAAAATTCCGCACCTTCTATTACACTGTATTTTACAAAACATTCCTCGGGTTACTGGAATTGTTTGAGGTTCTTATTAGTCACTGTACGGTAGGCTACAAACAGACTGGCAGGAGAAGGTCAAGGCCAGTGCCAGTGAGGCAGAAAAGGGAACTTAGAAATATTGAAAGGGGAACGCATGGGTGAGTGGGAGGTACACTTGAAGGGCAGAAATAGAATCGAGGAAGCAAAAAAAAATAAGATTGTGACCATGAAGAGCTTACCACTCTAGACCTCATGATAAGGGAAATTCTTGTTTCCAACAACGCACACCAAATATTCCACTAAAAATCTAGTCCAATGACCAGACTGAAGTGATACAGAAGACTGCGTGACTCTGTTTTAGAAATATAGTTTCCAAATGAATGCGCAGGAGTCATTAGTGAAGGAGTTATGCTCTCAAGAAGCAGAGATATGAGGTTGTCTGTACGAGCTCCCACAGTAAGTTCCTGACCTATGTCTGTACAGTGGAACTTCCCCCTGGTGATGACAGCATGGAAATTGGGGCCAGCGCTGAGCTGCGGGAACACTGTTGTCCTGAAACCCGCTGAGCAGACCCCTCTCACCTGCCTCTACCTCGGTGCTCTGATCAAAGAGGTACAGCAACATGATTTTATAACACTGTTTTGAATGACCGCATCACATTCATAAAATGATCAAAGCAATACAAAAGCAACATCAACACACATTCATGCAATTGAGTGCTATTTCATCATCCGTTCCTCACTGCACCCAGACCTTTGTTGTTCTGCCTTTCCCTTTCTCTTGGATTAAGAGGCCTATTTTCTTCTCTTCCTTTTGATGTTCTGTCCATCCTCTCATCCACAGGGCCTGTAGGGAGGTCGGGGTGGGTCTGGATTCCCCCTCCACGGCCTGTGGCGTTCTTGGCTCAGCTCTCGTCTAAAGCTTTTTCCTCTCGTACTGTTTTCACAGGCTGGGTTTCCACCGGGAGTCGTCAATATTTTGCCAGGCTATGGGCCAACCGCGGGAGCCGCGATCGCTTCGCACATGGGCATAGACAAAGTTGCGTTCACAGGATCGACTGAGGTAATTTTTCCTTTTGGACAAATGGAAGAATCACACCCTCTTCCCTTATCCTCCTTTCCACCGGTGTGACATAGTCCCTGTCCCGGATGTCACTCTTGGTGTGGACTCACAGTCTTGTGGTCTTCATTCAGGCATCAGTGAAGTGAACAAGACTGCAGGGTGTCACAATCAACATTTTAGGCATTTTAGGAGTCATTTGGAACTATTAGGATGTGCAAAAAATGTCAACTTTAAGGGTTGTCACTAGGAAAGTATCCTAAAAAGGACTACTTTGTATCTTATTTACTCCTAAAAGATTTACAGAAGTACCTTGCAAAGTTGTACTTTAAAGCATACTGCCCCTTGTGGCAAGCTGCTGTACCCCTATAGATAACATTTTTGCACGTTTTTTTACTGACAGTGAGGAGCTAGTGCATTTATACCCCATTACTAATGAGAAGTCTGAGGAAGTAGTGTTTATAGAGGGTCTGTCTGCTGTCTCATACTAAACACGCTCTCGCATCGGACCACCTGGCTTTCTAAAATCAATTCTAATAAACAGGTTTTAGGTGGAAGTGGCAGTGAGATGTTAATCCACAGGCGGTCTGTCATAAGTACGGAAAAGAAACAAGCATTGGACACCCAGGCCCCCGCTTCATATATACTGTTAATGTCGCGCCAGTCTGGTTGGACACCTGAGCTCATTTACGCTTTATAAGTGTCCTGTGCATACTGTATAATGACTACCCTTTCTATTGAGCTCTATGCATCAGACGTTAGACAGCTACACTGTGGCCCCGGAGGAAAAATGACTCTTTGAAGCCAACTGTATAAATTTAATAGAAAGCCAGGGACTGAAAATAGGCACCATTTTAGGCACAGAGACTTTACTGCTTGAAAACAGGCCTCACTGACAGCGGCATAACTCTGCTGTGACAGCGTATTTTAAACAGTGATTATCTCTAGCTGCACTTGCCTCACTGGTAAGAACCCTTAAGCCCCTAATTCAATTACAGCCTCTCATAAATCGTAATATTTCAGTGTATGTTTTGATCTCTTCTTGCACTTGCAGCATGTGCTTTGTTATTAATTGGAGTTGATTTTTTTATGATGTTTAGAATAGACAGAGCTGAAGCTTATGATGCCATTAGCTTGGCCGGAAAAGTGAGTTTGTTTATGTGCCCAGTTATAATCAAGTTACGGCAGGTATGTCTGTCCAAGAATATGTAAATATATAAAGGATTAAATGCAGAAGTTACCCGTCTTCTTTGAAGCGCGTTATCATATTATCTGGGCCTGTTAGTCTGGTTTTGCAAAAACTAAACTGTAATGATTTCAGTTATTTACTCAAGTTCGAAAATGTGCACTTCCTTTCAAAAGTTTGGGGTCAGTAAATGAATACTTTTATTTAGCAAAAATATGTTAAATGAAGCAATAATAACAGCAAAGACATGTTTATGTAGGCCTAGGTCAGACAATTCCGTTTCAAATCAATTTTCAATTAACTATTTTCAACATTGATACTACTAAGAAATGTTTCTAAGGACTAAATCAGCATATTAGAATGATTTCTGAAGGATCATGTAATGCTAAAGATATTAAGGTTATGGCATCAAAAAAGTACATTACATTTTAAATTATATTAACACTTTGTAAAATGGTAATATTTCACGTTCAAATAAACGCCTGGGTGAGCTTCTTTCAAAAATATTACAAACTTTTACCGACCTCAAATGTTTGAACGGTAGTGTAAATGTACTTAGTGTTTATCTTTATTGTTAAGGAAACACAGAATTGTGTGTGTGGACGTCTCACACATACAGAAGTGTTGTTTCAACAGAAAGCAAACTAAGCTTGTGTCCTTGAAAAGCAGTTGTTGAAATGTAACAGATGTTTCTTTTGTGGGAAATGACAGTGAAGAAATTTCCCAGTTCTCTGCTATTTTGATGACTGCGATGACTTTTTCCTTCCTTTAAATCAAAATGTCATTGATAAAACAAGAATGCAGTGACTGAGATAGAAACATCAACAGGCCGCACAAATTCTCAAATGATCGTAGCGTCACTCTGAACACAGTCTCTCAACCCACCCGTCTTCACCCACACTTCCACTGAGTGACTTTCACAGGAAACTCATCACTGTACACCCCACCCTCTCGCCCTTCCTCTTCACTGGCAGCGGCCACACAGCGTTTTGGTCTTCTCCTCGCGTCAGCACCGCTGCTGTGGGTGTTGCTGAGCTCTAATCTGGACTTGATTAGGCAGCCCAGATCTCTCATGCTGTGCGTGTGTGTACATACACAGACTCTGAGTCACTTCAGCCGTGTGTATAATGAAGGACTATGCCAGCAGTGGGTGGACAAGGGAGTGAGGCATTCTGGTGTATTATGACCTGCCCATTGCTGCTATTTGTGGAGTCTAGCCCCTTTGTGGCAAGTGTGCAGTGTGATTTCTCTTTCATCTTACAGAAATAAAAAAAAACATTTTTACCACGTTTTTAAATAGTTTTAAACATTTCTTACTTGTATTATTATTATTACTGTTAAAATTTTTATTATACACAAATTATGGCCATGACTGCAGACAAACCAAGAGTAACTAAACATTTTGGCATTAGTAGAATTGTTTTGGTAGCTCAGCTATTTCAAGCTACTTTTTTACAAATTACTGCAAAAAAAAAAAAAAGGGTATATTTAGACAATTCTTGGAAATGAACTAATTTGTGATCCCTACTCAGCCATTTTAGTTTCTTTTCTCACTTTTGCTTTTAATAACCTTTTTTGTATACAGCACAGCAGTTTAAAATGTCACAAATCAGCATATTAGCATGATTTCCGAAAGATCATGTGACACTGAAGACAGCCAAAAAATTGCATTTTAAAATACATTAAAATTGAAAACAGTTATTTTAAACAAGTGAAAACAATGAATTCTAATTAAATTATTGTAATATTAATGAACACAGTAATATATAAAATACTCCTTATTCAGAAAGTTTTAAAAGTCTTACAGGCCCCAAACTTTAGTGTATATTTCAAGTAGCCTCAGTGTTATTAGCTTGTAGTGCAGCACTTTAATAGTGTGACTATAGCATAAATACAAAGATCTTGTAGTTTCCCAAAATTGAGAGCAACACCCATATGCATATAATATCTGTGAGAGGTAGGCATTTCCGTTTGTACCAGCTTCCATTTTTTCCACTGAGCAAAAGTGTCAAAGAGAACCGAGGAGGATTGTTTTCCCTTCGTCTTCTCCCCTCTCCCTTTCTCTTTCTGCTATCTGATGGAAAACAGATAGAGAAAATATTCACTGTCAGTAAGTATGTTTTGCGGGAAGGAAAAATGTTCAAATGTTTGTTTATGGTTGCTGCTCACCAGCCTTTAAAGCGCTGAACTGGTTGTGAAGAGACATTTTCGCTCTCTCACACACACACGTGTAGTTGGAAAAGAATAGTTTGACGTGAGCATAATGCTTTCTTTGATGTGAAGCAGTGCCATGGACAACAGCTGTGCGATGTCTGCGGTGCTTACATAGTCCTAACAACATGTAAGATGAGAGTCAGTCCAAACTTTAGGTGAGAAGAAGTGTGAAATCCAGCTGGAAGAGCACACATTCGAGGATTCGAGAATTATGAAACAGTAGACTCCTGTTAAAAAGAAACATGCTCCTTAAGCTTAAGAATCCAAAAGCAGACTAACAAAGCCAACGAATGCATTTTAAAGGTCTTGTTTCACTGTTATTTTGTGGCATCCTACACAAACCTGCGGTCAGTTCTTCCTGTTCTCGATTAACCAGCAGATACTGGGACATTCCTTCCTCTTTGGCCGCCACCGTATGCGCTAATAGATATTTAAGATGTGAGCCGCGTCTCATGGGCCTGATAATGGTGCTGGTTGACTTGTTGAAGAGGGGCTTCTCATGCAGCAGGATTTATTAATGACAGCATCCCACTGATTCTGAGATTTAGTAAGGCTCCTCTGCGACGTCCCGGTGATTAAAGCGGCTCTTCTCTCTCCACAGGTAGGCAAGCTGATCCAAGAAGCAGCAGGAAAGAGCAATCTGAAGAGAGTCACGCTAGAGCTCGGGGGAAAGAGTCCCAACATCATTTTTGCAGATGCTGATTGTAAGTATTCAGACACTGTTTTACGGCTGGCCTCCTGTTGTCCCGTTGCAACAGTTTGTGCACAGGTGCTACTCCACAGACTCTCACATCAAAGACCTTCGGGGATCTTTTAGAGCTGCGTCTGGGCTTAAAAAAAATGAGTGTCTTATGTTTCCAAGAGGCCTGTATACATTCAAATGAGCTTATCTCACTTCCTAAACCCTTGGCCCTTATTGTCTCTAAGTAGCCCAAACCAAACCAAGGCATAAGTCAGAGCTTTTAAATGTTTTCAGCAGCCGTGAGCACGGCCCCCGTAAATCAGCCGAATGGACCCTGCCCGGACGCATCACACCACAGCAATAAATCTGCCGGCTCCCATTAACCCTTCAAATGCCACAGCCTGCCACCCTTTTCCCAGGTGTCCATTATCCCACACAGATGCACATACTCACGTGTATGTACGCATAAACAGCAGAGGCACCAGAAAAAACCTGGGCAGAGATCTGTTACAGCTGTTTAACTAGAAATGTGTGGCTATTAATAAACGTCTTATTGGCATGTAGGGGATAAGTTGCTCATTTATCACCTGCTGTTCGGGCTGTTCTTTGTTTTATTTAAATAACATTGCATGCTGGATGATGTTTAATGATGTTTTTCTCTCTTTCTCAGTTGAGCTGGCAGTCGAACAGGCTCATCAGGGTGTTTTCTTCAATAATGGTCAGTGCTGCACCGCTGGTTCCCGTGTCTTTGTGGAGGAGCCCATTTATGAGGAGTTTGTGCGTCGGAGTGTTGAGAGAGCGCGGAGAAGGACAGTGGGAAATCCCTTTGACCCAACCATTGAGCAGGGACCTCAGGTATGACCCAGTTCATTGCTGAAATACGATAAACATCTAATATATACTATTGTTCAGAAGTTTGGGTTCAGCAATTATTCAAAACTTAAGCATAGTTTTATATGTACTTTTATTCTATTTTTGAACTTTCTGTTCATCAAAGAATCATGGAAAAAACATTACATCACTTTTTCCACAAAAACATTAAGAAGCAACTGCTTTCAACATTGATAAAAATAGAAGTTTCTTGAGCAGCAGAATAGCATATTACAATAAATAGTGAAGGATTGATCATGTTACACTAAAGAATGGAGTTATGGATGCTTAACATTTAGCATTGATAAATAAAATTTTTAATATTTATTAAATTAGAACACACTTTTGTGTCATATTTAATGATTTTCATTACATTTTAAAATGTAACCATATTTTATAATATTTCATGTTTTTACTGTATTTTTTAATCAAATAAATGCAGCCTTAGAGCATAAAAGACTTTTTTTTTTAAATTAGGAAATAAAATTTTTCCACAGTAATGCATAATAATATATACCTAAATAATGTATTTTACAAAAAAAAAATACTAATTTAAATGCATATATATTAAACAAAATCTGTGAGTGGCATCAGTGTCATACAAATGTAAAAAAAAAATTACGTACAATTAAACATTATTAATTAACTAACATTATATGATCTGCATAATCAGTAGTCGGAGAACATAACAAGATAGGATTGTGTAGTTGATTCTGACTGTGTTGACTGTGTCAGGTGAGTGCAGAGCAGCAGAGCCGTATTCTGGAGCTGATTCAGAGCGGCATCACAGAGGGAGCTAAACTGGAGTGTGGCGGCAAAGCTCATCCTTCTAAAGGCTTCTTTGTGGAGCCCACAGTCTTCTCTGATGTACAGGACCACATGCGCATTGCCAAAGAGGAGGTAAGCTTGATTTGATCTCTGAATTCTTAGTCAAACTTGGAATGTTAAATGTTAGTATTACAAAAAAACTATTTTGTTTTAGATATTTGGACCAGTTCAGCAGATCATGAAGTTTAAAACTATCGAAGAAGTGATTGAGAGAGCCAACAACACAGAGTATGGTCTGGCATCGGCGGTCTTCACCACAGACCTCAACAAGGCCATGACTGTCTCTGCAGCTCTGCAGGCCGGCACTGTCTGGTAAGAGTTTATCACATCAACAGATCCTTACACTAAATAAAACAAATGCCATCTAATTGCTTAGTTTTTGGGCCATTTTGGGCTGAATGTAATATCGTGAAAGGTATGACTGTAAAAATGTATTTTTTGTTTTTGTTATGCAGGATCAACTGTTATAATGCCCTGAGCTGCCAGTGTCCTTTTGGAGGATTCAAAATGTCCGGCAATGGTCGTGAACTGTAAGTGCATTTATAACTGATGTGACATCACATTCACGTTTTCTATACATTTGCATTACATTTCCACTGACACAGTTGTTCTTAATTTTCCAGGGGTGAGATCGGACTGAAAGAGTACACAGAGGTGAAAACCATTACAATGAAGATGTCAGGGAAGACATCTTAAAGCACAACTACGTACGTTACTAGCAGTGGGAAGTCTTCCTCCGAAGTTAACCACTAGCCATTATCCTTTGGTTGTCTATAGTGGTAAAACACCACATAGTAACCACCCATCACTTCTGCATTGGAGCACCTCTTCTCCTGCATCTTCGTAGGCTGTACCCTTCATCTCCATCCCGCGTTCACTAGCAGCTCCACATCCACCGCCACAATTAACTGCCTCCACTCATTCCAGCTGTGACCTCCTTTCGCCGGCTCCACTAACCATACTAAAGCACTCGGAGTCCCGGTGAAAGAGGGCTACGCTTCTGACCACTGCACCAGCAACGTGCAGACACTAACAGACTACGACCACTCTCTCTGACGGTCTCCCACGGCAAGTGGCCAAAGGAGATCTGTTGTGTCCGAGGGGTACCATTCTCAAACCTCATAATTAACTTGCCTTTTCACTGGGTAGAATTCTAGTAGGCATATTCGTTTTTACTAAGACCACTGAAGCTCTCGATCTCAGAAAAAAAAAAGTTTTCTTTGAATGAGTATTAATTCTAAAGTTTGTGTAATTGCTTTGTGTTTTTATTTTTCATTTTTATTGTTTGATTGTTTTTACTATGTATAACTTTGTCGATGTCTTGACCAATGTAAACAAAAATGATTTACCTCAAAAAAAAAAAAAAAGAAAAGAAAAAAAAAGTTTTGGTGTGTATTTTCGACAAATGATTCCTTATTGATGCCCATGTATTGTTAGGTTTAAACAATTATGTACTATGAATATAGAAGTTAAGATATAGAGTAATTTCTTCATTAAAATGTTTTACTCAAAGGCTCTTGAAGGTGATTTTCTAAATGCTTTCATCACAGCGTAATGACTGAGAAAAAAAATTATCATTAGTAAGGGAGGGGGAAAACTCCCTGCACAGAGATCCTTTTGCAAGAAACATTTCTGTTTCAGTTGTTGCATATTTTCAGATGACTCTGAGTATTCAGATTTATGTCAAGCAGGGTGAGAACAGGCTGAGTCAGAAATTGTTTGGTAAGAGCTTTCAGATATGAGCAACACGAGCCAGATAAAAGAAGCACCCAGTAGTGCAACTACCTTAGAAGTTGCATTCCCAAAGAAACAGTCACAATGGATTTTCCCAGCAGCCCAGCCAGTCTGCTGATATCCTTAGTCAGACCAACACGCATGATGAAAAGACTTGGCTGCGTTACACAACACTGGTCTGGATCTGGAAGAGCAGAAAAGGACAGAACAGAGCTTTGAACTAGACCACAGAAAGACCACTACAGTGATAGTTCGCCTTCCTGTGGATCGCATGGAAATTAGTCTCAACCGAGTTAGTATGTGACAACAATGGAAGAACAAAAGTGGTTTGTTTCACCTCAAAGACAGTGCTGCATGTTTTCAAGTGTGAACCCATCAACACAGGAAAGTGTTGGAAGGTTGCGGGCGAAAGGCCTTACAAGGATTGTTTAATCCATTTGACGTTGTTGCACAATGGTGTCATCGACCCTTCCCTCCTTAGGAGTCTGTTGAATAGTATTTATAATCCTCTGGAGTCTGATTATAATCCTCTGGAATACAGTGTACCAAGTTCACACCGATATTTCTACATGACAGTAGTGTAAAATCGCTGCTTTTTAGCAAGAAAAACATGATAAATCAATAAATGGCGTTATTACAGACTTTATGTGTGATTCTTAAGGGTGTATTTTCATTTTTATGACTCTGGTAGTGCATAGTGAATTCAAATGAATATTAATGTTCTCACACCCTTACAAATCTTTGTTTTTAGGGGGGGAGGGGGAATTGTGAGAATGACCACAACGATGGCTTCTCGTTTGGGATCCTGGTTTCAACCAGCTTGGACTCGGCCCAAGGTTAAATGGCGAGGCGGCATCCATCATGATCGGAATTCCAATATCTTTCCTCCGAGACACACATTTATTAGATAAAGCACTTATGGAGTCTGATAAGTATCATTCACTGATCATTAGCCTATGCTCTTTCAGAGGATTTATGGTCAAATAGATCCACATAACCTTCCATTCTACTAAAGCAGAGGATGAATTAAACATTTGTGTATTATCTCTCCAATAGGCGCTTGGCGTACATTTCCAATCCTATTAATCTTCTCTATATAACTATGGATTTTCTCCACTTTGCCAAATAGTAGATAATGCATGTCACATTTATAAATGCAGATGTTCTAAAATGAGATTGCAACATTAGACGCTAGAATGTGTTCATTTGTCTTCATCAAGATAAGCGGAGAAATCTAAGCTGGCGGGAACTGGAGAACTGCAGAACCCTTTACAAGCTCCTCCTCCAGAGGGAGACACTTTCTCCCCTTCTGCCGTATCTCAGAGATCAGTTAGAATCACACAGTAGTGTGTTTGGACCGCTTCAAAATCTCCTTCAGTTTGTTTCATTCCCTCAGGAAAGCTCTTAAATATCTCAATAGCTTCTCTTAGATATCAATCAAGTTAACTAGAGACCTCTCTTAATTAAAAGTTCACAATAAAAAAGTTCTCCTTGAGAGTTTCATACACTGAAAATACTATGTTAGTTTTCCACTTCAGAATAACGTGTGTGATTCAGTGTTACTTGCCATTTCTTTGTAATTGCTAGTAAACTGAATCACAAATTCAATTAGATTAACTCAAACAAGAAAAACTGTTCTTTTGAAACATCCTCCAATAATCTTTTTTTTTATTACTTTTATTAACTTATATATATATATATAACTCTCCATTCCGAATAGCCAAAGATAAAAACTTAAAAAAAAAAAAAAAAAACTGAAATGCATTAATCTGACTGAACTGGGATGCATCCTTCAATAAATCCTCTTTTAAAACTCCTGAATAGAATAGAACATTTACATTGTACATGTACATTTTTGTTTTACAATCAAACATCACTCCACGTACCTCAGTCTTTACATTACCATCTGCTACTTCTAAACCTGTACTCCCATTGTCGCATGACTAATTAGCAAGACAAAATGAAGGGGCAGTGAAAAAGAAAAACACTTGAAGCATGTTGGGCTTCAGCCAGCTCCAGTCGGACCTCTGCTCCCTTAGTTGGGAGTTAGCTAGTTTCCTCTTTCCTCTGACATCACTCCTCAAGCCTCATGCAACAATAATACGGCCCCAATTGCATGACATTATAGCTTCCTTACATGCACATGGGAGGGCCGGGGCTGAAGTCCCTTATGAACGCAGACTTACTGCTCTCAGTTCCCAGCTAGAACCAGCTGCACAGCTGCTGCATGGGATAAAGAGATTCCAGTGTGTTTTAGGAAGAAAAAGTTTCCTAACAGAGCACTTCCCATCTCTGGGCAGTCCATGCACCACTGTTAAAAATGCGATGCAGCTGTGTTGTAGTCCCAAAGGCATATTTTAAAATAAAAGTTCGCTGTCAATAAGGGCACCTGCCCCTTGTGCAATTAAAATCAGGAAACAGATGTATTAATGACAAGTGAATCACAGGCTTATTTGGGTGTTTTTTTACATTAATTATTTACAGAATCTTACTTGAGAAACACACTGGATTTTTATGAGAAAATTCTTGGAATTGATACGCATAGGCTCCAGGAACACAATGTTAAAACTAGATCGTAAGTGTCTGATATGTGATCACTAGAGAGACGGCCAGATTCATTACAATTTGCTTTTGTTTTTTAACAAAGCAAAAAATCTGCACAAGCTCAAAGCTCCCCAAGGAGTCTGGCATCTCAGAAATGAAATGCATTGATTTCTGAAATCAGGACCTTTCATTCCATTCTTTGATCATTTAATTTGTTGTTCTAGCTTAATTTATGAATGCAAGCCAAATGCTTAAGCATGTGCCAATACATGCACAAACACACAGTCAACAAAATGCACCTTGTGTGTGTGTTCTAATGTGGTCCAGATGTTCTTGAGGCACATGGAAACAGGTGATGATAGCATTAGCCTGGGATTGGACACAGATGGAAAGGGGCTTGAACCTATTCCTGTATCACCATCGGGGTCGTAAATAATTCTTTTTCCCTCTGAATGATGAAAATGATTTCAAAGTGAATTACGGTCGGCCAACTCTCTGTGTTGTATAAACTTGCCATACCAAGGGTCCGCTCTTAGCGTCAGATCATCAGTCAAGTAAAACATATCATTCATGTCTTTCTTTGTCACATTCTCACTTTAAGGCTGAAGGATTGGCTGGTCCTTGAGGGACAATATTATCACATTTAGAAGGTCTGGTCTGAAAACATGACTTAGATTATCCTGCCAAAGTTTTGTGCAACCATCCAGCCAGACCATAACTTCTGGTAGGTGCTATTATGTGTATCCTATAGGTCCATATGGACACACGCACATGTTGGGTTTCCATATTTTATGAGGACATCCCATAGAGGTAATGTTTTTTTGTATTGCACAATATATTGTATTGTATTTATATTGTATTTTCTATTCTCTTACCCTGACTCTACCCCTCACACAAAACTTTGTACTATCTTAAATTTATAAAATTCATCAACTGTTTTCCTAATGGGAACAAGAAATTTTAACAGTATTACTATCCTTGTGGGGACATTTGGCCCCCTTGATGTAGGAAATACTAGGTACACACTAACTAACTACCATTTAGTAAATCATTATACAGGGTGGGCCATTTATATGGATACAACATAATAAAATTGCCACCATGGTCACCACCCATCTTGAAAGGTTTCCCCCTATGGTAATATAAGTTAATATCACCAACCATTCCCATTTTATTAAGGTGTATCCATATAAATGGCCCACCCTGTAGATCATGTTACAGTACGGACATTTGTTACAAACAATTTTTAATCTCAAATAAATACTGTTCTTTTGAACTTTCGATCCACCAAAGAATAGTAAAAACTTTTTATGCATTACAATGTCCTACCAACCCTAAACATCTGCATTTTAGTACATACATTCATATTTATATAAAGATCCTATTCAAACATAATATAAACCTGAAAGCCTATTACCCTGTTTAATTTCAAAGTTCTGTCTCAGAGAGATCCATATCACGTCTGTAATATGAAGGATCGTTTCCAGTCTGGCCAATTTGGAAACAAGCTTTCTGGGTAGTTTTAAAACTAATCAGCTATGATTGTATAGCTGGTGGGTTAGTCTATTGGGATAAAATAAAGAGCCACTACATGTGTCAAAGCCTTGAGTGAGGATGGACATTGAGCAGAACAGAAAAATATGTCCAAACTCTGCAATTACACCTCTCAAGAGACGGGATACTTGAGTGTATGAACAAGATCTGTCATGATCTGAGCATGTTGTATTTGTAGAAGTCACAGCAGATTGCATCGCATTATTCTTTAAGGTTAACAGTGTAATATCATGCGAGGATCTTTAGCGTTAGATTATCTCAAGGTGCATTCAATCTGGCCTCCATAACAGGAACTTGCTTTGAAGCAAAGCACATACATAAGGTAGACAGAGATATTGAGCTTTCCATTTCAACTATTAAAACGGCCAGTTCATGTAATTACTCTATCACGGCTGTCAGAGACCCTCCCCCATATCACCTTAACGTTAACCCCCCATCCTCACACCCCACATGAGCAGACCCCTCCATGAAAGCACCCCAAATGGGGCAGCACAAAGTCTATGTGGCAGCCATTTGGGAAGAGAGTCGTTCACTGTGATGGATGCATAAGAAAGCAACACGTTGTCCCAGCAAGGTGCCGCGGAGCTGCGGTCTATTTCAGCCACCTTTTAACCACCATGTCGCAGTGTGAAATGATTCATTTGCGTTGGCAGACGGCCGTATATCCATGGCGAGGGAGAAAACCCTGTTCTAAATCTCACACCCTCTGTTACATGTTTATGCAGCTGGATTGTTTTATTGGGCCAATTAAGTAAAGTTGTGATAATTGAGCATAAGTATCAGGGTGGGGAACAGGGGCAGTCCAGCTGTCAACTGCTGGGCTCCATGAAATCCTCTCTTTACACCTGTGCTCTTTAAATATTACAGCTGTGTGATGAAAAACAATAGGGAGGAATTACCAGAAGAGAACACAAATGTTGTTTTTGAGTCATAAATGGTATAATCTGTGCTTTCAGTTCTGTGCTCTTTGAAGACACCCTACACTGCCAGGGAAGGTAATTTTGCATTCAGGGGCATGAAAGCATCAGCTCATTTCCTGCACGTCTCCTCCTGATCATATCCCAGCAAACCCCATGACTCACCCGGCAAAGGACGCAAACGTGATGTTTGTTTGGAGCTCGGCAGGCCAAGGGATCTCCCAGCGGAGCGCAGAAAACTCACACAGCTGCCTGAGAGCCCACTAATTGTGCTTTCCGTCGCCCCGCGATAACAACCGTAGCTGTTTTGAGCATTTCCACACCCTGTCACAGAGAAGATCATCGTGAATTTAATCTTAGTGAGGAAAACAATAATAATACATCAATGAACACATGAATAAAAACAACTTACCAACTTTGGAAAAATCCAATTTTAAGTGTGATGCAAAACTATCAAGTGGATACAATAAAACTCACCCTCATGTTGCTATTAACCTGTATGACAACGTTTACCTTCAATGAAGGGTTATGGCATCCCCAATGTCTTCAAAATAAATGTGTTTGCATGTTTAAACAATATTTGGTCATTCTAAAATGGCTCAAAAAAACATTCCCGTCTGAAAATGTACCAGCCCAGTTTTTGTGAAATCACCACAATGCGATTGTAGTAGCTCCAAAAAACAGAGGCATTTAAAACAAAAAGTTAATTGTATGTAGTTGTATGAAAAAAAAAAAAAGCTTGAGCACTGAAACACGTTCAAACCAAGAGGCTGAGCTCACTGCTGGCAGCTTTCCTCAGATCCTCTCACTGATAGGTGGGATGGCGATTTCCTGTGATGAAGCTGGACAATGTTTGGTGGAAAATTGAGAATACCTGAGATTCTGTAACACGGAATTCCTGCAAACATTAAACTGAGATGACCTGAATTCCATTTGGTTCCTCAATATCTCCTGGCGATGGTTTGCTCAGGCTTGAAGAAGTTCCACACACCACAGGATGTAAACCTCCTGTTGCATGTCTCAACAGCCAAGAGCACATCCATCACACTTACACAAGCAAGACAGTGGTATTAAAACCTCCCCTCTTCCAGCAGAACGTCCTTGGGATTTGAGCTGAAATGATTTCATATGAATGTTATGGCACAATCCTGGCAGAAAGAGCATCAGATTCTACTACTAAACAGTTTATATTTTCAGCTCTTATGATTCACAGCTGTGCTGTCTGTACCATTCGCCTCGACGTACAGCTGCGGGATGACAAAGCTGAGGAAATTGGATTTGACAGTGTTTTTCATTCTTTCATCCCCAAAATAACATTACCCACGATTTCCCATCTCTGACAATGTGATGATAATGGATGAGGGCAAAAGCTAAGTTTACAATAGGGGATCTTCATTTGAAGAAGGGGGCCAAGAGCAGAGATAGAGCAGGAAAACAAACGTTGAAGTGCTGATATGTAGAGCAGTGAGTGATAGAACATCTTCGCTGTTCATCCATTGATGGAAAAGACTGTCGACTGAGAGTCGGATCTCTTGATTTTGCCAACAATGAGGTCTGATGCTTCCTAAAATTGAAGTCCCTTAATATAAATATTTTGAGCATGCAGAACCTATTGTATTTGTCTATCTATTGTATTTATTTACCAAGTATAAAAGAACTTGTGAAGGGCTCAGTGTAATTCAGATGTTTTGTTAAATAAACAAGGAAATGCTAATTGGTTGAAGAAACAAATTTGCTCCTTCACATGGTCTTCCTGAATACAAGATCTGTGTTTATTAACCATACAATAAAAGTCAATGGGGTTAATGTGTTCAAAACACCTTTTCATTTACATTTAAACAATCCCGTTAAACTGAGCTTTTAATATAGAATGCAAATGCAAAACCTTTTGTGTTTGTGTTTCTTTTTCGAATCTGACATACAGAAATTTGTACTTTATGTATACTTCTTCATATTTAATACATTTAATGGCTAAGGGTTCCATTATTTGTTCTTAACTTCCTATCCAAACTTCCAAATCCTGAAGCATGAGTTGAAAGGAAACCAATTCGTCCGCTCCAAATTTTGCCCAACCCTGCAGTCAGTGTAACAAAAAATATCTTTGAGAAGTTGGATATTTAAAAGTAAAAAAGGAATATAAATCTATTAACATTGCTGAAACAGGCTTCCATGAGGAAGTGATCACAACTGAGGGAATACAAACAAAATTTAGTATGATCTAATAGACTCTGATCAAGCCAGTCGGGTGAAAGCGATACTCTGAATAATCAACCGAGTATCACTCATAATGCCTGATACTGCAGAACGAAAGAGAATCGCATCTGTTAATCAAAACAGACGGTCAACATAACCAGGAAATTGAGTGTATTTTCAATGGCAGCTCCACAAAGGATAGCAAGTCCAAGCAAAACACTATGCCCTACTTTGCATGAAACTTTACTTTTTTTGCACTCGATCCATCCAGCCTCCAGCTGTTGTGTGTCCGTACCATAGCCATTGTGCACCAACCATCTATACTTACAAGTTTTGGATGCTAAAGGAACTGAGGCTTATAAAGTAACAGCTAGTGCACTGACTAGCCTCCCAGGGGATAAAGACGGCTTCATTTGAATGAAAATAGTCTCCCTGTCCCCTGAGATAAGACTGAATCAACATGGGGTCTGACAATTCAGAATGGCTTTCAGCGCATAATGTGAAGGATAAAGTCTCTTTGCTTTCCTTTCTTGGCTAAATGCATTTGAGGTGCATCAGACAGGGTGTTCGGGGAGCTTCAGCCTTGGACGCTGCCAAAGACCTAAAGCATATCTGCTACTTTGCACAGCAATTATCCAGGTTTTCGTTTTTCCTCCCGGGGTCTCCAAGAGACTGGTTTTGCACCGTCCACACGCATTACTTCTTGCACTGATTGAAGACCGATCCTGTCACCCCGTGTTTTCCAGGCTTTCAGGCCACCCAGTACGGACGAACCTCACGCATGTCATCCCTCTGTGTGGTCCTCTCAAAAGAGAAACAGATAGACACAGAGGAAACTCAAAGCAAGTGCCAACGGAGAAAGAGATGTTTCAAAATCTGACAGTGTCATTTCTGGGAAAGGAAGGAAGAGAGGGAAAGGAAAGAAGGAGGCGGCGGCGGGGGGAGCCCAGTAAAACAAGCAAAGAGTCTGAGCTGATTGTGAGTGTGGGACTCTTGCCATGCGATGAGAGCAGGAGACTGAAGGGAGGGTGTGTGCGTGTGTGCATGGAGGGAGAGAGAAATGAGAAGAATCTCCAGACT
Organism: Enteromius thamalakanensis; assembly: GCA_032357475.1. NCBI lineage: Eukaryota > Metazoa > Chordata > Actinopteri > Cypriniformes > Cyprinidae > Enteromius > Enteromius thamalakanensis. The sequence goes on along the minus strand of JAUCMT010000134.1, from coordinate 12,412,858 downwards.
TCAGTAAAACATTCGCTATTCTAAATGCACTAAACGCTGAAAGAGAGCCACAAAGGATTAATTCACATGAAAGCGCCTGCAGTTTATACACAGCTCTGCTTAAAGAGATGAGAAAACAGTTATTTCAGTCCACGGGGCATCCAACTGCTTTGACTGATCATTAGGGGCTAGTTAGCAGCCTTTACCATCCCAGTCTCATCCAAGAGACGGAGTCACCTTTCACTATAAAAGCCCTGAAACGAGTGCAGTAAACACAACAATTAAAAAAAATGCTCCATGTAAATCTATCTTTCAGCAGAAAAAAAATTAAAACACAACCCTTTCCTTTCTCTAATGGGTTTTATTTGTGGTTTGCTGGATTAAAAGGCCTGTTTCCGGCCCACATGTTGGAGATGCCGGTCGCCCCCGAAGGTGTTTAGTGCGAGTGAGCCGTGTAGCGCAGAGGCACGGGCAGCTGGGAGAGATTAATAAAGAGAGGGAAGGCTCGTAAATACTGCTGCCCTGCAGTGATGAATGCCTCTGCAGTACATAGACAGCAGGATGGGAGATAAGGGGAGAAAAGACAAACACTCTTGCACCCAGTCAGGCCTTAACCTAAAAGAGTGCTTGGACCAAAGGTCTCCAAACACTAGAGGACAGCATACCAAGGCGTGACTAGACAAAAATTATGGAAGGGTTAACTTTCTGGTCAGTCTCACTCTCTGAGGTTCATTTGCTCAATCTGATGGAAATTCATGGTGGTACAACAAAAGAATAAAATTATTAAAAGAAGAAGAAAGGATATTTGCATGCTTTCAATTACCCATCTAGAAGACAAAATGACAAGTGTATTAATTGATTATGAGGAATAAACTATGAGAACTATTCCTGTCTAAAGTACATTTTATAGATCACATAGAACTCAGATGTTGATTGTAAGATGTTCCTTAAACCCGCCACAATAGCACCCAGTCCGTCAGACACTTGATTCGTTAGAAATTAATCTAATGTGCTGATAGGGTGCTCAAGATTTTTTTTATTGTTAAAAATATTGTTGCTTAATATTTCTGTGTATATTCTGTGCGTTTCATGAGTGGCACAGAAATGAGACGATTATATTTTAAAGACCTAATTCAGCAACAGTTCATAGTGACGAACAGGAGCCAAATAACAAAGAAATCCAACTATGCAATTCACTAAAAAAATTATGTATTTGCAGCCAAGCAGATGGAAGTTATTTATTGATATGCAAACTAGTGAACCAAGTCTTGTTTTACCAGAGAAGAAGAATGCTGTGGTTATGAAGAGAGTGAAAAAGAGCAGAAAACAGTGAAATTTAGCTAGCAGGAGAGGAAGAGAGCGTTTAGTTTGAGGTTTGTGGATGTAATTTTCCTTTGGTGATGAGAAAACGAAGAAAAGGCTATATTACACGTGCACATGACAATCAAGATTATAAAACACGCCTCAGTTTGGGAACGTTTAAAACAACTGATAATACGCAACTGTCTTGCCGCAGAAAACCCCAGAGCATTTTACACTAAGAATAAAATCTATTAGTCCAATGATTCAGAAAGGATCTAAACAGCCTCTGAGAGTATCACACGGTTGTGCTTCAAAAGGGAATAATGAATCATCATCTCTTCTTCTAGTCTTTTTAAATGGATACTACACTCAAAATGAAAAGGCTGTCATAATTTACCTTCATGTTTTTCCAAACCTATAAGACTCTAGCGGAATATTGTCCATACACAGCAAGTAAATGGCATACAATGTTGTTTTAGACCCCCTTAATATATAATTACTGAAAAAGCAGGCCAGCCTAACACCAGACTATAAAACTGCCAATTAACAAAAAAGTAAACCAGAATAAATAAACATAGCAAACATAACTGCTTGACCAATTCAAAGCGATCAGTTTATTCCAGCAACAGTTAACTTTCATTCGGCAAAGAAATTATGCTCAGCTCTTGGCACTGAGTTGTCCAGTTCTGATGATGTCACTCGGACCTCTGTGACCCAGAGCTGGGTGTATCGGCTATGGTTGCGCAGGAAAGCCTTTCTCTCACTGCGGGATGTGTTTTTCCGGGCAGACTGCGAGGAGTCGCTTTAACAGTGGGCGATTATTACTTAACAAAGCTCTGCACTGGACACACACTCCTCACTAACACACATATACATGCACTCCTAAGAGAGAAAGGTGTTAAGACTATTCAGTAATGTGCATGTGCTTCGGCCCCAATCGCAAAAGCACTGGGCACACATAGACAAACAGGGGTGAGCAATTCACACGTCATATCACAGGAATCAGTGTGTGCAATGGAAAATATAAAGAAATAATCATATTGAGCAATGCCTATGTTTACAAAATGGCATCCACTACCACACCCAAGGGAGGCGAGATCAGGGGTGAGGTTATAGTTAACAATGACATAGAGCGTTTAAAAATCGTATGTTGAGTAACAATATTTGGGGAGAGAGAGAGAAACGAGGGAAAGTTAGGTAGAGAGCAACTCAAGCCATTTCGGGGGGGCTCATTTAAGCTATGGTGACCAAACAATTGCTTTATTGCCTCGGTGAGAAGCCAAAGCATTTTGTTCTGGCACAAAGCTCCTCAGATGTTCTTTCATATGGCCTGGCAAGATTAAGGTAAAAGAATAAGCTTGGCTACGATTCAGCAGAGCCACCTCCTTTGAGAGCTCCCCTATGCACCCTCAGTGATATGTGGCTGCACAGGGACAGCGCATTAGCTTAATGGGCGGACAAATGACTCCTCCGTCGTCATAGCCGTGCGCCTGGACAGTTAATCCAAAGGTTTCATCACTTCGGTTCAATGCGCTCAAGCTGACACGCCGCCACTCTCAACAGCCGAATGGATCATTTCAATTAAAGCCAAAAATACCAGTAATGACTCAAACGGTGATTAAGTAAAGATGTGTTTACGGCTTAAACTGTTCCATACATCAGATGAGTATGGGTAGAGTGCAGATGTTAGAAATGCCGATTTGCTCTGCTGAGATCTTTCTAATGGCATCATTTCCTGTCTCAGGACCTCGGAGCTATTATTTTAAATGCATATATAGTTTGCTCTGGTTCTCGCTTTCTATTTGTGCCTTTATATTAGCCCTTTGTGTAACACAACAAGCATGTTTACCTGCAAGTAATTTCTTCCCCAACTCTTATGAAAAAGCACTTCTGTGCACTTTACTTAAAAAGATTATGTTTACATTCATAACTGAATATTTTAGATATTTAACTGCATGCAAATTGCACTGAAATGAAAATATCATTTTTAGTTTATTGTAGTAGGGATTACATTTACAGTAAATCTCAATTATAATCAGAGCATATCTGTGCATGCTTATGCTGTAATAGCTCTCCTGAGGCCAGCATGCATAATTCAACAAATATATTGCACATGATTACTCCCTAGCACAAACTTTGGTCCTTATTGTCTCTATAATCATAAAAACGAGCTTGAATGGGTTGCAGGTGTCAGCACTAACAGGACCTCAAGTTCAATCACAGCTGCTTGCTTCCTTTTGCCAGTTCCTGCTTAGTTTCTAAAAGATTCTCCTAAGCCCATCATTCACTTTTTCCTATATGTCATTTCTGTGTATATGTTAATACCATGCTAGGCAAGAAGGCAGGAGCTCTATGAGAATGGGAAACCAGATGACCTGTTGAGAGTCTTAGGTGTTTAACCGTTATAATGTATTTCATCATCAGCTCAAGCTGAGCCAATAATGGCCTAATGTATGTCTCTGTAATCAATAAGGTTTGCTATAGAGACAAGAAGAAAGAGATAAATCATGTTGTACTGTGCAGAAAGTCATTACATGTTAAATATATGACAGATTGATGTCATAACTTTCATAAAATGCAATGAAGTGCAGTATAATTTTTCAGTAACACTTTACAGCAGGGTTAAATTCAGAAGCATTCAATTATTTTGCGGCATTTATTCATCAAGGTTAATGTGGATTTATAAATACACTATTGCTAATTGTTCATTAATGTTCATTTACAAGGAATGATGAACAGTCAGTCTGTCGTTATTGCAGAATATAGTCCATCAAGATTTAGATATATATAAATGTAATGCAAATATAAATATATAAGGCCTAGAAATATATATTCATTACAATGCACAAAATAAAACAGTTAGAGTACAATGTGTAAAAATATTGTGCATTGTAAGTATACGATTTCCAATGAAGGATTGTTAGTGAGCTCAACCTTGTTACTAAGTCTTAGGATTTATTCTAAAATACTTTTTTTTTTTTCTTTAAGGAATTAGAAGCTGTTATGCTGAAGAAATCAGGAGGAAAGTAAGCGGGAAAACAAGCTGGAGCTGTCAAAGCTTGAACTGAAAGCACAAGATAAGCAAAGACAGTTCTGACACTGAGAAGAGCCTTTGCCGTGAGGTGCTTTTATAAAATCACATGTTTGTGATTATTCTTGGGAAGTAATGAGGAGAGAATACGAGAGAGGGGGTGTTTTAAGCAGATGATGAATGGGAACTGTATCATCTTTGTGAAATGACTATCTGCGGAAAATTCACGCAACCCTGTCAAAATATGAGTGAGGCACCGTGCAGGAGCTTTTGAAAAAGATGCTCTCGAGGGAACAAAGCATTATTAATGTTCAAAGAATGTCCTGTAACTAATGAATGTCCAGGATTATGCTTGGCCATTAAAGGTACTTCAAGAATTGTCTGTGGTGACATATTTCTCTTCCTGAAGAGGGTAAAAAGAAAAGGAAAAAAAAAACTGCCTTTAAGTCCTGCAGAGCAAGTTACTTTGTGTGTCATCGCTCTTCCTGCCTCTGAAATTCACAATGCTTATCAAAGCATGATGAGACATGAGATCAGCAGGGGGCGTCAAATGACCTGTCACTTTCACAGGGTTCCTCCCTCTCCCAAAGATCCACACAGAACGAATCTGATATTGAACAGGGCACTGCTCATGTGAGCGACACCATCTGTCTGTGAAGAGGTCCCATGCTGCACGTGAAATCTGATGACAGGAAACAAAGGAAAAGGAAAGGAAAAAAGAACGAAGGGCAAAATACATTTTCAATGGTAGAGAAGGTTTCTCTGTCTCTTGCTCTGCTTTATATTACTCTAAACTGTGACACCTGTTAAAGACAGCATTACCAACTCGAGGCGATGAGCGATTGCCAATTCGTGATACATTTCAGCAATTGTCACGGTCCTGTGCGCAGTTATGTTTTGTTTAACTTTGGCACCGAACAGAAAAGCACAGGAAGACAAACATCCCGCTGAAATGCAGTTAAAGCGCCTGATAAACTCCACGCCCAACGAATCACTCCTCAGGCCATAACAAGGAGGTGTTTCTCCGCATTCCCCTCATTTGAATTCTGGCTAGAAACAGGCCACTTGAGGTCAAAGGTGATGATATTGACTAAAACGGGACAGCGCAGTGGAAGTAGTCAATTAAAAGCAAATTCAATTATGAATTAATACAGTCAAGTTTCCACAGCTTAAGATCATTATGGGCTTGGACAGCATCTTCATCCTCATTCAAAAAAATAAGTTCGCCTTTTGAGGAGATGAAGCTCCGGTTTTCATGACAGAGGGGTTGTGGGGAGAATGCTTGCGTAAATAAACAAATTAGGAGGTGCACAAACAGACACACACACATAAACTTGTAGTCTATTAAGCCAGCCTGCAGACTAGCAAAGTCAATATGGAGCTCCAATCAGAAACACCAGGGCTCCCAGCACTCAAGGTTGTCTTGGCACGAGGACAACATTATAGCACATAAACAAGGCTATGGGTCCATATCAAGGCCCTGTAATTGTTATGAGCTGGGCTGAGAAGAACTGCCATGTTTTTACTGCACGCTTGTTACTTCTGTTGTACAACCATGAGCCTGGTGAGCAAATCTTTACAAGTCGTGCCGGAGTCGTATAATAAAAGAATCTGGCCATTGGGAAATAAATAAATAAATAAATCCAGAACAAAACGACACAACCCAGACCTAGTCCGGTCCAAAGTACGTTTTTCAGCCTCGACCGTTTGCCTCTTCCGCACCTGCAACACTGTAAAGTAGGCAATGACAATATTTGACATGTCGCCGATTGTATTTCATGACCCTTTAAATGAAGTTAGCACTCTCCATTTGTAACGTCTGGCAGTATTCCCTGAGTAGCTGCTAATTCACACTCCTGGTGCTTGTCAGTTGGTGCATTCAGAAATGAGAAAGCATGATTTCACTTGAATAGCATGGAAATAATTAAAAACAGCATTACACTGCATTCATCGGCAGTCAGCTTGAGACTGACCTCATGTACACATGTACACAGACAGAGAGGCTCATTGCTTGGAGATGGTACTCGGATGCCTGGTAACGCAAATTGATTTTCCTCGGCTTCCTACAGAACCAGAAACTCGCACAATATGCGAGTACATCTATGCAAAATCCCACCCATGAGATGCATTAAACAGCAACTGAGAGAAACTGTACTGAGTAACTCTATGCTCGCTGTACCACTGATGGATGGAAAAGGGAATGGAGGCTTTGAGTAATACAGGCGGGGGAAGAAAAAAAAAAAGTTGGACAAAAGCACATTGTTGTTGTTACATTAATCTGGATACAAGAATGGGAATTTTCCTCCTCATTATGATCACACGCTGCTGGGCAAGCGGCTCCATTTTCTTCCCCCACCGTGCCCTGGCAGCTCGAAGCATCCCTGCTGAGGCGGCTTCCTCACCGTGATGAGTTTTTGACAGGCTTTACAGCCGTGCCAGGCCAGGCCAGACAGTGGCTGAGCAGAATGCTGGCAGTTTTTTGGCGGTTATTAATCTCCCCATCTCCCTTGCTCCGTGCTTTTGAGACAGACCAGCTAACACATAATTGTTATGCAAACTTCTTAGAGCAACAGTTTGTTTAAGCACATGTGGACTATTATTTGAATCGATACTATTTTCCCCCAGATCTGCTACAGTTCTGGAGGATCATCTAGTGAACAAACATTATCTTCTGCAGGTGTAAAACCCACTATTGGCAGATATTATATAGTTATTAGAGCACTGAGCTAAACACACAGCTATAATTCCAGCATACGTGTGTATCAAATTACCCATTACACTTTTAAGATGACTTAGCTATTGAGAAGAATTGCAAAAAGCTGAAGCCACTAATGGCAACAAAATGATGTTTAATCATCTCAGTGAGCTCACATCAGTAAATGGTTGAGAATAATTGCTTTAAAAACCTCTTCAGACAAAAAAACAAAAACTAAATACGAACTCTCTGTCTAAATGAGTTTGTTCAGCATGGAAGCAAAAGCACTGCTGCCATCTGCTGTCTGTTAAGGAAACTACTTAAGCTTGTCTTTGTGGGTGCACACTGCAAAACCCTAATATACAAACACAAAGTTAAAATTCTCTTATTTAATCATCTTCATTTTATTCCAACTTCCAAAACGGTTTGACTGTCTTCTGCTGAAGCAGCGCAACACCATATTAAAACAGAATTCTTTAAGGTAAGTGGATGCATAACAGGTGAAGCCACTATTTAACCACTTTGTATGACGTCTTTTGTCTAAATTTCGTTGAATGCGTTTGAATGATGGTGTTTGATTTTCAATCAATACCTACCTTAACAGTGCTATTTAAAATATAAAGTGTGACAATATGGTAGGAATTAAATACCATAATTTATTACAAATACTACATGGCATTACCATCTGAAACACTACTGGTACCACCACAGTATTTTTGTTCAGTCAGGATTGTTAGTAAAGTCAAGCAGAGATAAGCCTTCTCATTTAGATATTCCTGTCATTGAACTTATTCACAGACTTGAGGGAGCAGATGTGGATGTCATCAGTCTTTCCTGATCATATCACCACATTACTGGAAAACATCAGGAATGAAATAAACAGTGTTTCTCCAAAAACATCCTCATTTAACCTTTCCATTTATTCCAGACATCTCTACAGCCGACAGTCAATACTGAGGTTTCTCATTCAAGCACTGATACACTCTCTCCTTCCTGCATTAGCAACCACTGTATCAAAACCACACTCAAACCAAACATTTGAAAGCAAATGTATTGATTAAAAACACAGAACCATCGTGTTTGTCATCGTCTTAGTTAGCCTATTTCCGAACTAAAGAACTACGACACGTCTAAATGTAATTTAATCTAACTTAAAACCTTAGTTCTCAACCAGGGGGCCCTCGACAAACTTTCTTGATAAACCCAAAGGGATAATTCACCCACAAATGTGAAAAAAGTTTAATTACTCACCCTCATGTCATTCCAAACCTGTAAGACCGATGTTTATCTATGGAGCACAAATTAAGCTATTTTTTATTCATTCTCTGACCCTTCCATAGACAGCAATGTACTAAGCACAATCAAAGTCCAGAAACATAGAAAAAAGATTGGTTAAATAATCCATGTTACTACAGGGGTTCAAATCAAGCATAAACAACCTAGAAAACATATCCACAAGACAAGACATGATCCTGGATCAGCATATTTTGTTGATCCTGGATTAACATTACGGTCCAAAAATATAGACTAATCAATATGAATGCTGATCCAGGAACATCTTGTACTTGGTGAAACTACACCCTATAGGTGACACGGAGGAGACGAATTGTTTAATGAAGTAGTTATTTTTGTTTTCTTTGTGTACAAAAAATGTAATCTCAAAGCTTTGTAAAGTTACTCCTTTCTTCATTTCTGGACCTTGATTGTGTTATTTTACATTGTTGTCTATGGAGGGTCAGAACGCTCTCAGAATTCACCAGAAATAACCTAATTTGTGTTCCGCAGATGAACAGCTGTAGAACCACATATGGGTGAGTAATAACTGACCACATTTTCATTTTTGGGTGAACTTAACTTAAAAGATTATAAAAACATTAACATACAGTTGCACAACATTAAACGGAACATATACGTCTGATTTATTACAGCAGAAGTACAAGAGCTACATATCTGATGAAATAAAAGGGCCTTCGAAAACTGTTTTGGAGAGAAAGGGGGCCCTAAACCAAAAAGATCCGCATTAGGGTATGTGACCTGCTCGGAGTCTTAATAGAGCTCAGATTTACTGTGAAACAAGATCTAGCGTAGACTTAGAAAAAGACTAGGGAGAGGAACAAGCAGATATTTATGTCTCAAAGCAGCGATGAATCAAAATGCCTTTAACCAAATAAAATAGCAAGAGAAATGCATTCTTCCAACTTTATTCTACCCTGCATAATTAGTTCATATTCTCTGCTGCATTACAATGTGTTTTCATTGGCAAAAACCGTATCCTTTCATCCTGTTCACAGCTAAAAAATATTGCCCATTCTCTGAGGGCATGATTTCACACTTGCGGTAGATGAAAACCACTTGCAGATGACTCCACGAGACGTTTATTGATCCGAGACGTTGGGTGTAGGGGCATGTGGAAAGCAAAAAACAACTTAAAGACACTGTCGGGACGCTTGCTTGAGACCAAGTCAAGCATATCCATGTACTCATGAGAGGATCAGATCAGCACAGGAATCTAGTGTCTAATTGATAACAGTCTTTTGTCCTCTGTATGCAAGGTAGACTTAATTAATACCACATAGAGAGGAGATTCTTTCTGGACAAGACTGACATATTTATCACGAGACGTCTGGATAAGGCACTCTGGAGTTCGTCACACACGGTGTCTAAACACTAACCTGCCAGATGTATTAGGATCTCTTTTTCTGAGGCAGCAGTTTCCATCAACGGGGAGAAGCAATTACTAGAGGTTATCACAGGTCATCAACTGCAGAGTGGCACAGATTTGGATTTCCTCCATCTTCAAGCTTTTCTTTTCTTCACTTAAATATAAAGATTCCTGAGTAATATGTAAAGAAAATACCTTGTTTAAATCCTGAGAGGTTCAATGAGTGAATTTTAAGATTTTTTTATTAGTGCTCGTGGCTTAGAAATTGCATGTACCATATGTCATGTCTGTTGCCATCCCAGAATGCACTGCCACTTCATGCAGTAACATGATCTAAATAAAATCCAGATGTACTCCTCCAATTGGTCTAATTCCTTCAAGCCTCGATACTTCACATTACATATATTAATCATCTGAGGAATGTCACAGATTTCTGCACTGATAACAACATCCCTCCCTTCAAACGACAGCTGACTCATTCCAATCAAACCAGTGGGGCGCTTATCAAAACAATGCTGCAAAAAGGGAGGGAGACAGACATTTCCCGGGCTGTTGCACTCAAGTGACAAAACATTAAGTGCTTCCACCTTTAGTTTATAAAACTGTGGTTTCTGTTATCTGATTCAAAGAAGCAATCACAAACTTTAGAGGTCGATTCAAAGGGTTTTTTAAATAAACACTAAGAAAGGTCATACAAAAATATTCTATTACCATCTTCAGAATAACACACGATCTACACCCTTGAAGTTATGGCTGATATTATTCTACACAAAACAACAGGTGTGGACCTGTCGGGCTATCAGGCTTTTTGGCATCAGCTTGCCAAGATAATCTGTTACTGCTGCACAGTAATATTTCCACATGCAAAAACGGTCGGTTTTCACACAATATCTCTTCTCTTGATTCAACCTGCCGCTATTTATCTGTAATGGCAGAATCTAAGACATTGTCAGCGCAGTTCATGAAGAGCCCTTCTCTTGTCCTCAGGCTGAAAGCCTCTCTCCAGGGTCCTGAAGCATGAGCTCTAGGCCTAGAGTTGGTCCAGGGCAGAGGGCCAAACATATCCACAAGCCAGTGCCCTCTCTGTAGGGCCCCACAATCAGTCCTCCTCTGAGGAAAGCTGGGCCCCATTGTCATGCACCTCTCTGTAGGCTGCCAGTGGGCCTCCTTCTGGGTTGTAACTCTCCATCTTCAAACTCAGACCATCTGCCAGCTTCTGGGCAGCTTGTTTGGCCTGCAACTCCTGAAATAAACAGTATACACAATAACATTAATGTACTACTTCCTGAATACAGAACAAAGCAGAAACACACACACACAAGTGGCAAACATGCATATGTTTTATACTCTGTGCTGAGTGTGTTCAAATGGTACTTACTCCCAACATCTCGAAATAATTTTTTTGAGGCCTCCGATGCTTTGAAATGTCTTTTATCCCTCTTAAATAATTCAAATCTCAGTGTCTATTATTCTGCTTTTAGCAAGACACCTTCAACCTACCAGGTGTTTTCTGGTCTGCTCTTGCAGAAGGGCAGTCGACTCCTCTAATGACAGCAGCTGGGCAGGACTGTGGTGCAGGGGTGGAAGCTGGGCCGCTGTGATGTCATCCAGGTGTTTTCGGTCTAGTTGTTTTCTGGCCTCTGCAGTAAGTGGTGTGGTGCTGCCAGACCCCTGACTAGGTGATGAAGACTCAGATTTTACAGCTAACCTAAATAAAACACAGACACTTATTATTTAAGTGACTTACAGAGCATTTTAACTATGTACTGTCGGTTAAAGTATTTATTAAGACTAGATTCTATGGTAATGTCCATGATAAGTTTTTTATAGACCTAAATTTAATGCAACTACATTTTTGACTTTTTAAGGGTCCACGAAAACCCTGTTGTTTAGGTGTATATAAAATCCTTAAATAAACTCTTCACAAGAATTGCATTAAACCACTTGATTTATATGGATTCATTTTACAATACTTTCTAAAGACATTTAAGAATCTTTTAGCAGTAACAAAAATAAATAAATACTATTTAACAGTGATTTTCCACTCACTGGTTTGGTTTGAATCTGGGCTTCCTCATATTCACGCTTTTCTCTGTCTTCTCCAGAACTTCTATGTAATGTGGTTTCTTCAGCTGCTGCTTACCCTGAAACGGCTTTCTAGAAGACAGGGATTTTATGGTGTCTTGGTGGGAGCCACTGTTACGTTCATCAAGAGTTACACATTCAAACGCCTCCTCAAGCTCTGTGTCTTTCATCAGTGAGGCTGCTGCATTCCCACTGGCGGTTTCTAGTGTTTCAGCAGCCTCTGGCACGGATGTTAAAGACTCCTCTTGGCCCAACAGACCACCGTTTTCCTGTATGTTAGCCGCATCGATATTGACATTGGCTTTGTTTCTGTCATGGGATGGGATAATCATGTCCAAATTGGATTCTAAATGCTTATCTGTGCTTCGCTTGGCAAAGGCATGCTGATATTTAGCCTGAAACTCTGTCCGGACAGAGATTAAACTTGCTTGTTTTCTCTCCTCCTTCTCCAGATGTTCAAGTGCAAGGTGTACTTTCTCCACAAAGTCAGCAATCTTCTTTCCTTTATCTGGAAGGCTCTGAATAAATCTCCTGAAGAAATCATAAATCATATTTATTTACACAGCACAATAGAAACAGCTCCATAGTAATTTATTTATTTTTTTATTTATTTTATTTTTTACAAGGACAATGCATATTAACATGACAAGTCAAAATATGCCAGAGTTAGCCCAAAGGCTAATTTTCATCTGTAGTCCTAATAAAGTTGGAAATAACAGCTCGTACACAATTAAGTTACAACTTAAACAATGTATCAAATTAATTTGTATTACATATAACTGGGTCTTTTAGCGATTAATTATAAACTTTCCCAGCTGTGTGACAATGACAGGAGGCACCGATAGATAACTTAATAGACTAAAAAAAAGAATAGGGCGCGGATTTGAAAAGATCCAGATTATTCAATCAGAATAATATATCTTAAATCATAATTCAGCTATATACACATCATGAATTACAGATTCAGTTCAAATAAAATGTAATTAAACGTGTAAAAATCGCTTACTTATTAGACAGTATGTTTTCTTGCCGTGACAGTATCTCCAAGAGCTGATCTTTACTCTTGCTTCTCAGATCACCCACTTCCCCTTGGCGCGCGGTCCAGGCCGACGACATGATCAAAATTGTGAAAAATAAACCTATAAAAATCTCACACTGACACGTTTACTTTAGTCTTCATGGCTTATCATCATAACTGACGTCTGAAATTCACTTACACCGCCATGTGTCAAAATAAACAATGACAATGAAGTATGCGACGATAATACCACACACAATTATGTCACATCCATTACAAGATAAAAGACCCAAAGCTAAAACTATTAGAAGACTGTTAGTAGAAGTTATAAATTGTCGATCTCAACACGTTTTCGTAAAATTACATTTTGTTCATTTCTATTTTAGAAAATGCTTACAATAAAACGTCATGTTTGGTGTCCGTATTTCATAATTCATTATATATATTATATATCGTCGTTTACATTCATAACAGACACGACATGTCAAAGCACGAAAAGGCAATGTTTTCGTGAAACTGTCTAGTTATTGTGGCTGTGTGAACGGCAAAACAAAGCTCTTGTAAACTTTGAAAAGAACTGTAGTGTTTCTCAAAACAAAGAAAGGACCTCCATCCATCGCACTGGCGTCATCTGCTGGTCAACTACGTCATCTCACTCCACTGTGACGGATCAAAATCACGCTAGAAACTTTAAATTAAACTTTTAAAGAACAATTTTTATTTAAACAATATGTTTACAATATATATATATATATATATATAAATATATTTAGAAAGGAAATAAGGCGAAACGCCTGAAACGCCCATTAAATACGTTTTTTTTTTTAAATATTTTTATTAATCTAATAATGCATCCCTCCTGAATAAAAATATAGATTTCGTAAAAAACATACTGACCACAAATCCTTTAACAATAGTGTAATAATTACCTGCTGTCAATAATATAGATTCATATCTAGATATTAATTTAGATATAAATTATCACATAACATATTAGTCAAATTTAATTTAAATTTTCATTTTTATCGCTTATTTTTTGAGCATACTCAAAGGTAAAAAACCTTATACAAAAACCTTAAATACAGGGCAAATTATAACAGTTTTATAGCTTTCATTTTAGTGCACCGAAATCATATTTAAGTAATTTCTCCATTCTCATAAAATTGCTTAAAATGACGTAATGACGTCCATTCAAGATCACGAGGCGCGTTCACGTAAAACCTGCTGCTGTATTTCGGCTTGCCCGCCGAAACTGTAGAGCACGTTTTATGTTTTTATTGTAAGTATAGAGAAGTTAGAGAAAAATTCAAAGATAAGATAAGAATTAATAAATATGGTGAATGGAATTTAAAAACATTGTTGAATGGAAATAATAAAGTATATAAGTTAGTGTTAGAATTTCTTAGGAAAAATAAGTTAGTAAATAGAATTTAGAACAGTTTATTTTTATTTTTTATTTTTATTTTTTATTTCTTTTCTCTCCTCACTTTGACTCACACTCCTACACAGTAGGTGGTGGAAATGCACCTTAAGTTGGATGCCACCCGCCATTTAAACAAAAAGAAGAAGAAGAAGATTTAGGGGAGATCTTCCTTTGTTTTGTTTGCTTGAATTGTTGGTTTTGTTAGTTTATTTTTGTGTTTATTCATTTTGTAAATTAAGTTATGTCCAAATGGGTTCTAAATAAAAGACCCATGTTTGTAGAGCTGGTGATCCTTATTCCTGACTACTCGGTCCCTCACAGATTCTCAGAGGTAAGTTCCTTTATCTACATGTGCTTTTATATATTGGTGAAAGGAGGTATTTTTCTCTTATTACTTTTCTTAGAATGCATTTTACACACTTTGCATGTATGTTTCTCTGCAATGACTCATGTGCCATATGTCTTTTCATTGCCCTCAGCCATGCTTCTGGTCGCCACTTTCTCGTTTGTCCTCACTGCAAGACAACCCGTGACTGTCTTTCCACACACCTGAAGAGGGTGTGCATGAAGAATGCCACGGACGGGGAGAGGGCTGCCACCTTGGATTCTGCAAAGGCGCGGCTTTACATTTACTAAAGTCTGGCTGTTTGTGGGACCACAGTTTCCTGCGGTCTATTATGGAAGCGGCTAATCCTCTCGCAAGGTAGGCCCTGTTGCCCTTGTTTTACTGTTCTTTACCATTTGGAGACATGGTTAAGGACAGGCCTAAGTTTGTTACACTGTTTTATTCTGTAGGATGATCGAAGAGCTTCAAAACAGGGGGCAGGTTGTTACCAACATCCCCCGTACAGTAAGCCCAGCTCCAACAGAGACACCAGCCCCTCCCCCATGCACCCCTGCTGAGCAGTCACCAGAGGAGATGGAGGGTGACTCTGAGAGTTCAGGGGAGCTCTATCAGACGTAAGCATTATTGTTTTTTACCTACAATCCATTTCTGAAATGAATGCATTACCAAAAGATCAACAAGAATTATATTGACAACATTGTCCATCGCAGGTATGGGCGGTATGGGTCCTGTGCGCCTCCGCCACCCTCCTGTGCGCAATCCAGTGCATCATCATCTGTGCCACCACCGAGCGCTGGTAACTCAAGGCGTGTACTGACAGAAGAGGTCATGCAGACCCAACGTCACATGGTTCATGCGGTTAATGCGATGTGTTCCGAACTGAAAGATATAAAAAATATTTTGTCAGAAATAAGTGGTTCACTTAAAGAACTTGTAAAAAAATAAAAAGTTTGAATTCACTTGCCTTTTTACATTCCATTAATTACATTTATACGCCGCTGTATTGCAACAGCATTATGCACTGCATTAGGAGGGCCAGGGTCGGGTTCATCATCTTCAGTGTGGGCGTTCGATGGAACAGGTACACCATTCCTTTGAGCAATGTTGTGCAACACTGCGCAAGCCACCACAATACGGCAAACCTTTGTAGGGCTGTACAATACTGTGCCACCAGACGTATCCAAGCACCTCCAGCGTCCTTTTAGCAGACCAATAGTGCGTTCGACCACTGAACGCGTCCGGCAATGCTTCTCGTTATAACGGCGTTCTTGTTCGGTTTGGGGTCTAGTTAGTGGCGTTAGCAGCCATGTTCTAAGGGGATAACCACTGTCTCCTGAGAGGTAAAGCATTTAAAAAAGTTTTATTAAAAGAAAATATAACAAAACAATGAATGTAAATTCAATGGGACAATTAATATAACACTTCAAGTGCTAGGCAGAGGTAACAATTATAAAAAATATTATAAGAATACTTATAATAAATACATGTAGATGCTTGTAAAATAGCCTACAGATAGCTTTGTTTTTTCCAGGGCAATATTGATTCAATACAACATTTCACTTAATTTTTAAATGCTATAAAACATGTTTTGTTTCATGAAAATTTGCATTGATTAATGTGAAATTTTGTTAAAAATTGTATGAAAATTACTGTGGGTTTGTTTATCATTGGACAATTTAATCATACCTAAAAGAAAAATTTAAAAGGTATGCTTTAAACATATTAGCATCATTACTTAATTACATGCGCATTCCTGCCGACTTACCAAGAAGCCATCCATCACGCACAGCTCCTGTTTGCAGTCTGTTCCCTACACTGCTGTTGGACAAAATGTAGGAATCATGAGTTGACCCAGGCCATCTCGCAACTACATTTGTCAGAGACATATGCGCATCACATATGATCTGCACGTTCAAAGAATGAAAATGTTTTCTGTTAACAAAAGCAAATTCATTCTCAGATGGTGCCTTTATTGCAACATGAGTGCATTCAATAGCACCGATTACATTGGGAAAACCGGCGATTGCTGCAAATTGCATTTTGAGATCGGCCTGTTTAGCTTGTGTGTACGGAAAACGGATGTATCGGGGTACCATCCCTACTATGGCATCCCATACATATGGCATGACGGCTCAGGGATGACTGCGACATCTGCCCACTCTTGCTGGAAAGTACCAGTGGCCAAGTGGCCTAATGTGGTCAATACTTGTACAGGAACACACAGCACATGGTTTCTCCGCGAGCAGGGGCAGACTTTGCCATTAGGCAAAGGCAGGCAGATGCCTTGGGCCCCGAGCTGCAATGAAGCGAAGTTACCAAAGTGGTGCTAAAAAGAGGAGGAAACGGGGGGAAAGCAAAAAAAAAATTTGCAAAACTGCCAAAGGTAACAAACTTTTTGTGACGTCATTGTCAACAGCTAGAGAGCAGAATGAAACTGATGTCGATTCTTGTGACACTACTAACGCTACTAATGTTAGCGCTGACACTAGCAGTATTGCCAGAACAAAGGAACTACTACCTGTTGCTGATGACAGTGTTAGCCCAGGTTGCTCAGACGATGCTGAAGCTAGATGCAAGTCATTCTGAACAATTTGTGTCACACTTGAAGAAGACCCATAACTGTGGCCAAAACAATATCACTGACAAAGAGCGCTGCTTAATAGGGCAGAGTGGCCCAGTTCAGATCAAGGACTGAACTTATCCAAAAAAATAAAGAAGGGAGAAGATTTACAAGCAGCTACTATTACCTACAAATGAAGAATGG
>JAUCMT010000134.1:12384646-12395453 GCA_032357475.1 Enteromius thamalakanensis | reverse complement strand
TCCTGCACAGTAGGTGGCGGAAATGCACCTTAAGTTGGATGCCACCCGCCATTTAAACAAAAAGAAGAAGAAGAAGAAGAAGAAGAAGAAGAAGAAGGCTTGCCCGCCACACTCCAGTCTTGTAGGTGGCGGTAATGCACCTTTAAAGTTGAGTTGCCAACCACCAATAAACCTAAAAGAAGAAGAGGCAGAATCGACTCGGTCAGTCAGCCATCATAAGTAACGTTCAAGAGGTGACGCCTCGTTGAGCATTGTGCTCCGGCGACAACAAAAGAGCAATCATGACGAGTGAGTATTGTATTTTTATTCATTTTGTTGACATGATCTCAGTTTTTACTATTATTATTGTAAGCACTTTGTTAGAAAGCCAGATACAGAAGCGGTACGATACAAGGCTTACTAGCGTTAGCTGGCAGCTAGCTTATTCTGTCTAGAGTCCACGAAGTGAAATCAGAAGATTAACCCACTATACAAGTGTAATGCTGGTTTATGGTGATATTGCTGATTATTAATTGTTTATTATATACACTACGACACAGTAAACGTTTTCTAGATGTCGTGCAAAAGTTAGTTTCTGTGTGAAAAGTTGACAGACGTTTCTCATTAGCACACCTAAATTATATTGTCAAATAAAATTTCAATGGCAATGCCAGCGGGCCAAATTCGTTTCGGAAGGGTGGACAAAATGTTTCAGAGAATCGGGAAGTTATGCATTTCGTGATACTGTCGATAGTTTTTTTCAGTGTTTTGTGCGGTTGTTATTGTTATGAAAGCTCTCTGGCGCCCTCATTGCCACGTCGCCTCATGCTACACATGTCTGCGTTTTTTCATCATACTGTACACATATTAGGGCTTATGTTAAACGGTACAGTATCAATGTTGCTTACTTTAAAAATGCTGATACTGATTAGTTTTGCCAGTTGCATACTGGAGTTTTTAAACGGTGTTATGTTGCTCATTCTTTTTCCATCCGGACTGCTTTCTCTGTATATTCAAAGCATTAAAGTATAAATAAGCCATGAACAGTGTTGTGATGTCTCATCCTGCAGGGGGAAATCAGCGTGAACTTGCCCGTCAGAAGAATGCTAAGAAGCATAATGATCATTCCAAAGGGAAGAGAAATGAGGATGGCCTCTCAGCAGCTGCCCGAAAGCAAAGGTATAAAGATGCATGCAACTAGCAGATACATGGAATTGCAAAGTGCATAATACTGATTGTGAATATGATGTATATTTCATGTTCCAGAGATGCTGAAATCATGCAGCAGAAGCAAAAGAAGGCAACTGAGAAGGTGGACCCTAAAAGCAAATAACCAGTGAATGGCGTATTGATCAACATGGCATCCTGATTTTTTTCCCCTTTTGTCAAGAGAGACTATCTGTCATTGTGTAGATGTGGAGGCTTTGATTCTTTAATGTTTCAACCCAAACTCCATAATGTGCTTGAAAGGGCATATCAACTATACAGTACATAATGGTTTGTGTTCAGTGATTGAGGAGAGAGGTTTTTTTATGTTCAAATAATCAGAGCAAGCCCAAATAATGGGAGTCTGGAAAAAAATGCCTGAACTGGCATTGTAATCTTGTATTTTTGTAATAAGTGCCCTTCTTAATAAAATGTACATTTTAATTCACACCTAGCATAGGGTGCCCTGTTTGCTGACCCATTCATTTCCTGGACTTTTGCCACCACTGTTAAGTTGGTTTGTGGGTAGGAAGAAACCGTTTTCAGGGATGTGTGGTTATGCTGTAAACACCTAAAATCTTTACTTACTGCTTGATAGCTATCACTCAAACAGGTTCCCTGAAGCTACATGTCTTTGCACACTCTGTAAACGGTAAAAACGTATCTGGATTGACTGGATGCTATTTTTTTAACTAATCAGATTTTCAGGCGCTATCCCTCTAACAATATAACCGTGAGGTCTTTAGAGGGCAGGTTTTGTGCAACCACTAACACATTACCATAGTAAAATAAAGCCATGTGTTCACATTTATTACAGTTTTCAATAAAGGTGATTATTTTAATTGTTTGTTTACCAACTTCAGTGTTGCAGCGGTATGATTGAGGAAAAAAATAATATATATGCTACATATAAAAACGTCATACAACCAGGTTTAGGCCGCATCAGTCAAATCTGGTTTTAGTAAAGCAGTTCAGACAAATAAATGAATAAAAGATCCGACTCTCAAAAGAATCGCTCACCCAAGTATCGATTGCACTGCAAGCTTCTTGGAACAACCACCTTGGATTCTCTCACGAAAGGTAACAAATGCTACGTGCTTCTCTGTTCTGGGATAGAACAGAAAACAGATATTGGACCAATCAGCAGTGAGCAAATCTACGCAAGCAAAACCTTTCACATGATGGGCATTTCGGCTCTTTTCAAAGATTCGGCTCCCAGATGGCTCTTTATTTAGCATCACTCGAATCCTTCCGTTTTAGCCCAATTTATCACTTGTGAATGTTTTGTGTATTGATAAGCAACTTTTTAATTTTTTTTGTTCATTAAAAAATACAAAGTTACTCTTATTTAACATTTTAATAAAAATTTAATTGAACAATTGAACACAACCGAATTGAACACAAATCAAATAACATAAATAAAGGGAAAGTCTTAATATATATAATAAACATGAATAACAAAACACTTATGTCTTTAGTGCAGGTTGGCATTGAGAAATATGAGCCTCACCTTGGATGGGCTGATGCGATTTCTCCTCTCTGTAATTATTTGTCCTGTTTTTTGAGAAGACTTTCTCTGTCGCTCTCTGTACCTGGCCTGTACCACTACACTCGCTATCTTTAAAGCATTATTTTGTAACTTAGTTGTTGACATCCGTCATCTTGTTCTCTTTATGTGTTCTGTAAATTGTCTGTTATTGCAATAAAAAAATGGTACGATTCTAGTGGGTCCTCTCATGTGATAGCCACATAGACATATATAGATATACACATATATATATATATGATTAGCCATATGGCGTTCCCAAATAAAGCCCCGCCCCCTTACGGCAGAAGAGTCGGCTCTTCTCGTTCGGCTCGTGCGCGAACGTCACATCACTTCATAGCATGCGTAGTAGTAGCAAGATGGCTTCACCGTACTTGGAGAACCCTGTAGACATCGGAGCCCAAATTGTACAAAGGGCTTTACGCAGGGAAAGAGTGATAAGGGATAAACAAAACCCACTGGCGTTCTCTGATGAGCATTTATATGAGAGATACAGATTTTCGGCGGAGGGAATGTTATATCTTTGTCGTCTTCTTGAGCCCCATATTAAAAACCCGACGCGGCGGAGCCACGCGACCACTGTCCCGCAAATGATTTGTATCGCTTTGCGTTTCTTTGCTAGTGGCACTTACCTGTATGAGGTGGGCGATGCCGAGAAGCTCAGCAAAAACACAGTTTGCCGAACAATTCGTAGAGTGGTTGTCGCACTCCAGAGATACATAAACACTTTCATTGTGTTCCCTGGACATCTACCCACTGTGGCCATAAAAGAAGGCTTTTGTAAAATAGCGGGTAAGCTGGACTTGTACACTAGCACACCATTAACAATAGATATAACTTGCTGCTAAACAGATGTTTTGATCTTTTGAAAGGAGTTCCTAGAGTTATTGGAGCAATAGATTGCACGCACATTCCAATCTCTACACCAACTAAAGAAACCGAGGCTGATTATCTTAACAGACACGCTACTCATAGCCTCAACGTTCAGGTAGGTGTATGTATTTATTTTCATGATAATGTATCATTAACCCATGGGTCTCGCTTACTGCGTTTTATTTACTTACAGGTGACTTGTGATCATACACTGATGGTAACAAGTCTGGATGCAAGATGGCCTGGCTCTGTGCTTGACACCCACGTTTTTGAGAAGTCTTTGTTATGTCAGCGCTTTGAAGAAGGTATGATGAATTGAGAAGTGTAGACAGCATCTGAATGAACCATGGCATTGTTACACTCTTCTCTTTTCTGCTCAGGGCTGTTTGATGGTCTGCTGGTGGGAGACAGAACTTACCCATGTCGGAGCTTTTTGATGACTCCCTATCCCAACCCTGAGACAAAACCACAGAAGGACTTTAACACGGCTCTCAATCAAACCAGGCTCAAGATAGACATGACTCTTAGCATTTTAAAGGCACGGTTTAACTGTCTTCGTGACCTAAGGGTGTCACCAGAGCGGGCATCTCAGATCGTAGGTGCCTGTGCTATCCTCCACAACATAGCCACTATAAGGAAGGAGCGGGTGCCAAATGAATATCAACCACCACCTGATGACACTGACCCCTTCACACAAGACCATCCAGCTGGTAGAGCTGTCAGGGATGCACTCACAGCAGAATATTTCATCTAGCAAGCAGCAAGATGACCAACAGGTTTACACATATTCCTAAACTGCCTTTCATATTGTTACAACAGAATTTTTTTATATTATAAACCTTTGTATGTAAAGAAATTTATTTTTCAATTTATTATTTTTTTATTAATGGCATATTATACTATTCAGAACTATTTTGACTGTTTGAATGTAAAAAAAAAAAATCCAGGTTCATAATTATTTTTTTTGCCTGTGTTGAACCTGTGTATAATAATTATGTATCATGAATAATTTGATCTTATTAAAAGAAGAGCAATCATTCATCGTACACATTTTTGACTCTTAACAACTGTGACAGTTTGAGTTTATGCAAAATTTTATTTTGCATGTCAGACAATGGAGACACTCTTTCAGACCTATTTTCATTTTTACATTAATGTACAATCCTTGGCTACAATATTAAATTCGGGATGCTGACAGTGGCCTACCTCCTTTACAGCTTACAAATACTGGTAGAAAAAAATAAAGTGCGTGAATGTACAATGTAAAACAACAGTAAAACAGTGTCCACGTGTAAAAGATCCCAATCTACTTTACATTTTCCATTCGAAACACACAAGCTGAAAACACAGTGGAATGTAACACATGATTAAACAACATCAAACGTGTCATGGTTAATGTGGATTAAAAGACTTTTCCAAGCATGGGTGTGTCTTAAGTCTGGAATTACCCATAAAATCAACAAAAACTGCAAATGTTCTTCTACATATTCTTTTTACCCTAAAACAGGTTGCAGATTTACAGACACTCCTCCATTATCTCGCTCTTTACCAAAACACCAAGCATACAGTTTATACTGTAATTATATATTGTATTATTGTACAGTATCATTACCTCGTTTCTGCCTGTTTAGATTCCATCTATATTCTGTACCAAACACAATAACCACCAACTGTAAGAGGAAAAACAGAATCTCAAGCATTTGAGCTTTACATTCCCCTATAACTCTTCAGATGTACATTCAAGGGTTTTAAGTTTCTTAATGCTCATGCACACTTGCTACTTTTTTTTCTAAAAGCAAATATGATTTTTTTCCATAATTACTCCACATTTAATAGTTCCAGACACATCATACCATTATTTAACACCAGGCACTTTACTAACATAAACTCATTAGAACAGCAGAACAGAAATAAGCAAGACTAATTCCCAAAAAGGACTAAAAAAATAAACAATAAAATGGAAATTAAAAAAGGGAATAAATAAAAATAACAGCAGATTTCTAAAATGTTAAGAAAGTAACCAAGTTCTATAACACTAACAAGCAACCTGGTCTGAACTGCCTGGTGTTCAATGCTAGTATAATGACAATCTGCAGAGGGCTATGTGTTTCATAGTCAAATCTCAAATTGAAAGTACCCCATTCAACACTTGCGTAAAAAATAGCAAAGGTATACAAACAGACATATAGAATAGTCTTCTCACCTTGAGTTAGGCATCATTACTCATCGTGTTGGCAGTGATAATAGCACCAGTACCATTCATACAACACAAGGCTCATTGCCCATCTCTCTCCTGTTCATCCATCTGGTCCACCCTTCCTTGGATTGTAGTTTCTGATCTCTAATGTATCGGCACACTCTCATAATAACACAAACTGTGTCATATTTTAACATGTAGCACGAAAGAGTGAAGGAGATGTGGAAGTAGATTTAAGGGCATTGTCTTAAACAGCTACAATATGGCAATACACACACTGAGCATGTCCCATCTACTCTCTTGTGCTCAGGGCTCAGTACGCTTAGTCTTCAAGAAAGCTGCCCATTGAATGTACCAAGTGAACATTAAGAGTGTTAGACTTTTATATGCGTAAATTATGCAAATTCATTGGAAACGTCAGTATTTTACACCACAGAGTCTCTGATCTCAGAGCCCAGTCGCACTCGTGGCCGAGGGCTAATGTCACTGACTTCCACGTGAGTCTCTTTGAAGCCATTCTGTGCTGTTTGGGCAAGTGTCTGAGGTAACTTGAAAGTGTTCTGCGTGCTTGTCTCTAATGGAGCGATTATGTAACCAGAGTTATCCTCTAATGTCTGGTAGCTTTTGTGCTCGGATGGGGAGGTTGGAAGCGCACCAGCATCGAGGGGTAAACTCTCCCCAGACCTGACTGTGCCCTTTGAGGCTCCTCCAGTTTGCTCTCCTCCCCTTAGTACCTCCTTCATCCGGCCCCTGTGTCGATACGCTACCGACAGCCCAAACGAAAGCACACAAATAGCTAACAGCACACACACTACTGCCAGCTCGGTGCCATATGTCTTTATGCGCAGCTGAGCGAAGCGTGCCGATTCGCTGGACAAGACATCCGACGATATGCTTTGGATTATAAGATGTGCATCCATCCGCCCTGTATTGGTTGTAGTCTCAGATAAAGGCTCTGCCTTCACACAGTAATTAGCCAAGAGTTCCCTAAAGCCACGTTCTTCTGACCAGCACGAGAAGACCTCGTCGCTGCCTGCACGGCCGCTGACTACTAAACCACCGTCCGGGCTTGGGAACAGGAAGTGTCCTACATCTGGCTTGTATGACCACTTCCTGGTTGCATGGTTGGAGCGAAGATTGCAGGGCAGCAGGCGAAGAGTGTTAGCTGGGACGATAATAAGCTCACAATGAGATTCTTGGGAGCTTGGGAAAGAACGTGGTAACACTAGAAAAGAGAGGAAGAGAGATGGGTGTTATGAGATGTTCAGATGATAGATGCTTGTATATGTCGGTAACTCTAGGTTTACCTGAACTCTCAGAGTGCACTCTCAATATTTTGCCGTTACATTTTAAAGTGTCTGCGTTCTCGATATCCTGCTGCCATTGGCTGAAATATGCAAAAGAAGGTAGAAATTGGTATTGGTATAGAAAATGATTACTGCAGCAGAGGAACTGGAAAAGGGAAGGAAAGAAGACTTACTCTTGTGGTGGGATACGAGTGACGTCAGTACAGTGTGTGCCTGTCCAGGCACAGTATGGGTCTCTGGCCAAAACACACTCGCCACAGTTGTTATGGAAACTGCAGTTTGCTACTGGCAGCTGCACAATACCAGAGTGTGACGACACAAATAACAAGCCCTGTTTTGTTGAGAGAGAGTTCAAAGTAAAAGAGTGAAATGAATGCTTTGTGGAGCACAAAGGAAAGTAAAATGTGTAAATGTTTGCTCAAATACACTACCATTCGAAAGTTTGAGGTCAATACGAAATTTTTTTATTTAATATTGTTCAGCGAGGATGTGTTCAAATGAGCAAAACTGACATTTACAATGCCACAAAAAATATAATTAAAATGAATGCTGTTATTTTTTCTTTCTGTTCATAGAAAAACAAACACCATAACTGTTCAACAGTATAATAAGTATAATCAGTAACACTTTCTGTTCATTTATATTATTGAAATTTAATTAACAATGTTTCAGTATATGTAGGTATTAACATTAACCAAAATGAATGAATGCAAGTTCTTTTTAATGTGTTATTTTATGTGTTGTAAATTGTAGTGTTACCGCACACACACACACACACACACCTTAGCTGAATCCAGCTCTATGTTTTGTACAGGTTGTTGCTCTGAGAACAGTTGGATCTCCTCAATGATGTGCATCATTCCGGCTACATTCACAGCCTTCTGCAAACGTCCATCATCTGACAAATCACAGAACATAACATCAACAGCCATTAAATTATAGAAAATCAGACACTAAAAAAACCCCACATACCTGTGCCGATGAACATCACATCGTAAGCTCCATGGAGGCCTTGCACGTGGTGCACAGCAATTTGTGTGTAGTGCACAGAGTGTGTGAAAAGCACAGGCTGACTTTTGACAGGACTGTCCATCAAGAAGTGGTCTTTCACAAAGTTCAGTACCTTATCTGGCATATCAAGGGATGAGTCAAATCCCAGCTGCCTTGAAGCATTAGTAATACACTGTAGAAAGGACAAAAAAAGAATTGTCACAAAAAGCTTCAGAGAAACTCAAAGATCCTCTTTTTAAAATATTTTTGTATATGTAGTAGTGCGTGTCATCTTACCATTCCAGGTCGTGGTTCAGGTACAGACTGAGTGTGTGTGTACCACTGCTGTGTCTCTCTGTTCACCTCTTTGTAACGGCTGTTGAAGGCTTTTTCTACCTGATCCATGCTGAACACACACACTGCTGAGCTGCCTGCCAGACCTTTACTCCTATAAAACATATAGCAACAAATTACCAATGTTACATTCAGTTTCTAGTATGCTTAATCAGTGAAAAACATCCTATCCCTTCAAGCTTAGCTTTCTTTGTCGCTCTACATTTTTTTGCTCACCACTGAGAAGTGAAGACTGCATATAGGTGTGTGTTTTTCTTGCGCTGGGCTGGAAGAACATATACATCTTGTATGATGTTGAAAGGAAAGCCATCATCTGGTAGTGAACACAGGAGTTGAGCTTTCAGAAACGTGGTCCATTTCTTCTGCAGGACTCTCTCCCCCCCTTGATCCTCCTGAGGTCATACACACACAAACAAGTGATTAACACTTTCAAACCAACACATATAGTCTCAATAATTTATAACACTCCGCTAGGGGGCATCATAACTTTAGCCCTGGTTTAAGAGCATCTGGACCAAGAAAACAAAACAGCACTGTTGCAGTACCATAGTATGGTACTAAATATATACCACAGTATTTATATAATTCTCAAGGACATAATACAACTGTAATATCATAGTACATATCTAAAACAAAACATGGTATTATCATGATACTCCCATGGGTTTTAGGGAGCATCAGTGAAAGTGTACCAAAGTGAGCATTAATAGGGTAAAGTTCACAATCTCCAGTGATTCACCTTGTTCACCAGCTTTTTAAGTTAAAATCAAACTAGGGTGACCAGATGCCCCAGTTTTACAAGTGTCCAGGGTTATAACAATTAACTAAAAATAAATAGTTATCCTGGTTCATCTGTTTCATTCAATGACTCGAAAATTTCAACCAGCTTTGAGTTGTTATAATGTTTGTATTATATGTAAATGAACAATGTGTACTCTTTCTCTGTTAACTGCAAATAGAACTCCAGATTTAACGTGTTGAAGAAGATGATAAATGTGCTAATTGCATTGTAATATTGGACATATTGGCATTTGTGCATGTGTGTGTCAGTAAGTGTTCTTTCTCAGGTTCACGCTGATTTCATCAACAGTGTGTGAACTGCTTAAACAATCCATCTTACCTTACACACACGTGCAATCCTGGACACTATGGTGTTATCAAAGAAGTCAAACTCTTTCCCCATTTCGCTGAAGAAAAAGTAAATCTGCTCATCACTTCTCTCTCTGTCTGAACCTGTAATATGGGCAGAACCTACAAACGCTGGGTCTAACGGACCGCAGCATGCACACACACACACACACACACACAAACAAACAAAAAAACTTTCAAAAAACATATTTCAGAAAACAAAGTTGTATAACTATTTATTTTACCTCAGTATTAATCAGCAATAATTAGTTTTCAACATCCGTGAGAAAGCAGGGTCCTGTAATCACTAATGCTGGCATTTATTTTTAGATATTTATCTCCTAAGAAGTCCCTTGTGAGGAAGTGTGTGTTTGTGTATATTTACCCTGGAGCCAGTTGAGAGAGTTCTCCATTTTGAGAGGGGTGCCAGACCCTAGACTCCTATATATGGTTGGTTCATTTCCCTGGAAGTTACTGACAGTAGCAGTGTACAGTTCCCCATCTGTAACGCCGCAAAACATACAAGTGCTTACTAACACCATATCAGCATTTTCATCAAACTTGATGTTTATATATGAAGTCCAAACAAAATGATTACATTGTTATTAGCATGAGCATACTCACCCACTGTAATAGCCGTAGATCTGTATTCTGGATTAAATGGACAGCGTCCACGTCCGTCCTCCATAACGTGTTCCCCCTTTTCATCTCTTTCCAGAGAGAAACTTGAAATGTTCTACAAAATGTCCAGAAAACACGGAGGAACATTTAGAACAAATGATACCAGATGCATTTACACAAATGGGTCAATGATATAACAGCATTAAGATCAAAAATACATTAGAAATGCATTTAAATATACGACTTAAATACTTCTTCCTAATTTATTAAGTAGATTTTCATATTTTATCTAGACAATCTACTTATTGACAATCTTTTTTTATCTATTCTGATTTAGAAAAAAAAAAATTGTATTAAAAAAAAAGCAAAATAAAAGGCATGTCTTTTAACCAACAAGTGGAGAAATGAAATTATAAAACATTTATTAAAGAAAAAAGTCTACAGTGTTATAAAATATTGCATAACTTGCTTTAATTTTGCCTTTATATTACAATTTGTTTACTTGAAAACCATGTGCTGCGTCCGAAAGTATAGTACGCGAAAAACAGCATGCGAGGCGAGTAGTATGTCCGAATTCATAGCATTCGAAATTCAGTAGGCGAGAAG
>JAUCMT010000134.1:12354885-12382690 GCA_032357475.1 Enteromius thamalakanensis | reverse complement strand
CTTGTGAGAACCAGGCTTAGTTGGGTCCAGTTCTCCTCTGGCCGAACGCCCAGCACCTAATTTCCAGTTCAATTTTAAGCACGTTGGATTGTGTAACAACTTATAAGGTGTGTTAAATAAGATAGCATCTGTCAACTGATGCACTCACTGTATGTGAAACTGATGCGTGCTGTGACATCATCTTCACTCGCCACGGTTGCTTGTAAGACTCCAGCCCAAAAAATCCATATGGTCCAAAACACGAGCCAGACAGAGTTAGTGGTTTCCATGGATACTTTCCACTGGTCTTTACATTTGGTTGCCATGGTTTCTGCTTTGCAGTTGAAGATGATTATATTCCAGGTATCTTTGGTATGTTATGTTTACACCCCGTCGTTGATTCTTACTGGGATACTTAAGGTCACTGAGACCTTGCCATGTTTCAATTATGTCCTCAAAGAAGCCAAAGGTGAAGAGATATCAGATCCTTGTGGGCAAACAAACACACACATTCCTTCTTTTATGGACTATCTGCGTAGCAAACAACAATAAGATGTCCTGGAATCTGCAGAGAGAGAAACATAGTCAGAAACTAACACACCAAATGATGCAGCTTCAGTGTTTTTCTGGGAAAGAGGCTCAATCTCATGTCCTCCTCTGCATGACATTATCCAAACAGAATTTGGAAATCCAACAACTCCTCCCTTTTGGCCTGATCAGTTTTTAAGGGTTGTGTGACCTGAAAACAAGACTGTAGCCTCAAACACAACACACAAATAAATGACAAAATGCCATACTAATTACACCCCCTTTTTATTTTTTCTATAATATTTGTATTATTTATTTATTTTGTTTTCCTTTTGGAGAAAATTAGATCAGCATTCAACAGACTGACATAAAATAAACTGTCAGCTAGAACAGGTGACTATTTTGTCTAAAAGCAAACAATTGAACAATCTAAAATAACAATTTACGCTATTGAATAGTCAAAGTTAAGCCATGAGAAATATACAAATATCATCTACCATAGATGTAACAGAGCTTCAACTTCAAGTAGAAGTTGTACACAAACACGCATGCACTCTGCCTGTGCTTCTGTTAAGACTCAAGAGTCACAACTGGAAGTCAGGCACTTATAAATGATTAAAGACTGCGGTAAAAATAAATATGTAGCTCACACTTACATGAACCGTGTAAGAGCCGTCCAACATTATACACATTACACACTATTACGTACACACAAACATAATACATACCATTTTTGCCAATTAATAACCCCCTTTTATGTTGAAATAACCTGATTTAGTGAATAATATAGATGATGATATGAAAGGGTAATTAATAATATGTACACAAGATTTCAATTAGTCATTTCTAAATGTGATGCAACTCTTTTTAACAGACTTAAACATTATGCAGTGTGAACAGATCTAAACATATGCCTAAATCTTATAAGTTTTAGCACCACGAGTGAATGTCTTCTCATTGTCACTGCGTCGTAAACTACTAACATCTACAGAAGCCGTATATACAGAGGTCAAACTTGTTATCTCTGATATATTATCAGAGCAATAAAATTTACAAGCTGTCTAGAATCGTTCCCCTAGCACTTTTATTATACGGGTAGTACAACATTGGTCTGGTTTCTTTTACTACTTCTATTTGCAAGGCAAGTCCCTAGGGTAAAAAGTTCAATAAAGGCATTTATATCAATAACTTCTACTGAAACTCCTGAAGGTCATCTACAAGTACAAACAACATTGGTACAAGCAGCAACAACCTTAGGTTCTCATACTGGTACAAAGCAAAGGATCCTTTCCTGTCCTGAGGTGTGACATGGTGAGAACAGTCTTTCTCTGACAAAGTAATAAACCAAATGGAGAGAGGTTATCATTTGTTGACTTCCAGCTGACTCAAAACAGAAGAACTCGCACTATCTTTACAAAATAATATAAACATCAAATGGTTCTTTGATAGGACATACAAGGTATTCATTGTCTAGCCCTTATACTCTTTGATCCAAAAGACAGATGCAGTTCTAAACAGAGCAGAAAGTTTAAGTAAACAATAAAGGTCTGCTTTCATGTGTTCGCTAACCTCTGAGACCAACTACAGTTGTTCCCTGTTTTTTTTTTTTAAACAAACATTAAGTCTTCCATCTTAGATTTTTTTAAATATTACAAAACTTTGATCTTTTAGAATAAAAAATAAAACTATTTTCAATGAAATTGTTATCTCTAGTGTTAATCATTATCAAGCCTCCCTTATACTACACTCCAAAGTCACACGGTCTAAACCAAAAACAAAGTTTAAAGTCCATCCAACACAATTAAGCAAGATATTATAGGTTTTCAGGTTCCACTAATAATTACAATTATTAATATCAATCAGTAATGTTAATAAATGCACTATACCTGATTATATACCTGAAGTATCTTTGGAAAAGGAAACACATTTTACAGAATGAGTTCTGCAAAAGTGGAATATCCATTTCATGATCAAACGCTCTTCAGTAGCCAATCTTTTTTTTTCATCCTGTAGATGCTTTAATTTGCATAGTCTCATCATAGTGGAAGTGATAACATTATTTATGCTGTTTGGGTTTAAGCACTATTCCACTTTAACTGACTACGTTAGATAAAGTGACACAGACCTAATTTGACAAAACATTTGTTATCAAGAGAACTGCTTTACTTTACATATAGTGCTCACAATGGCTGTAAACTGGCACTGCCCTCGTTTTACTGATGAGCTGATTGACTTGATTTAAATCTGCAGTTCAAATAAAAGCAACGCCTATGCCAAAGACATAACGCTATAAAATTATGATGACGTTTCATTTAACGTTACAGTTAAAGAGGTTGGTAGCATCACAAAAAACACAAGTCTAAGAGTTCACAGTTTTTTTGCAGTCCTCTGTTTTTGCACAATACGCCCAACTTCCAACGTTTATTCTCCCTCACACATACTTGTAGATGTCGACTTTGACTTTGCGGTGAATGTGTGAGAGCACATATGCACAATCCAGCACCACCTTGTTTATTTGAGCCCATTTCCACCCACCCCCAACTCACCCACCCTCCACTACTACCACTACAAACACACGATATAGCCTATACAGTCTGGATCCTAGCACACCTTTAGTACCAAAGCACTCGTGTTAAACGAACATTAATAACTGACTTGCATTAAAAAGTGATGTTTTGCAACAGGTGACTTAACGCGCACGGCATTCAACAGATAAACGTGGTCAGTGCTACATCTTCTGCGAACAATACTGAATCCTCGATCGCACCTCTTGGTCAAGCCACTGCCCCTTTAACTTATTGTTTATATACGCAACTTACCTCTAAAGCGCTTAAAGCCATCACACCGCTTCCCGAAGTTACTGACTGCTGATGCGAGTCGTAAATCAGCTTTTAAATTTGTAATCCAGCATGGTTCCTCTCAGCCCCGGTTAACTGTATAAAATTCAGCCGCTGATTTCTTCGCTCATGGATCTGAGACACTCGACCCTCCTCCAACCATTCACTGGAGCCACACCTCTAACACACATCAAACCAGAGGTACTCTCTTTATCCTGGGCTCTGGCAGAGAAACACTATGTTTTATTCATGGTCACAATGGAAACCAATGGGAAACTACATTAAGAAATGCTTAGTTGGTAAAAAAAGACCCAAAATTATATCTTTTTTTTCTGACACTTATGGGTGACAAGACATTTTAATCTAAGATGAATAAATACATATTTAATTCACTGTAATTTAATGTAACATTTTAATTTATCATTTAATTATATAGTTAAAAAATTATATTTTTAATTAAATGTTAACGACATGAACCCCTCGGTTTCACAGACGAGGCTTTAGCCTAATCCTAGACTTAAATGTAAATTTGAGCTGTTTTAAATAAAAGGAATTTGCACTGAGCGATCTTAAAACATGTCAGTGCCCTTGTTTTGTCTTAAGATGCCTACCAATAATACTTTTTTTCTAAGGCATGTTAATAAAAATTACTTAAATGTCCTAATTGAACTATGGCCTAATTTTGGTTTCGGCTAAGCCCTGTCTGTGAAACTGGGCCGAAATGTTTACACTTACAGATTAAAGAGGCAGAACAATAACACACACATTTGTTTTTGTGACTTGTAAAGACTTTCCATAGCGTAATGCTTTTAATAAGCTACTGTAGAAAATGTATGCGCTATTACCTTATTTTTAGCATTTTTACTTTCTCAAAAAAAATAAATAAAATCATTCTGTGTGATTTATAAGCATTTTTATAAATGGGGACATGGGGCAATGTCCTCATAAGTCACCTTCTACTTGTACTACCTATGTCATACCAATGTCATTACACAAATTTGTATCCTCATATGTCACACAAACTTGTCGCACACACACACACACACCTTGGTATGTCTACTCAAAACTGTAGATCTGGTCACAATTGTTATCTTGAAAGTATCTTTGAAGTATTTTTTCTAACCATGTAAATCCTTATTTGTCTGCTGTTGTTGATTTTATCTAAATAAATTAAAATAGCACAGCCAACCTCAGTTTCTCATTTTCTGGGACTCTCACAGTTAGAATGTCTTTCAAATTGAGGAGAATAATTCACAGTGTAGCATTCAAAGGAAATTACAGGGGATTAGAGGTAGATCAGCAGCAAGACCCAGAGCTGAGCTCAGGCATCCATGAAATCTCTAGTAAAGTCACAGCAGACTGGCATGAAATGCAGTTTAATACTTCTAATGAGCACTTGTGCTCTTAGTCAGGAGTTGGTTATCAAAAGGATTTTTTCCAGCCTGGGGTGGTAGTCTTTTCCATCGTCTTTTCACTGGTAATGGTATTCTTTTGATTCATTCATTCTGTTATTGTGTCCTGATTGAGATTCAAAGTTAGAATGTTGCTTTGTTCACCTGGTATTCATTCACCAACTGCACCCTGTTCGTGCAGAAAAAAAGAATACATATGAACATATGTAAATAAAAGTGTTTCATCTATAATGAGGAAGAACCAGAGAGAAAGATTCTTATGTTTCTGTGTCATGCTGTACTGTCTTCTTATTTGTGCAGGCGCAAGCTCAGTGTCTATCCTTACCATCTCCTAGATGGTCTCCTAGGAAACCAGCAACTGTTCGGTCTACTCCACAACTGAACAAATGAGAAATGAGAGCCCTTAGCCATGTGCACAATGGGCTTTGACTCGGTGGACCAAACCAACTTTGTCTACAATTTTAGGTTTGCTACCTAAACGTAATTGAGTCTTACTCAATACTTTTTCTTATGCATTTGTTAGCTGAAGGTTATATTGTATCATGGCAAGTATAGTCTGTCACAGCTGTGTTCACCTAAATTCATAAATATCATGCAGTTTCGAAATGACTGTGGTGCAGGAGGCAATTACTGCGTGATTTCACATAAATATCTGAAACATTTGTTTCTTTGGGAGTCATACAAATGCACAGCTAGATGACTAGATGACTTATGACGGTCCATCAGATGTGGTTTGGTGTATGAAACATTGAGACTGAGAGACCAAATGCATTCAGCAGAAACAGCAGACAACCAAAATAGTCTAGACATGCACTCTTTTGGGGTACTGGAAATGCTAAAGAGAAAGACAGTGTCTCGCAAGGTATTTCTGGTAACCCTAATGGACTGGCTGACTATGCTGAACTCAAATCCTCCTCTCTCTCTCTTGCATATACACGCCGAGTACCATGTGTTTGACTCAGCAAGCCGTCATATCCTCCTCTTTAAATTCAAATGAAATCCAAACATCCAAGAGTCACCAAACTGTTAATGCTTCATGGAATCGAGCCAGTTCAGAGTGTTGCTGCTGGGCAGTTCTGCCCCTCAGTGCATGGCGTGAACAGTCTGATGAGTTGTGGCAAGGGAGAGGGATATCTTGTGTAAACACAGGGGTTGCATTCCCAGGCTCAGAGACTTGACTGGTGATTAAGAACTGACGTTAGTCAGAGTGACCAGCAGTCCATAAAACTAAATAAACGGTGCCTCCAACCAGTTTACAGGACCAACCACAATCTGTCTAGAGCTCTACACAGTTATTAAATGAATCATTCAGAAAAGTACTATTTGCGTTATTTCTGTGAAATTTTTTTTTTCTGTTTGGCAAATGTTAAAAGATACTTTTATTTTTTATTTACTTTTGTTTTTCACTTTAAAAGAGAAAATCTTACATGTTGCATGACAGGCTGTTTCTGCCAATAAAAATATAATTGTGACTTATAATCTTTATATCTCAGAAAGAAATGAAAGTCAGAAATGCAAGATCTCTGCAAAAACATGAGGTGAGGGAAGCTAATTTTGACTCTTTTTTTCTCTCTCTCAGAATTCTGACTTTGTTTTTGCAATTGCAAGTTCATATGTTAATATTCATCTTAGAAAAGCGGGTTGTGATAAACATTTCCTATGGCAGAAACAATATTTAGTAGGTTTGTAACAACATTAAGGTGACATTAGGGTCAATAAATAATGAGAGATTTTTCATTTTTGCAATAACTGTCCCTTTAAATGTTTACATTACAATGTAATGGATATAGCCGGAATGGGCATGTGAATTTTATGGAAGTAGAATATTACTGTTTCAAAGCAGTTTGGTCTTAAGAAAAGTTTTCTATTAAACTTAACAGTAATCTCCTCTGTTAAGTCTATGTGGGTCAGCTGCGTTCTTGAAATAATAAAACAAAAAAACAGACTAACAGACGATGACCTGACGGTTCTAAGGCAGACAACTCTCAGAAATAACGAGCTGCCATAACAACGTTGTGCTAGTTTGTGACATAAAAAATAAATTGGTATTTCAGAGTAACAACAATGCTGTATTGTCCTCAATACCAGTAATGCATCTCTAAATACAAGTATCTGCTTATTTTCTGTCAAGATGATACTTTTTGGGTTGTTCAGGCTTATTTGCAAGACACATTTGAATGAGAATTGAATGAGAATGGACAGTGCTCTAGAGACCGTTACCTCATCTCTCAGAGCAACAAAACAGGAATCAAGTGAGTGAAACCGTGAAAGAAAAAGGGAAAGGGGGTGGGAGACTGTGAGAAGAAGAGAACGACAGAAACTAAGAGCAGGATGTTTGAAGTCAATGTCCTGACCTTTCTTTAGTGGCTTAACAAACTGATTCCAGTTTCTCTGTCAGTAACAGGTTAGTTTTAAACAAGTCCAAACTGTATGACTAAACATTTTTACAAAATAAAAAAAATCTCTCCGGATCTCCGAAATGAAAGTAGCACTGACCCTTATAAAAGACCAGTCAGGACATGAAGTGCCGTTTTAGTCCTCACTTCTCATCATTAGTTCCACTCGGTATGCCCAGGCCTGATACTAATAAGGGTCTTGTCCTAAAACACTAGGCCAGCTCTGCATGATGGGAACTGGGCTAATACAGACCTGTCAACCTAGTGCTGAATGCCACTCCATTCACTTTGTACGCAGGGGGTGGAGTGTCGCCGAATGTGGAAGAGTACATGTGCTCCATGTGTTATGTGTGTGTGCATGCTCTTTTTATGATTCACTCAGCACTGAATTGCAGCCAGAAACTCTCAAACTAATCTCTCCCACTGGATCTATACACACCCCACTGTGGGTGTGGATACACACCCATAGAAGGAGAAAGGCTTCTTTCACACATTCAGATGTCAAGAGCTGAAATAATGTTCTGGCTTATTCCACAGTATCCACCTGTTGATGTATGTATGTGTTTGCGCACATGTTTACAGAAACATATAAGTGAGCTGTATATTATAATTCCTGCATTGGGGAGACATTTTGAATCATGACGATTACTCCTTCCAGGTGCATCCCGATGGGACGGGAACACTTCAACCCTAATAAAAAATGTACACAGGGTCAAGCACACACACAAACACTCAGTCTTCCAGCTTAGAGATCCCACTGGTCACAGATGTTAAAGGGACATGATGCAATGCAAAGAAACAGATCTCCATCTCAGTTCAGTTCAACACTAACCCTGAGAAATAACTTCATGGGAATCCAGCAGGTGGAAAAACACCCATGTCAATTAAACATATTATACCCGATTAATTTTTTTTTACAAATTATAACTTGACATTTTACAAAACACTACAAATAATCTTGAACTGAATATAAATATTTGATATAAAATGCATGCTTAATTGTTTAACATGTTCACTGTCAAACGATTAATAGCATCTTTGGATATATGTGTCATATATAATACATAAATTATGACTATAAATACATATATGCAAATTCTTCTAAAATATATACTGTATGTGCATTTATATATGCATAATAAATATACACAGTACACACATGTATATTATTGTCAACAAAAACTATATTTTGAATGCAATTCATCACTTGACAGTACCAGTTAAACCTTTACCTCAATTACTTATGACCTTTTCCACAAGCACATGATCCATAATCATTAATGCACTTTTTATTCTTCTCCTAAACCCACACTTTGTATTGTTTTACTGTCACACCTAAATCCCTGTTGAAGCATGTAATTTGGCCAGTAATGGCCAATTTAGGAACCCTGTTTAACAGCACTTTACACTTGCTACACCGATTTTTCACATGGGTCCTTTACCACCAGCTGTGAATACTGGAAGAATTAGGAGGTCATGATTGATAAAGGACAATATGCAAATTGACCAGGATGTCATGCCAGGGTTACACAATAGAACCCCCACAAGCCAATCACCATTATTTTAGCAACAATAACTGTATTCTCCAGAAGGTCGTCCATCCAGGTAACGATCATCAGTCTCAGCACTGCTTAGCTTCAGCCGAAAAACTAAATTAAAATGTAATAAACCACAGTAATTTAACGTAAACCATTCATATTTTGTCATTGCCTGACCTCAAGGTGTGATTCACTTTACAGTAAGATGAGCGACCTCTTCTGTTAGTGCAAGAAACTACAAAGCTTACGCCAGAGCTGCATAAATAAGGCTAGTGAAACAATAGCGTCCTCTAACGTCCGTTATTTGAATAAATCCTCTATTTTATATATAAATTAGCCAAAACAAAAGTGCACGTTGAACACGGACACGGATTAAACATACTGCTTTAACAATAACATGCATGCATGTTGTGCATTAAAATGCATAGCACTACGTTAGTCCATATTTCTCACATTCTGTCTATTTTCTTCAGAAAATATAATTGTTTGCGTTGCCAATATTTGCAATCAAATAAAGGTATGAGCAGATATTTTGTGGCCACGAGCTCCATCATTTACTTGTGACAGCGAGGAGGAGCCCAGGCTGTTTATTCGTTCACGTCACTCTTTCTCTCATTCCCTTCTTCCTTCCTTCCTTCCTTCCTTCCTGCCGAACACAGAGAACCAGAGCAGCAACAATTCAAACTAGAAAGCGACATTCAAATCTTCCAAAGTGTTTTCTACGTATACAACCGATTTTTGGAGCGTGGTAAGTTCGACAACTGTCCGTTCATTATTGCCATAGAAACAGAAAACGAAACTGATCGTATAGCCCCCGAAAAAAACCCCGGCTGTCCCACTGTCTATCCCAGCGAAACTCACCGATTTCTGTCTAACTGGCCTCAAAAATAACGTGCACTCTGAACTGGATGCTAATATTTACATTTCCGCTTTTCATCTGACATCTACATTACGATTTGCGCTCGTATTTCCGAGAGAGCGATTCAGTGTGCGGGTCATTTTATAGAGCCAAAATGTCGCCTTTTCTTTTTACTTCCACATTCTCTCATGGCACAAACAGATGGCGTCGGGAGGGGAATGGAGGGAGTGAAAAAGAGCCGCATAAACGAATAGAGCAGGCCACTCTCGCCGTCAGTTAGCCTAGCTCTCTCTCACTGTATGGCCGGAGCAAAACTTAAGACAGGCCCATCTCATGCAGTCTGGATTCAAGTTTCCCTCTCTTAAGTTTCTGTTTTCAACTCTTTACATTACGATTGAATGTAAGCTGTTGATGCTGAAGAATGTTGGCTAAGTTTTAAGTTGCAGCTAGCTGGCTAGTGAAGTGGGACTTGTAGTAGTGTAGGCTACTCGTTACAGTATTTAAGATGAAATATTGAGAGGTTATTGTTTTGTTTATGGTCACTGCGAATGTTAGTGGACACCTCGGGCCGCAGGTCAGGTGCATCACTGTCACTCTGAGAGTATCAGCATCACAGTTTGAACTTGTACCATCTGTGCGACAGTTCAGGCATCAAGTGTTCACACTCATCTTGCACGATGCATGATGGTTAAATCAGATTCTGAAGATCCGTTGTCCAAACATTTGGAGATTTATATAAACACGAAGCGGAAAGTTTTGTTTAGTAATATGGTGGTTTTAAAATGATCGACAAAGGCCACAATTGCACCAAGGCTATAAGGTCAACCCAATTAATTCAAATAATGGCAACTATAAAGTTATATTACCGCAAGCAGCATAGCCGTAATTTAAGACAACTATATTTGTTGTGTTTACTTAGCTAAAATACATCTCCTGCAGCTTTGAACTCTGATTGGTTCCAACTTTGCTCTTCCTGTGACCTTAATGATAATGCTGGAATTATTTTTTTGGGATCACTTAAGATGTTTACACAACAAAAAAACATTGACAGCCAGTTTGAATTTATAAAACAAGTTTACAAAATAAGCCAGGTTTATTTCAGTTAGTCTGACTTATTGTCAGTTGATTTGGTTCAAAATAAGTCTATATCTAATATCTACTATGTAGTTATCTAATAATAACTAAAAATAAGCCTGGCTTACTTGGTAACTTGTTTTATGAAACCCCCCTGAAAATAAAGCGAGTGTCCTTAGCTAAATGTAATTATGTATCGGATAATCCTTAAGTTACCTTTTGTTGTTATAGTTAGTATGTATAGCCTATGGTGAGAATGGTGGTTTCAAAGTCTGTCAAACTGCTTTGTATATTAACAATAATACACATGTGTATGTTTTAATGCAATTTGAGTAAATATTGTGACTATATGTTGATTTCATTTATGCTGTTTGGTGGTGTACACTTTATTTGCCGCAATTTAAAAGTTTCATGTAAACTGTAATCTAGTCACTGAAAAACCCAGAACTGGTTGTGTTTTCACACATGTATGTATTAGTGAACAATGCTGCGTTTCCCAAAAGCATCGTAAAGCTGATTGTAGCTCGTTTGGTTTTAATGGACCTACAATATACTTATACTTACAATGCCTTTGGGAAATACCGGCCAGTTTTGTCACATGGCATAACAGCTTGTATTACAAAAAGATCTTTTAAAGACAAAGTTGAGGAGAGATGTATTGGTGTCAATTATGCTTTATGAAGCATTTAGCTACTATTTTTGTATGTTGTAAAAGCAAGCAATAACTCTCGATCACAAAGTCCTTAGTGGCATAATCAGTTCATTTTCTGTGGATACAAAAGATATTGGCAGTCCTTATTACTTTATAACCTTCAGTAGCTTTACTTGAGATGCGTGGGACAGAGGCTAGTTAAATTCTTGCATATCTTTCTGCTTACCTGATGTAATGCTCTATTGTCATTGCTGTTGTTGAGATTTTCACTATTACAGTGCATGTTTTTCCTACAAAAATAATGGGCACAATTTTTCTTTATGTAGTAATGCGGCTTAAAAGATGTCTGCGCTATATCTGTGAAAAGCGTAGATGCTGTTTAGACTGTGCTGTAATCACAAAGACCTTGGCGATGCGCAAGAACTTTTGTGATATGACTTTCTTGCTTTGTTTTAATGTAAACCTTTACTTGGATATGTCTATAGAGGAGCATTCGGCCTGGCTGACCTAGGTATTGGAAACATAGTGAATCATGCGACAATGTTCTTTATCTGTGTATAACTCCAGCTACCTGCTGTACCTTTGCTGCTGCACTCTAAAAACTCCATAAATGCAGTAAGCATCTCTCTCTTTGTGGCATATCAAAAATAGCTTCTGTTTGTATGTGGACAGCATCTATATTAGTTGTAGGTTTGAGACAACAAAGACCATTGCAGTGTAAAAATAGCACATGAATGATTGTTAAAACTTGAACTTAGTGATGCTGAAGTGTTGATACAAGGTTTTAGTGCAGGTGTTATGTAAAAGTAAGGAAGAGATTTAGTAGATAGATGAGAAGCTGAACTGTGGGTGTTTGGCTTCAAAAATCTGAAGATTCCAAATTGTAACTTTTTTCCGTCTCATGCCACTAAGTTTCCATTTACATTAGAAACATTTTGTTTGTTCTCAGTGTATTAGTCTGTACTTCTGTGTTGTTTAAAAATATCATTTGGTAAATGTCATGCGAGTAATGGAATTTTTTTTTAAGTCGTAATAAAGTTCTTCTGTGTGTTGCCAGAAAGTCACAGACTAGTACTTAAAATATTACAGTGTGTGAGGACGTGCAGGTTCAGAAAACTATTTGTCATTTGTGGCACAACTATAATCAGTTTCAGAGAAGTCTGATGAAGTTAGATCAATGTATATGCGGTTTTGTCAATGTTGCCATAGTTGCTGTTTTGACTTTGTAGGGCAGATATGCAGCATTATGCATGGGTTATTCAAGTTCAATAATCTGAGTGTCTTTGCTGAATATTATTAAACATCTTTGCATATTTCATAACATTGTTATTAGTTTGTATCCATTACTTTGCAACAGATTCCTTTGCATTTTATTTTTATATTCCCTTTCTAGTATGTGGAGATCTTTCTCAATCTTTCTTTCTCCCGTTTTCCTTCTGCCTTCCCTTCCCCCAGTGGGCTGAATTCTCTCTCTTTCTTTCTCACTTGTTCCCTTTAATAGCTCCACAACATGCATTCAAACTGACTTAACTTCTCATATTCTGTATTCTGAGTTTTTACCTTAATCTTTCCCTTCTGGTGTAATTCTCTTTTTCTGTCTTTTCCCATTTCTCTCTTTCTCTCCCCTCCCTCTCCTGTTCTCTTTATCTCCTCCCCTCTCTCACCATTTGCTCTCTCACAATACATCCCTCCCTCCCTCCCTCCTCTCTGGAACAGGCTTCTCTTCTCCTCCCTTATCCCTCCATTTTCTCTTCTTTCAGAATCCTTCTCTTTCTCAGCCATTTTATATGGAGGTATATCTACTAATCCTAAATTCATTAAAAATCAGTATGTACTCAATAATTGCAAATTAACGTAGCAGTAAGGTGTAATTATATCCCACAGTTATGAATGAACTTTAATCACTTATCAACAATGGGACCCATTCATGAAAGACAAGCAGAATAATTTTTGTGTGGATGAAAGGTTCATAAAACCATTCTTACACAAATTGTAACTTCAGAAGAATAGCTTTACAAACAGTTCACACTGAATTGTTGTGCTTGATTTTTTTTTATCCATATTCACAATTATGTATATACAGCTATTTAGAATTAAGTAATTATTGCAAAATGATTGGCTATGACTATATACTCAAGCTTCTCATATCTTTTTGCTTATATAAATATACATCTAGTAATTAGTGCATTTTGTGAATTAAACAGTTTGTTTAAAGTTGCAATGTAACAAAAGTTCTGTATTGTGATGAACATCAAATTCCATGACTTTATTACATGGCATGCTGTATAAATTTAACTGTTTTGTTTGTGTGTGAGAATCATTTAGATTGAATTTGTGCACATTCACATAGAAAGTAAGGCATATGGAGAACAGTAAAGCTAAGATGCATCATATCAGCTTGACACATTGAATGGATACGCATATTCAAGACCATAAATGCACATTAAATAGTGTCTGTTGGAAATTAAAACAGACATGTTGAACGCCCGTTTGTCAGTGTGCAGGCCAAAAGGTCTTCGTCTGGCACAGATTCTCTCAGATGCATGTACGCTCGCTCATCCTCTATTCTGTCAACCTGCCTAGACTCTGATGGTGAAGCACTGATTTTAAAGCTTAACATTTTGAACCTATCACTTCCTTTTTTTTCTTCTGCTTATGCATTTTAATTACGTAGTCCTATATAAATCAGGACGGTTTTGTTGAATACGTATTGCATATTCATCTTTTATTTACTTTGTTGCAGCTTCCTTCTGTTTGTACACTCTGCCAGGTATGCCTTTACTTTGTGTGCTTGCTGTGATGTACATGAATCCGTACGTGTTTATAATCTCTTCACAGCACGAATGTTTGTGTTTTCAAACATGTTTCACAAGTGTATGCAAGAGAGAATGTCTGAGTGAGACAGTTGGTGAGAGTATCAGGAAGGGATGCAGAAAGAGAGAAAGAACGAAAGGAAGAAAAAAAAAAGACAAGGGGGAGGGATGGAGGGAAAAGAGCACTGTGTATGTGTGTACGCTTGCTTGCGCCAGAGAGAGAGAGAGAAAGACAGAAAAAGAGAGAGGGGAGTGGGGGAGGGGAAAGCAGAGAGAGAAATAGAGTGAGGGAGGAAAAAGAGAGCACACATACACAGAGAACAGAGAGAGAGTGCAAGAAACACAGAGGAGAGTGTCTGTTCTGGTACAGACAACATATAATGTATGAAGGGGAGGGCAGCGGGTGAATTCGAACCTGTGACTCTGCCTCAGGATGAGATCTCTCAAACACCTGAAGCCACAGACCAAGAAAAATGTGGTGAGTTCCCTTCACAGCTGCTCTGATGCCCTCTGAGAGCTCAGTTTGTTTAGCAGATTGTTTGTGTGTGTGTGGTTACTATACTGGATAGACCAATTGAGTGGCCAGATTACATGGTTTGGATTTTTTAAATATATTTTGATTGCTGCTTGTTTATATTTGCAATTATTATTTGCTCAGTTTTACAATTCATCAGCTGCTTCCTGTATTCTTTGTCTCTTTTACACTAATCCTTCATATTCCCTTTTATTTTTTTCAATCTCTATTTCTTTCTCATTCTCTCTCTCTCTCTTTTTTGCTTTCACTCACTCTCTGCCCCTCCCTCTCTCTTTCTTCTTCTCTTTCTGTTAACTCACTCATTCTCCCTGCTGTCATTCTCTCTTCCTTCTCTTTTCCTCAGTCTGTACCTTCCTGTCTTTTTAAAGATCTTAGAAATACAATTACTAGCACATTTTTTATTACATAATTACTTTTGTAATTATTCGCATTCTTCACACTCACGCAGTTAGAATTTTCTTTAGGTGCGGAATCTTCTTAAAAAAAGAGCCCGTCTGAGGGAATGTGGTTTTGTGTTGAATGAGTGAGAGGTAGCAAGTATAAAAGTGAACAGCGCTGACTTTGTTACCTTGAAATTATAGATAGATAGATTCTGTCATCATTTTTACTAACGCTTGTTTGATTTTAAACCTTACTTTCTTATGTGAAAAAGATATTTTAAGGCATGTTTCAGTCCATATATTGAAAGTCAGAGTCAACCACAACTGTTGGGTTACAAACATTCTTCAAAGTAATACAGGTTGGGAACGAGAGGAGTAAATAAACAGAATTTTCAGTGGGTGAACTATACCTTTAAGGCCCTGGAAGTGTATTTTTTGCTCCACTAGTGGCACCGAATAGTATTGCAATTGTTTGATTGCAAAGGCAGACTTTGGGTTTAGCCGGGAGACTGGGTAATAAACGATGCCAGATGAGAGCAGGGATTAAAACTTGTTTGAAAAAAGTCAGTTCGGTTTGCCACCACCAACGCAGAGTCACAAGACTCTTACTGTAGGTCAGTGGTTTTCAATCCCGTTCCTTGGGACCCACTGTTCTGGAGATTTTCCCTTATCCAACACTCATTGAGTTCATAGAGATCTGAATGAGCTGATGATCTGAATCAGGTGTGTACATAAGTGAGACGTGCAAAACTTGCAGAGATGTGGGTCCCCAGGAATAAGTTTAATAATAACTGCTTTAGGTGACTGACATTCAGATAATCATAAAAATGCTAAGATAGAAGTTTACAGTTTGTATGTGCAGACTGATGTTTTATGGTAGCAGCAGAAGATAAGTAAATCACCTACTGAGCGCTTTTTTAGGCTGGTTGTTTTTAATTTCACTATATTGTATTTACATTAGAGCTGTGGCTCTAATCTAATGTAAATCTAGTCATTATTACATTGGTGCTAATTTAATTACCAATCATAAATAAAACATTTAATAATCATAACATCAAATTCAATCAATCACATCACTGTTTCAATACTGTTTTCCCCCCAGTGACATCCAAGATGTGCTATACACATTTGAAAATGATCTAATTCTGACAAACATGTTGGCCTACTAAACTAATCTGCATGCGTTTGTGCTTTACAGGAGGAGAAGACACAGCGGCTGGTCAGATGTTACTCTGAGGCCATGCACCAGCAGATGGACGCAGGGACACAGACAGACCCTGTGGTGGTCCTGTCACTGGCCCAAGCTGCTGTGTTGGGACTTATCTCCCAGAACGAGGTCTTTGGTGCAACCATCGCCCCCAACGGCTTTTACACCGGAGACCCAAAAGAATCCCCCGCTCCGCCAGGTGAGAGGATGGACTACGAGTATGCTGACCAGCTTATAGGTGCCAACGGTGACTACCTTGGGGAGAATTTGGGCGAGGATGGGCACATGCATTCCAGCTGTGCCGA
Organism: Enteromius thamalakanensis; assembly: GCA_032357475.1. NCBI lineage: Eukaryota > Metazoa > Chordata > Actinopteri > Cypriniformes > Cyprinidae > Enteromius > Enteromius thamalakanensis. Next base: position 12,366,175 of record JAUCMT010000134.1, on the reverse strand, counting down.
GAGAAGATGGCAGGGGCAGCCCGAGAACACCAAACCCCCAATAGGGCACCAAGACATGGCATTACATGTTAAAGGAGAGGTCGTAACCCCAGGTTTGCCCTCCTGCACTCACATGATGAACAACATGGTGCCCAGAGAAGGCATGCAAATGGTCGACCCCTCCAGCTACAGGGTCCTGCCCAAAGCCCAACCCAACAACTGCTGCTCCACTTGTGTCCGAGACCCCAAAAGTATGCATCCCGCACCTGATCCACATTTACACCCTCATTCCCATGGCCACAGTCACGCACCTCACGAAGTACCTTCGCGCAACAGGGTCCACACACATGAAAAAGGAGTAGATGAAGTAACTGTGGACAGGGACAATGGGAGAAACGGCATGGTGAAAGCAGGAACCGGCGAGGAAATTAGCAGCTACTTTCAGCCAAGCGAAGTCGCCTATGAAGGGGGCGAGATGGAAGGGGTCGGAGACTTCGATGAAAACAGCGAGGGGATGTTCTGGACTGAGCCAGTAGAAGGAGAGGCACCCCGTGGCCGGCGTATTGACCGTCTGGACATCAACATCCAGATCAACGAGTCATACTGCGTAGACGTCGGCGAAGGCTTGAAGCGCTGGAAATGCCGCATGTGTGAGAAGTCGTACACTTCCAAGTACAATCTGGTCACACACATCCTGGGCCACAATGGCATCAAGCCACACGCATGTCCACACTGCGGCAAACTCTTCAAGCAGCCCAGCCACCTACAGACGCACCTGCTAACGCATCAGGGCACGAGGCCACACAAGTGCACTGTGTGCAAGAAGGGATTCACCCAGACTAGCCACCTGAAGCGGCACATGCTGCAGCACACCGACGTTAAGCCCTACAGTTGCCGCTTTTGCCGACGTGGCTTCGCATATCCCAGTGAGCTCCGTGCTCACGAGGTAAAGCACGAACGAGGACGCTGCCACGTTTGCTCGCAGTGCGGCATGGAGTTTCCCACCTATGCCCACCTGAAGCGTCATCAGGTGAGCCACCAAGGACCATCCACCTTCCAGTGTAGCCAATGCAACAAGTCGTTCGCCTACCGCAGCCAGCTCCAGAATCACCTGCTGAAGCACCAAACGCAGCGCTCCTTCTCCTGCAGTCAGTGTGGCCTGCAGTTCCTTCAGCTGCATCAGCTACGCCAACACTCCCTCACACACAAGACAAACAAGCCTCAGGCCCGTGCTACCAAGGTACAGAGTCTTATAGTGCGCTTTTATAAAAACTGTGAGGTCACAGACTGCATGAACAATGATTGTCTGAAATTTTATAGCACATGCTCAGAAATTGTTTTAATTATTGGTATGAAACAATACTGCATAATTTTGTCTGATTACAGTTTAAATTGTCATCAGACAGTACCTTAAAGCAGTGTTTTTGCTCGGTTTGCTGGGGCCCTGTACAGTTTATTTCACTGGTTTTGAATTCACTTAATTTCAAGCTCAAGCAATGATTGTAATTTATTGGTTCTAATTCTTTGAACTTTCTTCTCTTACGTTTTTCATTTAACCAGCAGATGGCAGGAGTCCTCCTCCTTTTATTATTATTATTTCAAAAGGAATATATATATGTACAATATATTGCATATTCAGTTCAAAACTCCCAGCTTTTGTACAGTGTCCACTGTAGCAGATCTATGTAGCCTGCATTAGTACCTTAAATATAATACACTGTATTAAAAATTTCAGCCAATGACATACACATTCATAGACATGTTAATTATTTAAACTAATTATACAGTAGTCAACATTTGAAGTGGATCAAATAAGTTTATCAAACTTGTCTCAAGACAAGAACGCATTTTGGTTTTAGGTAATGAAAACTATGATAAAAAGTTTTGATCCACTAATGGTGAGTACTGAATACTGCAGAATAAACATTCTGAATTTATTTCAAATGAATAATTTCTTCACTTGTTGTTTGTGCTTGTTTTTACCAGGGAACAAAGGGGTTTAAATGTGATGTATGTGCCAGAGAGTTTACATTGTCTGCAAACCTGAAAAGGCACATGTTAATCCATGCCAGTGTCCGGCCATTCCAGTGTCATGTGTGCTTCAAATCTTTTGTCCAGAAACAGACCCTCAAAACGCACATGATAGTGCACCTGCCTGTGAAACCCTTCAAGTGCAAGGTAAAACTTCAAACACTTATCACACATCTATATTTGACACTTTCTCCATCAGATTTGAAAATCTCTTGATTTGTTTTTAACAGGTGTGCGGAAAGTCATTTAACAGAATGTACAACCTTCTGGGCCATATGCACCTCCATGCAGGCAGTAAACCCTTCAAGTGTGCATACTGCTCGAGTAAATTTAACCTGAAGGGAAATCTTAGCAGGCACATGAAGGTCAAACATGGAATGGATGTCTCTCCAGATGGGCAAGGTAAGTAGAACCTAATAGTGTGCAATTAACATGTCCTTATGTGACAGTAAAGCCTATAATGGTCTCTTTTTTATTTCTGATACAGATGGCCCACAAGATATGGAGCCCCATGAAGACTATGAGAATGAGAACTTCAATTTTACAACACCAGAGAATATGGAAAATGATGCGCCAAACCTAACTAAGCTCTCGGAGGTGGCCATCCAGGAACTTGACTATTATAACTTTGGGAAGGATGTGGGAAACTACAGTACAGCATAAAAAAACTGGTTGAATTTCAGTCAAGCTGAGTAAATATTATGTAACAAAGGGCCTGTGCTGGCACTTATCAACCATGAGTGGATTGGGATGTTCCTCCATGAGAACCACTGCTCTCCTTTTTTACAGTTGTTAATGAGCAGGTAGTTGAAGGCCATCTTGACCTCCTGGGGTTGATCTCATGGAGTAGGGCACTCCAATTCTGTCTCTAATGAAATGGACCGATTGTTTTGCAAAGAGTCCTTTGACTCCTTCCAGCTCAAACAAACAATGATGCTGTATTTTTGAGTATGTTGTGGATCATTGTTACATTAACACCCAATACATTAGCATCATAAAATGCAGGTGCATACACATGGATTCTTGTGTAAAGTAATACACGCCATCCTCCAAATATAATTTTGGGAATATGGGAATAGCAGGTGCATGCAGCCTTGTGGCCTTCATCGGTTTGGTACCTCAGAGCAGTCTTTTAACTTATTTTAATTTATACTGCCTTCATTTACAGTATCTCTTAGAAACACACAAAGAGACTCTTAGCGTAAAACATGGAGAAAAAAACTAAACAAAAAAAACACATAAGGCCCATGTAAATGGTTCGATAACTGCATGATAGGCTTGTGTGGGTAAAAGAAAATTAAATGAAGAGTGTGTGCCTGGGCTCAGTGTACCAAAGCTACTGCTCTTCGTCTGGTACAGGACCATATGTTGGCCATTCCAGAGCACCACTAATGTTTCCAGAACTAAGTTTCAGCTAAAGTTTGGTTTAACAACCTGAGTGGAGAATTACGGTTTCTTAGTATTGATTTGCTATTTATTTTGCACTTTGAAAAATCCAATTAATTACTTATAATGAGCATATTTCACCACTGACTGTCTCAGTCCTGTTATAATTAAAAGAGATAAAGCCTGTGTTACATTTATAGTAAGTTGTTTCTCAAGGCAACTATGTAGATTCTTAAATAAACTTGTTTTTTGAAGTTAATTTTTGTTATTGTTTGTTTCAAACTTAATAATTGAATGGCCAATGTGGTCAACCGAATTTTAGATTAAATTAATAATTGTTTTTAGGGAATTTAGGAGGAGCATGTTATAAAAACTGAAAAAAAGTGACTAAGATTATTCTAGAGTTTATATTTTCTTTAATATTACATATTTAATGTTACAGGAACAAAAACAAACAGCATATTTTATATAAAACAACAACAAGCAAATGCTGTTATGTGTACAAAAAAAGGGGGAAGCAGGAAACCAACACAAATCAAATCAACAAACAGAATTTGATATTTTCTAGTTGATGAAATGGTCAGTAAATAAGTGCAGTCTGCCACTTGAATTGCCTCCAAGCAGAGCGTTCCTGCTTGGGTGGAACGCTGTGATGGCGCACACTGTGGTCAGGTGATCCACATCTTGAAAAGTGCGAAGACACCGACCGCTCTCGTGATATACCTGAATTCGGCGAGGCCTTTCCACGCTTCCAATTACAAAACAGTCCTGCTGCTTGGGGTCCCACACTGCACTTAGTTTGGACAGCCACCGACCTGTCTGCATGTTGTGCCTATGTAGAAAATATTTAGCATGCTGTTACAATGGGCACCTCTAATAAAAGTTATTAGACAAAAATGGTTTAACAAAAACTTTTGGAAAAGGCCAGATGTGTTGGCCAAGTTCAAGTTCAAGTTCAATTCAAATTGCAGAATAATCTAGAAAACTGGTCTAAATAAAATAACTGATGTACTAATTTATCACCAGTAGTAACTAAACTATTTTTTGGGTCATTTAGTTGAGACATGTTTGGCAGTTCTTTTCACATTAAGTAATTCTTTTGATTTATAAACGGGTCTGTATCATGTTTGTATACCACTGATACACCACTGTCCAGAAGTTTGGAGTAGGATCAATTATTTCTGCTCTTATGCTCTCTGTGTGAAAAATACATTACAGAAATATTGTGAAATAGTATTATAACTTTGGCAATAATTTTAATCATGAGGGCAAAGCTGAAATTGCAGCAGCCATAACTTTAAGTCTTCCTACGATCCTTTATTGGAAAAATATTTTTGTGGAAAGAGGTATTTTTTCCAAGATTCTTTGATCAACGGAAACGTCAAAAGAACTGATGATGTTGTAATACATCATTTTCTACACACGATAACACTCATACTTACGTAATTGATTTTAGTAAAGGAGTCCTGCCATCCATTAGGGAAGTGTCAAACACCCTGAAACAACCAGAAAAAAAGATAATTCAAATTTGAGTGCATTTCTAATTCTTCAGGCTCCAGAATCCTAATGACCCTACATAGAATAAGTGGTTCGAAAAACGAATTGCATTTCTAATTCTTGTAAGACAACTTTATAACTTTTTAGTAGCTGAAAAGAAAACCAAACGAAACCTATTCAGGCTTAAAATAAGCTTACAGCCATGATGCTCTGGCACCCTCTACTGTTACACTTGCGAGAGAGAATGTAGGGACATTCTAGTACACTTCTACACTTGAAATCTCAGAGCACCTGATCATGTTGTCCATACAAGTGGTCAGAACTCTGTTGCCTGTGTGTGGGGAGAAAAAGGCACTGGAGACACTGCGACTGTGACCACTGAGTTCACCAACTCCTGGATTGTTTCTTCGTTTCAGATGGCGCAAGTCATATATGTTTACAAATCTAAAAAAAGAAGAAAAACAATATGCTTCCGTATGTAATCATTTACTCAGCAACTCACCCATTATTAGGTGCAAATTAACTTTTTCAACCAGCATTATTCTAGTAAGGAAGTGTTTATAATACCTGCTCTCTGCTACTACAAAGTAGTGCTGCTGCGCAGGATGGACATGAACACAGCACAGAGGATTTGCCGCTATGGTATACAGACATTCACATGTTTTCCTGCAATCACATGTTTTATAAGTACAGTTGGGCAAAAATATATTTCGTCAGCCACCAATTGTGCAAGTTCTCCCACTTCAAAAGATGAGAAAGGCCTGTAATTTTCATCATAGGTATACATCAACTATATATGAGAGTCAAATTGCGAAAAAAAAATCCAGAAAATTGTACCACATTGTAGGATTATTAAAGAATTAATTGGTTAAACTCCGCAGTAAAATAAGTATTTGGTCACCAACAAACAAGCAAGATTTCTGGCTCTCACAGACCTGTAACTTCTTTAAGAGGCTCCTCTGTCCTCCACTCGTTACCTGAATTAATTGCATCTGTTTGAACTCAGTTATCAGTATAAAAGACACCACACAACCTCAAACAGTCACAGTCCAAACTCCACTATGGCCAAGACCAATGAGCTGTCAAAGGACACCAGAAACAAAATTGTAGACCTGCACCGGGCTGGGAAGACTGAATCTGCAATAGGTAAGCAGCTCGGTGTGAAGAAATCAACTGTGGGAGCAATTATTAGAAAATGGAAGACATACAAGACCACTGATAATCTCCCTCGTTCTGGGGCTCCAAGCAAGATCTGGGGAAATAGTGAATGACCTGCAAGTTTTATGCAAAGAACACCATACCTACTGTGAAGCATGGGGGTGGAAACATGCTTTGGGGCTGTTTTTCTGCAAAGGGACCAGGACGACTGATCCGTGTAAATGAAAGAATGAACGGGGCCATGTATCGTGAGATTTTGAGTGAAAACCTCCTTCCATCAGCAAGGGCATTGAAGATGAAACGTGACTAGGTCTTTCAGCAAGACCATGATCCCAAACACACCACCCAGGAAATGAAGGAGTGGCTTCGTAAGAAGCATTTCACGGTCCTGGAGTGGCCTGGAGTTGGACGTCTGTTGCCCAGCGACAGCCCAAAACATTACTGCTCTAGAGGAGATCTGCATGGAGGAATGGGCCAAAATACCAGCAACAGTGTGTGAACACCTTGTGTTGTGAACATTTGACCCCTGTCATGGCCAACAAAGGTAACAAAGTATCTAGATGAAATTTTGTTACTGACCAAATAGGTCAGAGGTGTAACGACAAGGCAGCCCAAACGACATGACAGGCAACATGCTGACTGCCCCTCCCACCCCCAAACACTACTCCAGTCAAGCATATGCTGCACTAGTTCGTTGCAAAATGGCTAGTAACGTTAATGCAATTATCAGACCAGAAATAGAGGATCCTCTTATAACCAAAAGGTCTGGAGTTTGGGAGCACTTTGGTTTCCCAGTAAGTTATGAGGGTGATGGCAAGAGAGCGATAGATTAAAAAAACAAATGTATGTCGCATCTGCTTAATGACTTTAAGCTACATCAGCGCCAAAACTTTAAACATATCAACTCATTTACGCCAACATCACCCTAGTGTGTCAATAACTGGAACTAGAAAACTAGAAACACGCACACTACAAACTATCCTTGCATCATTTAGGCAAGCACTTCCATCAGATTCGAACAGGGCAAAACAAATCATCTACAAGAACAATTATCAAATCGGTTACATTTATAGCCACAGATATGAAACCTTAGTAGAATCTCATTATCTGGCTTTTTCTGTATCGAAAACACCAAATACTTATTTTCCACCATAATTTGCAAATTAATTCTTTTAAAATCCTACAATGTGATATTCTGGATTTGTTTTCGTATTTTGTCTCATAGTTGAGGTATGCCTATAATGAAAATTATAGGCCTCTCTTTTTAAGTGGAAGAACTTGCACAATTTTGGCTGACTAAATACTTTTTTGCCCCACTGAATACGAATTTGAATCAAACTGCAGTTAGGTTATTTTGATTAGAAAAAAATAACAAATACAGCAAATTAACAACAATAAAAACATAACATCATAAAAAAACATGTTTTTTAAAACAACAACAAAACTGATTTATCTGTTTTGGCAAATAAACTCTTCATATATAAATATATTAGATATAGATATTTAAATGTATAGAAATGTTGGTCTTACTCAGTTCTACGGTCAACAACAGCAACATCCCCATTCCATTCACCAAGTAGTAAAGTGGAGCAGTCAGTTGACAAAAAGTCAAAGCTTTTCAGACTAGAGGATGAGCGATACACCTGAGTACAAAAAAAGTGTTACTTAAGATACGTAAGATAAAGGTCATACATCTGTTAGTTGGCACCAAGATACTGGGCTACTTCATACGCTACCATTTATTTATTTTTTTATATTTTTGAAAGAAAACTTTCTTTCTCCCCAATTGCTCAGGAATTTTTTTTATAATATATACATATACATATACATATATATACATACACACACTGCTGTTCAATATATTTGTGGAAACAGTAAAGATTTTTTTCAGGATTATATAATGAAAAGAAAATGTAAAAAAAAAAATACATGCATTTATTCATAATATAAATGTGTTGTATAATGTATTTATTGTACCTTTTGCTTTTTGTAAATTTAAAGCATTTTTGCTAAAGTATCAGTAAAGTATCAAAAAAATTTAAATAAAAAACTAAATATTGCAATTATAAAAATACTGACCCCAAACATTTGATCCGTAGAATATATTTAAAATTTTAAAAATTTCAGCTAGATAAAAGCAAATCACCTTTAAATGTCCTTGTTCAAATTTAATTCACATTAATCAGACTATATGAACAACATGACATGCAACAAGTATTTAACCAAATACTCAGTTGCACTCTGTGTCATATGTATGTGTGAATAGAAAGACTAGCTTCACCACGTAAAAATCTGACACATTTTAATTATAATGTTAGGAACTGAGTGCATACATGTCTTATCACACAATAATCATGTAGGACCCATTTTTCACCTCATCAAAAACTGCTTTCTCCAGGTCCATACTGCGTGCAGAGCCATCATAGCTCACTGTAATGAGGTTGCAAGGGTGAGACGAGAAAGCCATGCTGGTAATTGCACGGGAATGGGGTTCAAAGTAGATTACACCATCATCGCCCCAACTAGCATCCTGAGGGAAACACAGTTAACATTGTATGCATTATTACAAGCAAAGCAGAGAAAATCTGGAATAGCTTCTAGTCCCTTCATCACATTGTCACTTTTCAACTTTCATAAACATCTCTCTGTTATCGAAACCACTCCACAATTATCTCACCGGCTTCCAGAGCCCCAGGTGGCCTGATGTGTCTCCTGCTGCCATGAGCAAGTTGGAAGAGGTGGGGTGAAAAGCTGCTGAACAGATCCGATCTTTTACAACTTTCACCACACAACTGTCATCGATAGATAATTTCTGCAGCATTTCTTGGTACCTGACAACACATTTGTTGACACGTTACATGCAATAAATGACATTCTTATGCAAGTGATGAAGAGAGACCAAAATGATATGTAGAGGTAAACAGTCTCTTTATGACACGTTACTCACAATTTCAGATCTGATGCGCTGGTTTCTTCTTTTAAAGCGACCTATAGAAGACATTATACAGATGCACATGTGTTGGAACATGACCAAATAGTTGACAAAATGATTTTTATAAAAATATGTTTTTGTGCATCTAAACATTGACCTCATTCCAGAGTTTTTCCAAATCTTCTGGCAGCCGGACATGTTCATCCAGGTTGATTGGATCAAGTGGTATTGGTCCTGGTTTTTTTTTTGGTTTCTCTTCCTGAAATAAGACACATTAGTAATTTCTTAATTTTTCATCAAAATTATGTTTAAGTTTAACATTAAACACTATAGATGCATATCAGTGACTTACAGGCTCTCTGGTTGCATAAGAAGTTGTGTCTCGTGTAAGGGTTGCCTGAGGCCCCTTATTCTGTAATCGCAGTGACTTGCGAACAGGGAGCGTCTCTGTTTCTGTCTTTTCCCTACAATAACCGACTTTCTTTAGTTATATAGTGAGATGGTGGGGTGTTTGACCCTAAAATATACCAGCAATATATCTAATACTGTATTTATACTATTATATTTAAATACATATTCCTTATTTACTTCTTGCATACATTTTCATTGTGTCATTTTAATTATTTCTATTTAAAGATACCTTTTCAGGCCTTTCTGAGCAGGTTTCGACTTGGGTCTCAGACCTTCTGAAATCTGCAAACAAGCACCAATTATTGTCAAAGTCAAGCAAATTTAATGAGGAAAAACAGCTAAAAAACCAAAAAAAAGGACACTCCTGCCTCACTGCAAAGTTTTACCTGAGGTAAATTCAGGGAACTGAGGAAGGCCTGGTTCTGTCTGATATTCTCGAGTCTCTCCAGCTCATATTCAGACAAAGCCTTGCGGTAACCCTGTTTTAGGTGACAAAAAGGTAGATTCTGTCATTAAGGTGGAAAGTTAGCATTTTGAGGTGACGTTACCTTGTTTGTAGCTACTTACTTGAAGAGATTTCTTTTCCCGCTTTACTTTTGCCTTTTCAATAGGCCTATACTCTTCTTCCTCACTGTCATTTATCTAAAGGTAACGTTAAGTTAACATATAATAGTTAATATAACGTACACGTTTATAAATATAATCAGAACTAAAATGTTCCACAAGAGATGTAGTTTCACCTCAGAAATAAATGTCAGACATTTTGGAGATAAAATTAGCTTCTTTTCTTGGTTTTGTTTCTCTTTGATTCGCCTGGACGTCCGACGCACGGACCCGTCCATTTCTGGATCCTGAGGCGGTGTCCTCTCCTAAAAATGACAAGTTATAACGTTATATATATCGATATATATAAAACACGTTTTACTCGTTAACGACCACCAGTGTTAGTACACGTTGTTTCCGAACGGGGGCGCTAATCACCGCTTTGAACTCCAAGCTGTGCCTTGTGAATACTTAATACCTTAATAATAAAACATACAAACACTAGATTACTGACCGAATCGGTTTTTCTTCAACGGTTACAGTGATTAATTTTTATTTTCTTTTAAAAATAAATTCCTTTAATTTCGTTCTGTGACCCAGTATTAAATTAAAACGAGATGGTAACGGTAAACCTGTTTTAATATTCTCATCTCATCAACAAGCATAAGGCGTAAAGCCATAAGTGTTAATCAAACGTTACTTCAGCTTAGCAAGCCGCTAACGTTACAAAAACTGTATTGACACATTTAACGTTATGTTCAGATCATGCCAAGAGACGCAGAGACTTAGTTATAAGCACATATTGTATTGTATTTCTATGTAGTGTGGAAGTGAGAAACATTCAGTAAGGGAGCGAACTTCGAGCTCACCTGTAAAAGTTGCATCGTCTTTAAACGTAATTCAGATTTATGTTCATCCATGTCTATGCAGGTGAGGTTATTCAACACACTTCCTTTGAAAACAAGCTGTTACGAAAACTCCCGCGTTACTGATGCGTTTTGTAACTGTCCCGCCCCTTTTGTTATGACGCTAAAAAAAAGTAGAGTTTGATTTGCTAATCTCTGAAGACCTTGTTTAATATTAATTATTTTGGGAGGTGCTCTAATGTGCACCCATGACGTTTCTTGTTTGGGTAATAATGTAACCCTTTCAGTTTAGGTCAGTAATTATTGCGCGTGATGTAACTAAACGAACAAAGTTTAAGCTTTAAATGTAAGTAATTTGTAATTTAAAGCTATTTTTAGACGAGTCAATTATTAATTATGTATATATTATTTTTAGTGCTGTCAACGGATTAATCATGGTTAATCACATCAAAATAAAAGTTTTTCTTTATATAATATATTTGTATGT
>JAUCMT010000134.1:12332176-12354785 GCA_032357475.1 Enteromius thamalakanensis | reverse complement strand
ATACAATATATAATATACAAATACAGTATATAAATACAGACAGATGCATATATATATATATTTAATGAAAATATGTAATCGTTATATATTAAATATATTTAGATATAATATCAAATAAATATATAATAGAAAATAAATATATAAATGTATTTACATGTTAATACTTTCTAAATATATCACGTACGTGTGTGTTTTAATATAAACATAATAAATAAACATAGCATAAACATATATTATGTAAATAAAGACTTTTATTTTGGATGTGATTAATCATGACTAATCATTTCACAGCACTAATTCTTACTTTTATATTCTCTCTATATTCTCTGAATCATTCCTTTTTACTATTCATTTTATTGACCCATTATTCCTTCTGTATTGAGGCGATAGACATTTAAGAAGCGTACAAAATGGCTTAATGTTTGAGAAAAATTGGTACTGCAAATAAGCCAACTCAGATACTGAATAATTTAATGACTTATGAAAAAAATGAGGATGCATAAATACTATAATAGGCCTACTTTTGAATTAATCCAAAAGTCAATGTTCATATCAATTAATTGTAAATAAAGAAATACACATATAAAAACATAAAATTAATGGTAACATAAATGTATCTAAAAAGTCAACTTCTCACCAAACCCAAATGTTTTCCGGTTTCATTCACACCGATTCGAGTCAGAGTGAGCCAGAATCAGGGAGGTGTCTCCCTCTAGTGGATGAGAAAGTTCAAGGGTACAAATACTTAGAGCAGCAAAGACGGCACTTCCGTCAAACTAGTTTTATCTACAACAGCGGTAGTAGTGATGGCCAAAAATGTGTTGCTTTTAGCTCATCTTTGCCTGAAAATGTTAAGTTCATATGATATATTTCTTAGAAATTAACTAAAAATGAATGTAAACACTAAAACTTGAATTAATAATGTTGAAAAAATTAAATTCAGCTTGAAATAAATGAAATTATTATTATTTTATTATTATTACTTCTTTTGAGTAATTTGCAGCTCATCAGAGTTATTTAAAAAATATTTTCATTTCAAAGAAAAAAAGTAGCACAAGCTGTCACTGGGGTACCTAGAGGTACATACAGTACGGACCCTGGAGCACAAAACAAGTCTAGCTGGGGTATATTTTTATTGCAATAGCCAAAATGTATCCCAAAAATCATTAAGATATTAAGTATAGATAATGTTCCATTAATATAATTGGTAAATTTCCTACTGTAAATATATCAAAATGTAATTTTTGATAAGTAGTTTGCATTGCTAAGTACTTAATTTGGATAACTTTAAAGGTGATTTTCAACCTTTTTTTTTTTGCAACCTCAGATTCCAGATTTTCAAATAGTTGTATCCATAATGTATAAATCTCAATTTTAAAGAAAAACTACCCTTATGTTTTGTACCAAAATTGTACATATTAGTACCTAAAAGATAGCACTTTTCACAGTTTAACACTTTAACATTTGCGACTGGGAGGGTGGAAATGTTTGCTATAGCTTATTTTACAGTATAAAAAGAGCAATAGTTCTATGAATTTAAAGTTGTTATCTATTTTAACTGGCTATAGTTCATTTTAATTGCAAACTCATTAACGTTTGTACCATAGGTGGTGATTTGAATTTTTAAGATCTTGCAAGTCATTGAAAAGCATTAGATATAAAGGTGGAGATTTAATTGAAGTTGAAAGAAATAAATACATTTAATTTGATTATTTTGAATTAAAATCAATAATAATTTTGAATTAGCATCAATAATAATATGTATATTGCATAACATTTAAAAATATAAATATTAAATACAACAGTAAAATCTCAAACATCTGATGAATAAGAGAAATAAGCAGAAATTTAAAATAAATAAAACACTTTTGAAATAGCACTGAAATCCAAAGTTATATTGTCCCTAAACGCAAAACAGAATTTACATGGCACAGTAATCATTAGGCCTAGGTAATGATACAATATTGTTTACTTAATGGCTTATATTCCCTTTAAATATATTTAAATTTGCAAATAAGCTTATTTTAATTATTTTTATTAAAGTGATGTGAACAGGAGATGACTGATAGTAATGCTGGGAATGTGTGTTCTGTAATCCTGCTCCAGTGCTAAAGATGTTTTAGCATATATCCTATTATCCACATGAGTGATCCTGGTGTCTGATTTGGACGGAACTCCAGGATCAGATAAAGGACAACTGAAGCTTGTTTGCTTTGCATGCGACTTTCACACCATCCAGAGGAACTCAACTAGATAATTGGCCACAAAGCCCACAGAGTAACTGGCTCCCTTTCCCTGACACAGGCATGCTAAGACATCACTAACCATCACTCGCAAAGCAGCCAGTCAGGCAGAACGACTGCTCTTCCCTCGCCAGTCGTTGAGTCCATGAGCCCTTTTTTATGCACTACTTAAATTTGCCAATAAAATCAAAGTATTTCTGTAATTTTATTTGATTTATTATATTTTTTAAATTAATATATTCATTTCAGACCTCAAAAATATTCCCATTTAAATATAGAAATGCATATAAACTTGCTACAGGCCAATTCATGTCTTCAAAATATTAAAAGTATTTATTAACCATAAACTTTTAACTTGAATTTCATTATAGAGTTACTACTAGTGCATTATGTCCTGTGTGCTAAGCATTTGTTAAGTCATTGAGAGATGAATGTGATTTAATTTTTTGGACAGCTGTCTGGACACCTCCCTGGTGTGCATTAAAATCTTGTCTGTCTGTGTGTGCATCTCTGAACCAGATATAATACAGCATATTTCTTATGTCCTTGACATCCATTACACATGATTGCAAGTGATAAGTTCTTCAGTCACACTGAGGGATGATTAAGCTTTTTACTTGTTTTAACGCGTCTTAGGCAAAAGCTTTACAATGAGTTTGTATTGCTGGAATGCTACAAACCTGCATTCTCACACCACCTAAGGGCATATGTGTACAATGACAAACACACACACACACACACCCTAACTCATCCTGCTGTGTGTCTGTGCATGGGGAAATTAAATGTGATGTTGCTCAGAGTCAACACGCATGTTACAGCTTGCACCTGTTGAACGAATAGTTCTTCAAAAAAATAATAATTTTGTCCTCATTTCATATTTTGAAAAATATTTTAGTGTTTTTCCACCCATAAAATCAATTTCACTGGGGTTCGATGTTGCTTTGACCCCACTCTCTCAGAAATAAATTTATGAAAGCTGTCAAAAGGTACACTTTTGAACTTATTGGGTTCAAATATGTATACTTTATGTATTAATGGACCCTTAATGGACCCTTTAGGTACATACATGTACCTTTTAAAAAGTTTCCACCCCAGTGACAGCTTTTGCACATTTATTTCAGAGAGTGCAGTGATTTTTAATTTTTGGGACCTTTAAGGACCGATATTTTGAAGAATTGCATGGAGGAAGTAAGCAAGTGAGACTCCGTACAGTAAAACAGAGCAATAGCTTTACTCTTTAAAAACGGTCCTCTTCTAGGTTTATTAAACACACTGTGTCGTTATACACATTCCCTGTCTCTGAGCATTAAGTCATAAGTGAGGCTGAGTGATTTTGACAACTGAAAGCTCATAGAAATTACCGCAGGAAGTGTTCTTGTCTGAAGAGGGTGTGTCGCAGTCAGGGAAGCAGAAGTAGAAGAGATGGGCAGGCAGGTATGTGAAGACCGGAATGTTCATTTCAGTCACACCTGGAATGAACACACCTACCAAACATGGCCTTTCCCTTTTCATTGGCTGATTTAATCATGACTGACAGAGCAAACAACAAATAAACCCCCTCTTTCAGCTGTTGAAGGGGTTTGACCTATGATCCCCAACTGTTAACCAATAGCATGTCAAGGTTGACTTGCAGATAGGTGGGGTGGAGAGGAAATAAAACTCATCTGTGGGGTGTGTCCACAGTGGCATGTCTGTGAGGCTGTGCTACACCACGCAGAACCTCCTGCTTCAAAACTATGGCTCATGGAAGACGGACTTGGACTCATCCTGGTCGAAAGCTACTGGAAAAGTCCCAGATGTCCTCCCGAACCTGGTAATCTCAGCTGCAGCTACCTACTGTATACAGGGAGACGTGTCATGAAGACGCATTTGATGTTCCTTTGGCTAAAAGAATGGAAGCTGGACAGAGCAGGTGGGAACTTGCCAGAGTTTTGTATGGAAGCAGTTGGAGTTCTCAGTAGTGTTTGTTCAAATGGTCGCTCACATCTCCTTATCACTTTTCCAGCCCAGCTAAAGATGGTGAATCTGTTGGACGGAGAACTGATAAGGGCATGTGGCTGACACATACAGCTTTGTGTCCGCTGGGCACTGAGGTCACGGTGCGTTGCTGATGGGTGGTGATTACACATTTGTTAATGGCAGTGACTTAATAACCGATAGTTTACGTTTAATAAATAGTGTATGATATACTTTTTTTCCAGACACTGCTGAAGATACACAATTTCACGTCATATCTACATAGATTGAGTTTTGAACAAAAATTATGATCCTGATGAGAATTCACTGTAATAATGTATTTATTAATTTAAGCATAAATGAAAGATTTTAATAATACTGAATTAAAAATGTAGGTTTTGACATTGTACTTTTAATCTGTTTTGACTTTACCTAATATAGAACATTCATTTCTACAAGTTCAAAATAGTTTTTAGCTGTAGAAACTTTGAAAGCATTATTGAAATTTACTATTAATTTTCTTTTTCATATATAACGATATTTTAAATAACCTGTTTAATTTTTTTAAAATTCCAATTATTCCAAACAACAGCTCATGTGCTATAGCTTATGAAATGCTCTTTTCCTTTTTCATAAACTCACCCCAGTGTTTTTATTTAATGTCTTCATTTCATAATTCAAAAATAGGCTTTGTAAAAATGTTAACCTGCATTAATATTTCACAATAAAATGTCGAATTTAACTATGCACAATGGCTAACAACATTACAATACATAAAAACTCACTAAATATTTAATGTGTAAATTCTCACTTCATATTGCAGTTTATCTTATTGCATAGGCATTTCATTACAGAGCCAGCCTCATCCTGCAAAATGAAACTGTACTTTCAGACATTCCTACTCAAACTGGATCTCTGTACTTTACAGAAGTAGGAGTTTCACAGGAAAACAAAAAATGTAATTATGCTTTTTAAACGAAGAGAGTGATTTTCACTGGGCAAGGTATTGTCTCAAGCCAGGCCCACCATGGAAGCACTGAGATCCCACAGTCTGCGAGCTGCAGCATCATCTTTCCCCGGAGGAGCTGCCTCTTTGGGAGCACAATCACTGTAAAACCAACAAGACAGAAATGAACCACATTCGGAAATGATCATCATTTAACAGCAATGGTCAGAAAACACTGTGAATAAAAGCTTTTGTTGTATTCCATTCTGAGCTAATTAAACGATGATGACTTTTATTGTAAAACAATGATCGCCGTCACAACTTTGTCATAATAAATCTTGCTGGCTATTGTAATGCTAATTTAAGAAAGTTTGTGTACATCTCTCACAGATGTTGATGAGCAAAGTCTTTCAAGATTGCATTTAACACTTGTGACAGAAGCATCTACTGACCTGTAGTAAAGACCGCTGCTATTCTGCAGACTCTCATCCACTGCACAGTAGATGGTGGTCTGTGCACCCTGCAGAGGTGTTTTGACAACGAAAAAAAGGGGAAAGAACAAAAGCCTCTTCCACAGAGGCAGAGAGGGGAAAAAGTGTCGGCCCAGCTCGGTTTGAATCAACCCAGGATGAAGAGAGTAAGCTGTCACTCCTGTGCCTGAATAATAGACAGAGAGAGAGAGTTTGCAAGCAGCAGGTATAAAAGTAGAAGTATAGTGTGTTCAACTGATTAGCATAATATTGTTAAGACTGTAAATCCAACACAGCCTTGTTTGCGTCTGACCCAGTGACTCTTAATCCTGGTCCTGGACATATTTTTCATGTCTCCATTATTTAACACACCTGATTCAGATCATAAGCTCATTTTAGTCCATGAACTGAACGGAGTGTGTCAGATAAGGGGTTGTGTGGGGTTCATCAGGACCAGGATCAAGAACCGCTGACCTAACCAGATTCAGGTTAATAGTTTACCTTTCAGTCTGACAGCTAGTTCCCGGGTAAACAACACATTGGCCAGCTTGCTCTGTCGATAGCTTACCAGTGTATCATAGTTTTTCTCCAGGTTTATATCATCAAAGTGAATCTTGCCTGTAATACAAAAGATTATTTGAAATATTATTGGAGTCAAATTATTGATTGTGCCGAATAAACATTGTAAATATATCTGCTTAGTAAATAATGCATATAATACATTACTAAGTATGTTTTATGCCCTTTTATTTTATAACACAAGAACTGAACATTTAGTCAAAACAGAGAACTGGGTAAAAACTACAATCACTGCTTACAGTAATTTAGAGACTACAAAATGATGAAAAAATGTGTTTTGTTATGAGTGATTAAGTTTAGCACGTAAAGACCAATGGACTTTCACACCTGTCTCATGGGCCAGGCTGGACACATTGACAACACGGCTGGGTGCTGATTTCTTCAACAAGTCCAGAAGTGAGTTGGTAAGCAGGAAATGACCCAGATGGTTCACACCAAACTGCATCTCAAAGCCATCCTCTGTCTTCCACGGTGGGCACATCATTATCCCTGATGGCAGAAAAAATAATAAATAAATAAATAAATATATGAATACATAGACATATACCATGTGTTCATGCAGACGCATCCCAATCTGACGGACATCTCTTACCAGCATTATTAATGAGAATATCCAGTCTCTCTTCAGTCTGCTGTACATCTTTGGCCAGAGCTCGGACAGACTGCAAGGAGGCCAGGTCCAGCATCTTCACAACCACGTTGCCATTTCCACTCCTCTTCCTGACCTCCTCTGCTGCTGTGTTGGCTCTGCCCATGTCTCTGCAAGCCAGGATGACCCTTGCACCTGAAAAAACAATGGTTTGGAAAGGTTTGGAGATTATTATGACCAACCTTAAAATCCCTTTACCAACATTCACTACATTAGCCAAAGAATCCTGTTAGTATCGTGTGATAAGAGATTGATTGCATAATTAAACCTGTTTTATCTTCCCCAATGAGAATGTATTATCCAAAACACAATGCATGAATTAATATAAATATAAAATCAAATTAATAAGTTAGGGTCGACATACATTCTCTAACCAGTCTGTTTGTGAAATGCTATAACACAATTTCCATTTGCACTGCTACCGCTGATGCTCATTTTGTGCTAGATCTTTTTTTTTGTTTGTTGTTCAATTAAGATTAAATTGGCTTAAATACACAGAATACAGCTCTACAATAATAAGCATTTTATCAAATTAATTGTTGTGGCATTAATGTCAGAAAAGCCTAGACTAAAGCTACGAAAGTTAAGCTATTTACTTTTCAAATATTTTTGTTTAAACCATTGTCCTTTAAATCAAGGTCAGTGTTTTGCCTTGTCATGAAAAACAAAACAAACCAGAGTGAGACCATGTTACAAGGTTGACATGAAGTTCATCACATACTTTGAGCTTTTGTAGTAAAAATAAGTTGATCTAACCTAACATGTTTTCAACTTGATTTTGGAATAATTTTTATCACATCCATACTGAGACATTAGTAACACAAAACTTGCTATTACCCTAGTTAAAAAAAAAAAAAAAAAAAAAAAAAAAATTTTCGTAATTCATTAAACAAATTTAGGGTATATCATCATTTAACATGTACTTAAACATCTTTTTAGCTCCATTAAACTGAGCTGACCTCTCTGAGCCATGTCCACCGCTGTCTCTTTGCCGATACCGGTGTTGGCTCCAGTGATGAGAACAGTTTTTCCATCCAAACGGGCTTTGCTGCGGCAGACTCCTCCAGCTCGCCATCTCCGCAGGGCAAAGAGCCCGATACCTAACGGGACAGGAGCGACATTAGTCCAGCATCATTACCTCACCTCTAACCTACTCTTGACGTCGCTACCTTAGCATAGACAAAGGTCATCCAGGACGTAATTATTTTGTATTTGATGTATTTGAATATTATCGTATGAATGAATAATAATAACAAACAAACAAAAAAAAAACTAGGCCTATATTAAGAAATATATCAATATTTATCATGACAATAAATAAAATATGGTCCCCACACCTTTAATTAATGATGTGACATGGCTTTCCTCTTTTAAATTTTACATTGCAATAACCAGCCGTACAAGTTTGCATTAACAAAAACTATTTATAAACTGAGAATAACAAGAAAAACTCTATAGTAATAATAATTTATCTATGTTTGAAAAATAAAAAACTTTTGTCATGCCTGTAAATATGAGGTTTAAAGAGTCACATGTTTAATTTGTCGTTGTTGTGGGAAGCCACAACCAGCTTTAAACGTGTAAACTAATGCAAACTAGAGTTTAGCCAAGTTACCCGTCACCAGGACAGCGGAGACGCCTATAGAATGTTCTTCCACAAACTCCTTCACTGTCCTCGTGCAGTCCTGCATTTTTACACCTGGTATATTCTCCTTCAGCTGTGTAGTTGTGACAGTCCACCTCAGACCAACCCACACGTCACAGTAAAAAAGCGTAATTACCTCAAGTACACCTCGGAGTGAAAACACTGGACTCACGCGCTCCGATCACGAATTTCAAAATACGAGTCCGTCCGATTCTTGCTTATAGAAATGCGACTGTGGCGTACACAGAAATGACAATCATTAATAGTTTAATAATACATTTTAACAGTTTAGTTGTGTTGGCTTATAGTATGCTTATATAACGCTATTATTATGCTGACCCAAGCAATCAGATATGCATAAAACGTTTGAAAACACCTGCCAAGAAAGTACCGACAAAACATTTGTATTGCTTTCTCCACTGCCACCTACTGGTAACTGTGTAGAGTGTAACCAGAGTATATACTCTTTGGTGTAACCTTACTACACCTCAGCCAGGAACTAAACAAATAACGCAAAATCGCATAACACGTGCAAAATATCTCAAAACGCTATTTTGTTATTATCTAGAATGATCATCATAATTTTTATTATTTAGAAATAAATAAATAAAAACACCTTTCTGTTCCTTGACTTATAATAAAAATCTTTATTATGAAAAATAAAGGGGCATAACCCGGAAGTAACCTGTCCTCCTGCCACGTCAGTGGTGTTTAGCTTCAAGCTGTCAAGTGCCTGAGAAAGTTTAGTTCAGTTGTAGCTCAATGGAGGAGGCTTTTTGCGAATTTTAAGAAATAATTTAAGTTTTCGTCCACGTAAGCACTATGAGATACCCTTTTCTTTTAATTTTGGCTGTGCATATAGCCTTGGCATATGCCACCGAATTAACTTTTGAATTGCCTGATAACGAGAAACAATGCTTTTACGAGGACCTAGAACAAGGAGCAAAATTTGATATAGACTTCCAGGTAATTGTTTTGCAATGCTGATTATGATTCTTTTGTTTTCTAAGCTGAAAAATATTGTTAAGCAACCTAATATCAGTCTTTCCATATAGGTTATTGCCGGAGGAAACTACGATGTCGACTGTTTTGTGACAGATCCACTGAATAATATGCTGTATCAGGAACGAAAAAAGCAATACGACAGCTTTTCCCATACAACAACCATGAAGGGAGTGTACAAGGTCTGCTTTAGCAACGAATTTTCAACTTTCTCTCATAAAACTGTTTACTTGGACTTTAGAAGTGGAGAGGATGATCGGTTAATGCCAGAAATGAAAGGATCGACAGCTCTCACACAGGTGAGAAACACAAACCGCATGCACTCATAGTATGCACTGTGCACATATACATTGATATGAGCCTCTGAATCTATTATGCAGATGGAGTCAGCCTGCCTGTCTATCCATGAGATCCTGAAAGTGGTTTCAGATTCTCAGACTTGGTACCGTCTTCGGGAGGCTCAGGACCGAATCAGAGCTGAAGACTTGAATGAACGCATTCATTTTTGGTCCGTTGGGGAGACCGTCATCCTGTTTGCTGTCTGTATTGGCCAGGTGCTTATGCTTAAGAGTTTCTTTAGTGAGAAGAAAGCCAATGTTGCCACCAGCACATAGACCTAGTTTTCTATTCTGCTGCCTTCTCTCCATTAATCAATCTGATCTCCTTAAAACAACATTGACTGATGCCTGAATCCAACCAAAAATGACATCCGTGTCAAACAAAATGCCTTAAATTTGAAATGATGCTCTAAAAGTGATAATGAGTTCATTATCTTGTGCAGTATGTTCAAATTGGCCTCTATGTGGATTATTCACTAAATCAATGATGGAAATTGAACTGCTGCACTATTATGCTACCACAACTTAATGTTTTTTTGTTGTTGTTTTTGAACCAGTGGTGTTTTGTAAAATTTCTACTTTGTCCACTTTAAGTGTGTACACTTGTCAACCTTAAATGCATATGTCTTAACATATACTTTATATAGAAAAGAAAGAATAGTTTTGGTGGTTTGGTAATTTTGATTATGATAATGAATGACTGTGTTGAAAATCTAGTTTTAAGTTTAGCAAAGCCCTTCTTTGTTTATCTCATGTTTAAAATGGGAAAAATCCATGGTGAATGATTTATATATGTATATCTGGCAAAATATGAAATGCTTGATAAAATTCATTATTTTCTAACCCCTTGATTGCATATTTTGTTTAATTGTAAGTGCCAACCGCACACACCACTGCTGATTTTTTTCCCCCAACTCTAAGTTACTTTGGGGATATGAAGCAAGGGCTTGCACTTTTTTTGGACTGTAACTGTAACATCAACTTTATGTGCAATTCAAAAGCTTTATAAGCATATTACATATTTTTTGGATGTTTTGTTACAAACGAATCTCATTTTGAATACCTCAGCACAGGACATTAAATCGATTTGTGACATTTATTGACTTATTATGAAATTTCATAAATTGTGTTGTTTACATTGTGTTTGCCTTGGGTTAATTGACAAAATAAAAACTGTTTGGAATTGATTTTGAGTCATAATATCATGTAATGACAAACATATTGGAGCGATGAATAAGAAGATGGCAACTTTCACCTACAGGGGAAACCTATATAGGTGACCCTGGACCACAAAACCAGTCATAAGGGTCACTTTTTGGATTAAGATTTCATTTCAATAAATAAACTTCTCATTGATGTGTAATGTGTTAGAATAGGATAGAATAATGATATTTGATATTGACTAGATACAACTATTTTAAAATCTGGAGGGTGCAAAAAAAAAAAGATTTTTCAACCAAACTTAAATGCATCAAAACTAAGTTTTGATATATTTACGGTAGAAAATTTACAAAATATCTTCATTAAACAAGATCTTTATGATTTTTGGCACAAAAGAAAAAGAACTCTGTTACAATTTGTTGGCAGAAGAATAGTGATTTTGATAAATATTTTATGATGCCATTAATTCCAGAAGACATGAAAAATAATAATTGATGTGATTTTTATCAGGAGATATAAAATAACTGTTGATAACGACAATAATGTAAATTATAGTCTACTTTATTGGAAAGAGAAACACTGTTATTTTCTCATTACCGTTGTGTGCTTTCATATACTGTAGTGTTCTTTCTCGGAGTGTTAATGATTCTCCAGAAGACAAATCTAGCTTCATTTAAACAGTTACAAACATTGACTCTCGCTGCTTTCCAATTTATGAATACATTCCGCCTCAGCCCTCCCCAGAAATAATGCATGAATATGGATGGGCTGTTGTGCCTGAGTCTATTCAGTGCATTGGACTACCTCCAACGTTGGCATAAAACCACCAACGGCAGAGGAGACCACACCGTCCAGTCCGAAGGATAATGATGGGGAGCGATGACTCAAAAGGGCTTCTGATCACCGAGAAGGGTCTGTCTGGCATGTCTGCAGTGAGTGACATGTTGCGCTCGTCCTAAACGCTCATGCGTCTGTACTGACTGGCCAATATGTTGAGCCGACTAATGAGTGGCAGCGACCGGAGTCTTGACAGGGAATTCAACTGCACGGTGCGACTGCTGGACGACTCGGAATACACTTGTACGGTCCAGGTCAGTATTAACATGTTTTCATCATCACGAGCGGGTGATCCCCGTCACAGACACACGTGTCTTAGTGCTCGCGCTGCTGATGCTGCGCATTCAAGCGGGAATAACCGCGAGCATCTGGACACTGCACAGGGGCTGCAATGCGTAATGGCTAATTAACGTGTTACGAAATTTTCTTTGGCTCACGCGACGAGTGAATCAGCGCTAGTTTCGGTGACCCGTCTGTTGCCTTTAGAGAGCAGCGGGTCACCTGTCACGTAGTGCCTGCCGCCAGCCCGGGAGACCTGAGTCACATTGAGCGAGAAGAGACACTAGTGGAAAGGTTTCATACATTAAATTGCCTCTCGGGGCGAACTGTTCACGATAACAACTCCTGAAAGATTATAGTAGCCTACGTGCCATACTGTAATGGTGATACAGTAGCTGTTGTGCTTCTTATTTGGCCACAGATACTACTACCAGCCACATTATTATGCAATTCAGAAGCTATGTTTCTAGACATATTCCCAGACTCTTTCTGTATGCATTTCTACTGTTTGCCTAAAGCAGCCCAAAAGCGTGGATGAAAGATGAATTGTACAGTTTGTACAGTTGTTGTTAAGAATGCCATAAATGACTCACATGAGTATACATAGCTATTTCATAATTAAAAGGAATTAATTAAAAGGAATGTCTGGGACATGCAGCAGAAGCATTGGCTGAGTTGCCAAGAAGAACAGTGGCTGTTTTTTGTCCACACAGTGGAGCTTGAACAGGAAGAGCAATGGAAATGTCTCAGGTGCTATATCAGTGTTAGGCATGTTTATATTAATGACTTCCCTCTTGGGCCAAATATTCACAGATGTTCAGGATCAACAATACTTGCTGAAAAATTGCAGAAGCCTTTGTGCAATATACTGTGGTGTTGAAGCAGATCTGGATAAAAATAGTTCAAATCTATCAATTTAATTTAATTATTGGGGATATTTAGGAGTTTATTTTAAATGAGACACAACTGACATGTATTTTGGGGTAATATTGAATATTGCTTATCACAGTTAACTGGATCAGTTTTCTAAAAACACGACTTGCTTGGATCTCTACAACATACATAAATTACAAATGTAGACTGTAGCAGATAATATATGATTATAATTTGCCACGTTCACCACTTATTTTCTGCCAGGACATCAATTTATAGACCTGAAAGTACAATGTGTTAATGCAAAATTCATACTACTAAAACATCAGTGGAAACCGTTTCAGAAAATGCGTATATTGAATAGCCTGAACAGTGCATTTAATATCTATGCATCTGAATATTTTGGTGTGACAGTTTATCATGGATGCATCAGTGAGTTCTAGATTTTGTGAGGATATAAAGAGCTTAGTCGAGGCAGAATTCTTAACAACTGGAACAATATATAAAATCTTCTTCAGAGACGAGAAGTTCACTGCTTTGAAATTTCGCAAGCGTTTTATGTAAGTTATTTACACCCAGGGTTTCACAACATGAAACATTAACTCTTGGAAGAGTGCATTGTTGATGGTCATCCCTGACGGCACTAGTTGTGTGAGGTCATGTCTATCTTGTGTCTGGGAATATCAGCCTTAGATTGTGACATTCCATTGTCCTTGGAATTCTGTGTGATGCTGTGGTCTCCATGGCAACAGGCCGATTCCATCATCGGTTCCCAGCTGCTCCTGCTCTCGTCAGACAGGATATGAGCACACGTGTCTGCACGCACATAACCGTCTCTAACACAGGATTCATTCAAACATGGCGGTTGTATATTGCATATAGAGATAGTCTTCTCCTGTCCTTTACTTCCTGTGTCCCACTTGGGATCGTCCTCTGTAATTGATTGATCAGGACAGTGGAGTTTGGTTAGTGATGAAATGCTTATTAGTGAAATATGGCCTCTCTGTTTTGAGAGACTGCTGACAGTGTTTGGCTCCTGGCAGTCACACATCTAGAGACCAGATATCTGAGACACTCACACATATACCTTCATTACAGAGCTCACCTTTGTGTAGGTCAGCGATTGCCTTTCAGGTGGATTTCAGTGCTTATTGTTGGGCCACACATACTACACGCAAGTCAAACGCAGGATGCCAACAACTATTCAGAAAATACAATGTTGCATAATCCTTGTCAGTTTATATGGGCTGCATTGTTCTACTTAGCATTTCAGAATCATAATTAGCTTCATAAGATAGTGGCAGTTGTTGAGGGCATGTCCTCAAGGAAGGCACATTTGGATGGCAGTGTCTAATTGCTCCCTTTTCCTTCATATCTCACAGCTCCATGCATGATGATTTGCAGTTGTTCTCACGGGGGTGGCTTCTTTTTTCTATCAACACATTTGTAGAATAAAACAAAGATGCTGTTGCATTGCGGCTTGTGCCAGACAAAGATTGTGCTGTATACGATCTGTGCATTTATGAGTGATCGGAGGTTATTTATTGTGGGCCTTGTATCATTCTTTATCTCTCACTTTTGAATTGAAAAGAACCCTCAACTCTTGCCTATCAAAGACGAGCCAGATATCAGCAGACCCTCATTCTCATTCACAGCACAAAAGCAGACAGTTATGAAGTGCTCATAACCACCCTAGAACTTGCATATTTAAATAAAGAAATACATTTTATTGCTTAAAATGTTTTTTTTCCCCACAGTACCCCAGTTGTTATTTTTTCTGCAGTATTCCAGTAGTTATTCTCTTGAAGAATAATCGGCTAATTGAAATGGAAGGCTATTACAAACTCGACGTACTGTGTAATTTGTAAAATAACCGTGGGGTAAGGCTAGTTCAAGCTCCTCAGTCAGTCATTCTGAACACATGACCAATGCAATAGAGAAAATGAGAGAAAAAGGTGTGACATAAACTTAATTCTGTTCATTCTGATAAAATACATTAAAATGAATATCTTAGTGTCAGGTGTTGTCCGTGCATGTAACAGGCAGAGACGTGAATCGTAGGGTTCAACATTTACTTTACTAAAAGAGTTCCAAAAAACAAAGAAAACTTACAAACACAGCAACGCAAAGTAACCTTGACTGAATCACAATACAAGACAGAATACACTGGGCTTAAATGCACTAGAGAAGATGCAGGACAGGTGAGGAACACAGGGCAGGGATAAACTCATTAACTTAACAAGAACAGGAACAAGATTAAATAAGGACAAACAGGAAATACTAAAACCAAAACAAAACTAACTTGTGACATAGAACACAGACAAGGGCATGACACTTAGTGCTTTGATATCATATATTCAAAAGATTTATTTTGGTTTATCTAAATGTATTCAATGCAAATGACCATTTCTCAAGCGGTAGATATAGTGCTGGCAACACCAAGGTCATGGGTTCAATTCCCAGCACATACATGAACTGATATAACGTTTAGCTAAAATCGGCCAAATACATAAATGTATGTTAAATTCAGCTACCTCCTATATGGTTTTGCATGGCATTACAATATAAAGACATGCCAACATGAAGTACTACAAATTTAAATCTCTTCAACTGTCAGACAATGTAAAGGTATTGTTCGCACGCCTACTTTCCTTTTCCGAATCCTCTTCTCACACTCCCTGCAGCAGTGACAGTGCATGTCTTTCTGACTTTGTTCCTGTCTTGAGCTAATGTTACAAGACAAACAACAAACCAAGAATTAGATAATCTGGGCCTCTTGTCCCCCACAATTTAGTGTGCTTGCCAGTTTGTTGAAATGTGAAAGGATGACTTTATATCTCACTGTTTTATATATATATATATAAAGACTTCTGGTTTGCTCAGGTCCTCAGCTACATACCCAATTGTTGGCACTATTTTGATCCTGCTCAAATGCTGCCTGTAAGATGATCTTCAGGCTACACACCTAACAGAGAAGATCATTTGATAAAGCAGGTCAGGGTGAAATTACACTTTGATGGAAATTCTTTAAAAATATAACAGGACAAATTTCATGGGATTTTACTTCAAAGCAATGGAATCTTTGTTTGTATAAATAATTTCATATTTGCTTGTATTTAAAGAGACAGGTTCTTGTTCATGTTGCACTGGCCAGCAAGACCTTTGTTACCAATGCACTGTAGAAACACTGGCTCAGCTCAGGTGTTCTCCTTCCTCTAAAGTTATCTCTTTTTTTTAACTACTGATATGAGTATGTACATTTTTTAAATTTTTCACGACACAATTTTTTACTTACCCATTTGGCTTTCTTTCAGCTGTGGACAAAAAAAGATGTTGATGTTGCTCTCTTTTATAAATGAATTCATATAGTGACAAGAAGATATTAAAGGAATAGGTCACACAACTAAATAAAAATTCTGTCATTACTTACTCTGAATTGCTTTTCTTGTGCTAAACCCCAAATATGGTTTTCAATCTGCGAGTAAATGATAACAGAATTCTTGGGTGAACTAACCCTTTAAACTAAAAAATGCTGGATTACAGCAAGGAATAAAACCTGTAACAGCACTTATGTTTAAGGTTACTAATATTTGGACAAATGAAAACGTATATCTAGTTTGATACTGTCTGTGAAACTAGGGGAATGCGTTTCTGAGGAAATCTTGGCCATATGGCACAATTACAGGATTTTAATACAAGCTCCAGTGCAGCTGTCTAAATCATGATGCGGAAGGTTTGGGGTTTTGCATCTAAAGTATTTAAAGAGTGAATGACAGAAAGAGAGATGGAAAGATTTCATTAAGAATCTCTTTACACTATTTAGTTGACATCCAGAGGAAAGCAAGCAATAACCAGACACTGCTTTTACCAAGAGAACCATATAAACCATTTATATCCCTCTCTCATTCTCTCTCTCTCTCGCACGCACACACACACATAAACAGATACACAAATCACACCTTTACATTTCCTTCTCATGACTTGAAAGGCATAATTTATTAATATTGTTTGGGATGCAGATATGGAGCTGATTTGAATATTTAAAAAGACTGAGAACAAACTGAGATGACTGGTGTCAGACATTGCAACTCTGCCTCTCTTCCAATCATGAGCACACATATAAAATATGTCCTGTTTAATATTTTCCTGTTGCTGTGTATAACATCTCTGGCTGTTTTTCCCACCAGTGGGCAAATGCTCCACATTAGCTCTTATGATGTCTGATAAGCCAGTCCGATGCATCTGTTTAGAATCCTGAAGGCTGCTGTTGTGACCCTGATCCTTCACTTTCCTGAACTGCTTTTTGCAGATAATAATTATTTTAAAATCTGACTTTCCTCTATCACACAGCTCTAAAGCTTTCTAAGATGCCTTTAAAGTGCTGTGTGAATGTTAATATTTGATTGAGCTCTGATGTCTCCAGAGAGATTCTGAAATATTCAGCTCTCTCTGGAGCAAGAGACATAATGCTGGAACTTAAACAGAAGTCAAACCACATGCTCACACCCTCTCTCTTTAATTGTACTCTGACTGCCACTGTAATTATTGCCACCACCTGGGCTTGATATATCAGACTGTTCACCGCTGTAATAAAATACTTCATACACCAATTCATCTTACAGCAAGATCACAAGTGTTGATATAGATATAAATATAAATACGCCCAACTGGTACTAAGGGGCCAAGCATGCCAAGAAAAATGTGGAAAAAAATACACAAATATGCAAATTAGGGTGCACCTTATTTTGTAAAAAGGTATTAAAATAAATTAAAATAAATAATCAATAAAACCAGATCATATCATAAGAAAAAAGACAATAACATTTTAAGAATTTGAAATTTCTCTTTTATTATGCTAAAGACACAGTAAAAACATCTTTCTAGCATTCATTTTTTTATTAATGTGCCTTAAAAATATTAAAATTGTGGAGGATAGAGTTAAATGTATTAGATGTAAATGTATAAGCAAAAATAATGAAAAGACAAACCTGCAGTCTTTTGATTTAATTAATACTGATTTACATATAAGCCTCACTCATGAAACACCTCATGGACCGGCATTAATTCCAGATTTTGGTAATTTTGCAGCCGTCTTGTCAGATTTGGTGACATTGATGTTTATCGGCAGCTGTTCACATCAGGGAAAAAGTTACTTGTAATTTGTGTTATATGTACTGTACTGTAGACTTTATCTATCTGGTAAATGCTTTATAGGATATATTATACAGGTTAGACATCACCAGAAAGAATTTGGGTAAGATTAAAATCTATTATGTGGTAATTGATTTCGGTAACCTCTAATAGATCAGATTAGGTGACCCTGATGTATATCGGCAGTTGTTCACATCAGGCATTGCTAGGATATAAAATATAGGGGTTGTGGTATCTGTCTTATCATCACAAGAAAGAATTTGGGTAACATAAAAAGCATATTTGTAAGAAATAGGGGAGTAAAAGAATCTGTTAACGTATGCTGTGTTATTGGATTCAGTGACCCAGATTTATATCTGGAGCTGATCACATCAGGCTAAAATTCTTTTTAAAATATAAAATGTTTAGACATCACTAGAGTGAATGTGGGTGATATTAAAGGCATTATATGCAAAACAGAGCAGTAAAAGGGGTAACCTCTAGTGCTGTTTTTTCTTGGTGACCCTGATGTACATTTGAAGACATTCACATCAGAAGAAATGCTTTCTAGGATATAAAAAACAAGTTAGACATCACCAGGAAGAATTTAAACATAAAGCATAAAAGCCATTATTTGTGAAACGGACGGGGGTAACAGGTTTTGGTAACCTCTATCCTTGCAGTATATCTGAAGCGGTTCACATTAAGCGAAAAAGCTTTCTAGGATAAAATATACAGTAGGTTGGACATCAGCGGAGTGAATTTGAGTAACATTAAAGCCATTATGTGTGAAATGGGAGCGAATACAGCTTTTCTGTAACTTGTTTTTATGCTGCGTTAACAGATTCAGTGCTGCATATCTGCTGCTTATCCTGCTTTCTGTCTACTATTTTAATATTAGAGAGCAGACATCAATAAAATAACCCTAGTAAAAATGAATATATTTAAAATATACTTAATACTAACTAATACTGTACCTAAAGTATACTTGCAATACTTCCACAATAGCACAATCAAATATACTAAGTACGTATTTAAATACACTACTTCCCCACATTAGTAGTAGCATTAAGTACAAAATTAGTTTGTTTCAATTTAACAGACTTTAAGTATACCAGTTTAGTATACTAAAAGTACAATTGCATGGCATTTTATTAAGTACATAAGTATGAAAATCTATTTGTAGTGTACTGAGCATGAAATAAATGTATTTCAGATACATTTAAGTATATTTATTTTTGACTAGTGGAATTTGGGTAACATTAAAGACATCCCATGTAAAAGAAAAGGGAGTGATGGATATTTATTCAAGAGCTAAAATTCCTGTTTTCCTGTTTCCAAACATTACACAGTTTAAAAATGCTACACTGTACAGCTAAACCTGCACTAACTGGGATGTTGGCAAAGACAGAAGAGTGCTGTTAAATATACTGTGGAACTGAGGCACTGAAAAGAAATGATCCAATATGATCTCAAGGACTGTGTCCCAGCAGTTGATTCTTGTGTCTTTCTGTTTCAGAGGGATGCAAAAGCGCAATGGCTGTTTGAGCAGGTCTGTCAGCATCTAAACCTGCTTGAGAAAGACTACTTTGGGATTAGATATGTAGACCCTGACAAGCAACGGGTAAGTTCCTTTAGCATAACATATATGGGTTGTTAGTAGTGCACAAGAGCTATAATTAACCATTGCTTATTAATGTATCGATGTTAATGTTTGTGCATGTGCATGAAGCAGGACTTCCAATGATCACATGCCTATTCAGGGGAAGAGCTGCAAGGTGTGATGCAGTAGATATGTAACGTGGAGAACAGTCACAACACTGGTCATGACAATCTGTTACACAGGAATCTCTGATGTCTGCATTATAGACATCATTTCATTTTGATTTTGTTGTTTCAGCATTGGCTGGAGTTCAGCAAGCCAATTACCAAACAAATGAGATGTAAGTTATATTGTGTGGCTACATCCTTTTTAAACATGTTGTGAAAAGAACAATGATTGCATTCATACCCCTCATTGATATCCCTTTTGGTAAATGCCAAAAGATTATATTTGCTTAAGTTTAATTACATCTACGTGATTTATGTCCTAGCTCAGCCACCCTACACGATGTGTTTGCGTGTTAAATTCTATCCTCCGGACCCTGCAGCTCTTAAAGAAGAGATCACTAGGTACAGCTCATTAATATGCAGTCTATTTTTGTTCAAAATGTATGCATTTAATTTAGTACTGTATGTAACAATACATAATAAGAACAATATGGAATTAGAATATGAAATATGAAGCTGTAAAAGTTAACTTTTATTCAATAACATTATTAATAAATGTGTGAATTTTCTAATACGTATTCCACATTGTTTTCAGATACCTGGTCTTCCTACAGATTAAAAGAGATTTGTACCATGGCCGACTTCTTTGCAAAAGTTCAGATGCTGCTACGCTGGCCGCATTTATTCTGCAGGGTAATTTGTACAGAATTTGTTCAATTATTGCATCTCAAGAGCTTTGTTATACTGTATATGATTGAAATTACTGTAAGACAAGACTCAATGACATTGGTTTCATTCTTTCTCATATTTTTTTAGCTGAGATTGGAGATTATGATCCCGGGAAGCATCCGGAAGGTTACAGCTCTAAGTTTCAGTTTTTTCCCAAGCATTCTGAGCGCCTGGAGCGCCGCATTGCTGAGATCCACAAATCTGAGCTGATGTAAGCTTGCATTCAATTAGCCTGTCACATGCAGCACGTCACTCTTTTTAAAGCGACATTAGGTTTGCAATGGAGAGGATAAATGTAATTTATTACATTTATCTGCTAGAACAAATGCAGCAGATGAACTAGTCTGTTCATTCCCTACAGAGGCCAGAGTCCTGAGACAGCTGAGCTGAACTTCTTAAAGAAAGCTCAGACTCTTGAAACATATGGAGTAGATCCACACCCATGCAAGGTCAGGAGCAAAACATATCAGCTGCCTATATCCAGGAAATCGTTTCAAAGTTAAACAAAAGTTTGAGTAGTAACTGAAACTAGTCTGTTAAATTTTACATTCATAAAGACATTTTTTTTTTGGATCACAGGACGTGTCTGGCAATGCTGCATTTCTTGCATTTACCCCATTTGGCTTTGTGGTACTACAGGGGAACCGGAGGATTCATTTCCTCAAATGGTGAGAGAGGGGAAATTAATCTCTCATATCATTTTCATTTGCTTAGCAGCCCCGATCGAATGACAAATGTGTGTTTATGAATAACTATGACAGTGATTTGTCATATTGTACAGGAACGAAGTGACCAAACTGAAGTTCGAAGGCAAGACATTTCACATTTATGCAACTCATCAAGAGGTAGGTGAGATTCTCCAGAGAATCGAAATTAAGTATTAGCACTTACTGACCTCTTGTGACCTTTACTAAGGATCAGAAGATCATCTTGACTTACTTTGCTCCAACACCTGAGGCCTGCAAGCATCTATGGAAGTGTGGGGTGGAAAACCAAGCTTTCTACCAGTAAGTTCACATGATTATACATAATCATGATTAAACTGATAAAAATTAAAAAAAAATCAATCTCTCTTGTTTTCTTGAATTCTTACAGGTTTGAGAAATCAAGTCAAGTTCGCACTGTGTCTAGTAGCAATCTTTTCTTCAAAGGGAGCCGCTTTAGATATAGGTGAGCATTATCTGCTTTGGTGGTTATTAAGTGAACCCCATGGGTTCGTCGGTTCTGCTTAATTAGGCCTGTGTTTTAAATATATGCTAATTAATGGATTAGCTCTAGGTGTTGCTCATATTTTGGTTACATAATTTATATTGAAGTGGTAAAGTGGCCAAGGAAGTGATGGAACAGAGTGCCAAAATCAGACGAGAGCCTCCAGAGATCCACAGGTGAGTCCAGTGATTTCTTGAAAGTTTTAATATACTGTACCTGACAATTTGTTTATTGATACATCACATCTTTTTGTATGCTCAGAGCTGGGATGGTCCCCAGTAGGAGTTGTCCTTCCATCACTCATGGCCCACGACAGAGTAGCGTTCCTCGTACACGAAGAAGAGCAGTTCACATTTCTATCATGGAGGGTAAGCCTATGTGCCACATTTTTAATATGCTTTCTATTCTCTCAACATAACTCATCATAAAAATACCCCTTTCAGAAACATTCTCTAAACAGCGTTTTAAAAATAAACTTGATTTGGCTGATTTATACTGACTAAGATCTGGCTCAGCTAACTGGTTTTACTATATTAGTGAAGACATTTAAATGAGTGAGGACTGTTGGACTTCACAAGTAGAGTCAAAACATGTGCAAACACAAACGCACCAACTTTAGCATAAGATCTAAAACTGAATTTAATTTGAATGGAGTTAGCAGGCAGATTTGTGACTAGAAAAACAATGTTCTTCTGCCATCTTGTGGTACAACATTTGGTAACACTTTAGAATAGCGGATGGTTATAAGTAATTTATAAGAGATTAGTTAATGATGAAATGTACATCTACAAAA
>JAUCMT010000134.1:12312179-12328383 GCA_032357475.1 Enteromius thamalakanensis | reverse complement strand
GAGCATGCTAATCAGTGTCTTAAGGATCATTAGAAAACACAGGTAGGTGAGTTTTATCAGGGTTGGAGCTAAACTCTGCAGTACATCGGACCTCCAGGGTAAGATTTGAGGAACCCTGGTACAGGGTGTATATTTAATGCATACCATACTTTGTTGTTGGTATAGATCGAAGCCACTGACAGGGTTCTCCTCTTTAATGAAGCTTTGGTAACTTTGATGAGAATTTATTAACACTTTATAGTAAGGTTTGATTTGTTAACATTAGGTATGATAAACTAACAATGAATAATCACTCATTCATCTTGGCTAATGTTTAACAACTCTGACATTTCAAGGTATATACAGTATGGGTAAATTAAGATTAACATAAATTAACAATAAATAATACATTCATTAACTTACATTAGAAAATGCAGTGAAAATCATTGCTCATTTTTAGTTCATGATACCTAATGTATTAATGAGTTCAACCTCAATGTAAAGTATTACAGAGGAAACATTTGTATAACACATGTTGTAAACACAAATTTCCACAACGTTTAACTATTAACCCAGAGTGAAAACAATAACTGTACTTCCTATTGCTATCCTATACAAAAAAAGAACGCTGATATTTAGTGGTAGGTGTTGGCCTTGAAATCGAAAAGTTCTAAAGAGGGTAAAGAAAGTGCTCCAGAAAGACAAAGTAATGTGAAATGTTTGAAAGTTTAAACTATTAGGCTACTGAAAAAGAATAATCTATCATTTGTTCATATATTTTCCCATGCAACATTATGCATAATTCATGCATAACTTTAGAGACCTAATTTTTCCACTTGTGCAACCTTAATTAGCAAAATTTAAATGTGACATATATCTTCTGTGGGTGATGAGGAAGTTGTTGGTTAACGAGATGTGTGGTTATGAAATGATCATATGTAAAGGCATGGACCGGTAAATGCATTTTCAGCTTAAACCAAAATATGTTATACTTCTGTTACTTTTCTGTTGCCTTCACGAGACACATTTAACAGTAAAGAGTAAGGCCG
The DNA here is from genome assembly GCA_032357475.1 of Enteromius thamalakanensis. Lineage (NCBI taxonomy): Eukaryota > Metazoa > Chordata > Actinopteri > Cypriniformes > Cyprinidae > Enteromius > Enteromius thamalakanensis. The sequence continues at coordinate 12,327,355 of JAUCMT010000134.1, read as the reverse complement.
TAAGACTAGTCATTTAATTTAAACTGATGGTAAATATACAGCGAGACACAAAGGTCTGTGGACATAATCACAACTCTTTGCACATAAAAAAATAACAATAATAAAATGTAACTGGAACTCATTGGTACTCTAGAAAATGTAAGACCTGCAGCAAATGCAAATATCTTTTGAATCATATTTGAGGTTAAAACCCTAGAAAGGAACATAGTGTTATGTAAATCATTTATCTAATGTGTGTGTGTGTGTGTGTGTGTCGCTTGTGTGTAGCTTCACAGAGTAGCCTACTACAACTAGAAAAAGTATGCAACAATACCAACGATGGCACAGATGAAAACACCTGCAGCAACATCCTGATATGTGTGTCTCTGTGGTGGTAATTATCACGAGAATGCAATGAAGCAATACAAATGACACTGATAAGCCAGCGGTGTTTTGGTAACCTAGAGCAATGTGATGGTTCAGTGACCTCAGAATTAGCTGATTGCTTGTCTGGCACTGTGCCGGCTGCAAGCTGCAGGTCGTGTTATAAATCAGCTCCCATATACTGTGACTGACTAATTCTTCATATCTGTTACTGATGGTGATGGACACTGTTTCAGCCATTTTCAGATTGTAAGTTTCATTCAAAGCAATAGCAGACTGAAAAGAATAAATGTTGTAGCTCAGAAGACAATCTGAATGGATAATGAATCACACTGTTATACAATGACTTGGCTGTGCCTGGGCCTAGTGATCTTCCTGCTCACTGTATAGCATCAGATTATTATTTTCTGAACATTACATCACCTTTATTTGTATTGTTTCATACCATGTCTACCCTGTGTTGTACCAAGAATACATTAAAGCAGTTTATTTTTATGTTTTTCTAAAAATAAATAAATTTTCTCCAAGCAAACTTTTAATGATGTTTTTCCTGGCAAGCCTATTAAAATAAAACAGAAATGCCAAGGTCTGTAGTAGGTGATCTTGATTCTATTCAGTTCAACAGTGTTATTGAATTATTTTGGAATAATTAAATAATTTTCAGTAACCTTGCTGACATCCTTTGAGAAAACATAGGACCAGACATTTTTCTACAAATACGTGTAACCCACTGATGAGAAAGTAAATAACCTTAACTAATTTCTTAATGGATTCTAACAATCAATCTAAGCCTACAGACTGAGTGATGGCTGCAGAAATCATTGCAGTATTAAGCCACTACCACTAAGTGGCAGAAGCACCCCTTTAAATCAGTAAACTCCCAACAGGATTTCATATTTTTCTTATGTTCTAACAAACCTAACAGGGAAGGGGTGAGTTTCTTATAAAGACATTTAGACAAAAATGTTACAAACTATGTCAAAGATGCCATATTTTTTTTTTGGATATTAGGCCTGGATGCATTTTTTTTCTCCAGAGAAGAGATTAGACATTAAAACAAACAATAAAATTCAAAAAATAAGTAGACTGTACACAACACTGTAAAACCAAACTCATCCAGCCTTTTTTAAAACATATTTTGTAATGTCAGAGTGCCATTTTGGTTGTTTATGTGTTTTGGTCATAGTATTTCAATAACTCCCTTTGCTCACAGTTTAGAGCAACACTGGTGCAAAGTACAGCCTGTGCTACAAAACAACTGAATTATACACTACATGTTATTATCCGGGCTTTACTAATGACATTTTTTATTATTATTTAGGCTTTAGGTTTAAGCTGAAATCTTCTTTCATTGTAGAGTACATATTTACAAAAAGACACCAAACATTACAAGTAGATTATAATAATTATTCAAAATAAATGAAGTTTGCATCAAAGAATGCTGAAAAAACTATTTCTGAAGAATCGCTTACACTAGAAACTTAATTAATGGCTGTTAAAACTCAGCTTTGCCAATATAGGAATTGAATACATTCAAAATCAATTAAAATAGACAACTAACCCATTTAAACTGCAATAATGTTTCATAATAGCAGTGTACTTTAATCAATACTATTATAAATCTTACTGACCATAAACTTGTGAATAATGTCTATATACAGTCTGAGCCTAAGGATTCAAGGGATCCTGGTGTGACCTGATGTTCTCCTGCATGTGGCACCACAGGTCCAAATCCTTCACAAGCTTGTCATACTTTCACTAATGCACATTGGATGAAATCTAGCAGGACCCCATCATGAGATGCCCATGTAACTACAGCTTCATGGTGCTTGGAAAGGAACCCCATGTCCTAGGATGCCTCACTTTATAGTCTGCATTAATGGAGCTCAGAGAAATTCCATCAGGCAGGCAAGCAGGTTTACTTGAACAGGCAGTCCATTTAAGGGTTATGCTAGGTTACTATAGGTCTTACATTAGTGCTGCTGGCCGGAACAATAAAAAAAAATTAAAGACTTCCAACGTGGATTTCAAAAAGAGATAGTTTACAGAAAAAAAGAAAAAAGCTAGAGGGTCAGTTTTGGAAAATGCGATGTGCTTGTGTGACTATTTGTGGCCTTGCTATAATTAGCCTTCATGGCCACGCAAGCTGCAGACTGATTGGAAACAGTAGAGTCTTATGCCCCGGTGCACCACCCCAGGAGTCCAACAGCACAGAAAGAAAACACTGAGCTTAGAGAGCACCCCCGAGTGTCCAAGTAAAGACAAAAACATATGGGGAACTTACCGCTGGGATGCTGGCTGTGATGACAGAAGAGTCTTGTTGGTCTCCTTAACTGTCTTTTGCGGTTTCTTGTGGACAGGCTTTAAGAATATATGCTGGATATAAGCCGCTGACTTTGAGTGGACACTTATAGACTAAGAAGATGAGTTCCAGAAGGCTGTTGAACTGTTCGCTCTCCAGTGATGGAAGGTCTTACTACGGGGGCAGTGATATCAGCTCTCAGAATAGAAGGGCCGGCTGTAGGAGCTACCTGAGCAGCGTTCGATCTGAAAGCAGGTAGAGGTTTCTGCATTAAAAGCGCAACTGTATGATTCAACACTTAAACATTATGACTTTTATCCTTACAAAGCATATGGATTAAATTTAAGGGCTAGTAACAAGAGGGTTTAATCCTTGTGAGTGCATTCATGAGCCCTAACTACTGTGCTTAACCCTTAACCTGGGCTGTCACTGTAATACGTGGACAAAAGCATCTGTTAAATCACTACTTTCCGAATATACGTGTTATAAATTATGTAAAAAATCTAAATAGACAGGCCTACATAAACGGTACATAAATAATGCACACTAGCTTACTCAGACTATGAATGAATTTCACCTCACATGACATTTAATTCTGAGCAAACAAATAGAAAACAACAACAACAACAAAAAAACAATACATTTGACTCTGTTTCCTCACTGAGAGAAGTCATTTTCTTACTTTACTACCAATAGCTCAGAGCTCCACCAGTGGTCAGTCGAACTCTTGAAAGGCTTGTGTGAAGGTCATAATGTTATAAATAAGTAGTCTACAGTGCCAGCCTCAATAAATGACTTTTAGTGTTTACCAGAGCAGCAACGGTTTGCATAATATAACATGCATCATATAAATTACTGTGGAGATTTCACTTGTGTACTACTTTGTGGCATTTTTGGGAATGAAAGAATTCCCAAAAACAAAGACCTTGTACTTAACATGTACTTAAATACAAATAGACCCGAGTCTTGTATAGTTTTTGTGTGATTTCGGTCATCACTAGTAAGCAAACTTGTGCGCATGGCTGATGGATTCTTGTGCTTGCTTCATCTCTACTTACAGTAGCTATGCTGGTCATAGATTCTTTCAGCTCAAGCCTTCCAGGTAAAAAGACTGTTAACCCGGACTAACTAACTTAACAGGTTGACATACTTACAGGCCTTGTACTTAAAACATTTTTTTTTGACCTGACAGTGTTTGTAATGTCAGCAGGTTTGATTCATGGGTGTTTCATCTATTCAAGGCTCTGGTTCTCTGTAGACTTTGAATGAAGTTTTCATACTCTCAATAGTTGAATAACTCACAAATACAGAAAGAGAATTGATTTATTTAATGATCCATTGTTTATTATAGTAAAAATTCTGATTCTGTAAGATTTATGTTAATGCATATTTAAAATGACAGCTTGATCATAAATTATGCACAATACAAATATTTTGCTCAAAAGTCATATTAATCTTAATTCTTCACATACCATACCACATAACAACATTTCAGTTTTATTTGATTTAATCTTTACAGATGTTTGTTCAGAATAAAATCTATACATAAAAGGCATTTAAGGTGAAAGGTGAAGGTGAATTACTAAGTAAAATATGAAATGTATGGTTTCATATAACAAAAAGGAAAGAGACATAGGAGACATAAAATCTGAAGAAACACCACATTTGTGTTCTTACTGTAAAGTTATTAGGAAAGAAAATGCTTATGGTAAGGATTTTAATGATGCAATAATATCTGAACGACCTATAATTACACAAAGTCACACAACACCAACTCAGCTAATCTATACATCTTACAAAGAGTTTGATATACACTTTTAATCTCTAGAATTTTCCGTTTGGTTTCTGACCTACCCAAAATAAACATTGTAAATCTTAATTTGCATGAACGCTAACAATAATGATCACAGTGATGCCAGTGCTCTGCTGATGATAAGGCAAATTAGTAATACAAATTTAACCTCAGATCGATTACAATATTTACCTCCATTTTTAGGAGCACTCTCTGCAGCGTCATGGCCCAATTAGCGGAGGAGATACAGCCAACATTTGAGACCACATTAAAATCCAAAGCTGTGTCTGAAGACGCTAACATCAAGTTCAGCTGTGTGGTCTCAGGTATCCCATTAAAGCAAGTGAATTCATTGTGGAACAAGTTGTCCAAACTTCCTGTTCCCCAGTCTTTAATTTTAACCGTCAAATTTACAGGCCACCCAGTCCCTGAGGTAACCTGGTACAAAGATGATGTACAGCTGGACAGATACTGCGGCCTTCCCAAATATGAAATTTCACGTGATGACAAGACACACTCACTCCAAATATATAAGTATGCTGAAACATTTTTCACGTTTTGAATATTGTTAAGTGAACATTGAATAGTGTGTATTGTATTTCTATCTATAGCTGTACTCTGGAGGATGCTGCAATTTACCAAGCATCAGCACAGAACAGTCGAGGCATCGTGTCATGTTCAGGGGTGTTAGAGGTGGGAACAATGAGTGAGTACAAGATTCATCAGAATTACTTTGCAAAGCTTAAACTGCGAAACGAGACCCGACGTGGTCAGCACGAGGAGCCCCGCAATGCAGGCAAAGAGAATGTCCCAGCAGCCCTTGAAAGTGTCAGGGTGAGCAGTCCCGACAGAGCCCAAAGAAAACGTAGGTCCCCCATGGAGACCAGAGTGGCTGGCAGCCCTTCAGAGGAGAAAGCAATGGAGGTGGATGCTCTCAGTCCAACACCTCCAGTTCAAGAGTCAGCAGCAGCATCTGTTCATGAACTCTCAAACTGTGAAATGATCACAAACAGAGACAAAGACGGCCAGGGGCTAACGTATATCCACGATACCGTGCATAATGGCTCCAGCAAACAGACTAATGAGCATTACGTCAAGAAGAAGATCAAAATCTCAACAGATGCAACAGAGACAATAAAGGAAAATAGACAGACTGGAAGAAGGGAAGAAGTAATGAATGAGAGTGGGGCTACCGCTGAGAAAATAGAGGTACAGAACACTAGCCATCAGATCACCTCCGTGACTGAAGATGAAAACAAAATGGACAAACAAATAAGTGAAAAACCATCATTAAAAGTGAACAAAAGTGCCTCAAAAGAATCAAAGACTGCTTCACTGTGTGAATCTAGAAACAAAATGGACACAACAGACAGTGTAAAAACTGTAGCACTCACAAACAAAAGTGTCTCAGAAGCCTCAAAAAGAGCTCAGGGTTCTCAGATCACATTAGCAACAGAATCTAAAAACAAAATGGACATAACAAACACAAAAGCAACTGAAAAACAGTCAGAGAGAGTGAACAAAAGGGTCTCAGAAAAACCAAAGGGTGCTCAAATCACCTCATTGACTGAATCAAGAATTAAAATGGACATAGCCACTAATAAGAATCAAACATTTTCAGTCAAAGCAAACAAAAGCCATTCAGAGGAATCAAAGAGGGCTCAGGGTGCTCTTATTGCTTCAGCGACCGAATCAAGAAACAAAACTGGCGCAACAGTCACGAAAACTAATGAAAAACAGCCAGTAAAAGAAAACAAAGGTGCTTCAGAAGAATCAAAGAGAGCTCACCATGCCTCAGTGAGTGAATCTAGAAACAAAATGGACATAAAAGACACAAAAATGAATGAGAAACAGTCAGAGAAAGTGAATAAAAGTGTTTCGGAAGAATCAAAGAGTGCTCAGTGTGCTCAGATTCCCTCCGTGACTGAACCAAGTAACAAAATGGACTCGAAAGATGCAAAAAAGAAAGAAAAACAGTCAGAGAAAGTGAATAAAAGTGTTTCGGAAGAATCAAAGAGAGCCCAGGGTGTTCAGATCGCCTCAGTGACTGAATCAAGTAACAATGTAAACATTGCAGACACAAAAACAAATGAAAAACAGTCAGAGAAAGTGAATAAAAGTGTTTCGGAAGAAACAAAGAGAGCCCAGGGTGCTCAAATCGCCTCAGTGACTGAGTCAAAAATCAAAGTGGACATCACAGACACAAAAAAGAATGATAAACAATTAGAGAAGGCGAAGGAACGTTGCTCAGAATCAAAGAATCCCCCAAAGCTCATTACAACCCAGAAACGACTGCCACTTAAGTTTTCCATGACAACCCAGATGAACAAGGTGGTTGAGAACACAAAGCTAACTGAATCATCTGACAAAGTGACGTTAAACCTCCAACCTCAAGCTCTAGACACTATCCAGAGCTGTAATCCAAAAGTTATAGACAACAAGTTCATGGATTTTGATGACCAAAGTAAAAAGCCTCCAGTAGGTACATGTATGAGGATCTTTCCTCATTCCTGTGGTGAGAATGACGTCAATGTGGACACAGGGGAGAGAAATGCATCTTCATGCTCTCTTAGGAGCTCGGTGAGTGTTTCCTCATGCTCTGGCCGTGACCTCATGCGAGTGTAATGTTCCCAGCAGTAGTGAGACCAGTAACCCCCCCTAAGTCACAATCATAAACTATAAATAGAGCCGCAAGCATGACTTTGATGATGTGACAAGACCCATCTTAAATGACACACAAATAGGAAAACAGACAATGATAATATTCCCATTACGCACATTGTGGCTCCAGGGCACATGGAATTATAGAGATCCAACAAATATGCTTGCTGTCCCTAATCACCTGTTGCTACATGACGTTTTAAAAGTAGATACAAATTATAACTTTACTATGCAAGCCGTAAGTGCTGTGGACAGACCAGCTGCTCTCCTTTTAATATCTCACATTCCCCTCTGATCTCATAAAGCCTTAAAATACTCTCTTAATATGGGCAGTGCAACAGCTTCCCCAAGGCAATAGACGCTAAATTAGAAACAAAGATAGACCTAGTCAACTGGAAACAGGTGGCTTCTCATTCTAACTTGTAATCATGTAATTAGGGAATTCACATTATCAAATGTGGGGTCTGTCAAATCCAGTAATGTTGAATCCACTTGTTTTCTCTTGTTTTTCTCATCTTAGCTAAATGAGAGATAATCAAGTGATAATATTACAGAGGTTCAGCTAACACAATGATCTGTTGATTTTAGATTAATGACTGAAGTGCTAAGTGGCAGAATCTCTCTGCAGATTTATGGTGGTTAGGGATCTGGCATTTGTACAGTGCTGCTGAGCTGAACCAGTATATCTGTTTTAAATGCGTGTATTAATACATGATCTTCCCATAAAAACAATGATTAATCATGAATCCCATGTAAAATAAAGGTTTTGTTCACATAATATATATATATATATATATATCTGTACTGCGTACATTTATAATTAATATTTAAATACACACAGCACACACAAAAAATTATGTAAACAAAAACTTTTATCTTGGATTTAATTAATTGCAATTTAGCATTTGACATCATTCTATATATATATATATATATATATATATATATACTGTATAACTGTTTATACTGTATGTTGGACAAATTGTACAATGTCAGATAGTGTGGTCCAATGTTGTTTTGGATCCAATGATTTTTACTGCATGAAAAAAAAACATTCTTCTTTCCTCTTTTGTGTTCTGGGTTTGGAGCAACAATTTTGGTTTAAAGTATGATTATAAACCTTCTGAAAATTCTATTATTTCAGCCTGCAGGTGATACTCACATTCAAGCCACAGAGCCACCAATTTGTGGAAACGTTCCTTCTTTTCAGAAGGAAGCGCCCATGGATTTAAAGCAGCAACTCTCATTAATGAAGGAGGTCACTGTGAGTGTTACGGAAACACTCCGTTCCTGCCACCTTGCATCACAGGGAAAGAAGCTGAGGACAGGTGATCAGTCTGTCACATCAACAAAAAGCAGTACACTTGTCACTGAGCCTCAAAACACTCAGCCGAGTGAGAAAATCTCTTCATGTCATATTTCACACATGCCTCAAGACGACCAAGTCACTACAGCTATGAGTTCCTCATTAGGAGATGACACATTAACTAACATGTGCGAGAAGGATACCAAAGCTGAAAACCAACTCATCAAAGAGTATGACAAACTAAAAGGTGAAACAAAACTTGTATCTTTTTCTAAAGAAAAGTCAACGGCAAACTCAAATCATTCCACAAATCAAGTTATTGTCACAGAATTTGTAAAATTTCGTGCAACAAACTCAGATGTTGTGCAACCACAGATCATGAATGACTCCCCAATCACTGATAATCAAATGAAAGATAATAAATCCAAAGAGCTTCAGACCACTTCTCTTGAAGCTACAGACAATGTTGCTAAAATGGACATTCAGGCACAGTCTAATGAAACCACATCTGAACTACACAAATCAACTCATCACGAGATGCAGAGTCACTCTGCAAAAAAAGGCAATGATCATTCTGGCCCCTCTACATTCCTCTCCCAACATTCGAAGGTTGCACCCACAGAATTTATCATTCCTACAATATATATAACAGATGTGGACAGCACATCTCAAAATAGCACAGAAACAGAACACACAGGTGCTGTTGAACTCAGAACTGAAATTAATACAGTAACCTCTGGCGTGACAAATAACACCACAATCATGCAAGTGCATAATACATCTCAATGCACAGACACCACAAACAAAACCACACCTGTTTTGGAATCCATAGGTCTAGGTGATGAAAAGTTTGATCATTCTCTGCATTCACAGCCTTCTGAAGTCAACAAGCCTGATCAACAGCCACTTACTCAAGAAAAACTAGTTCAAGGACCAGAAAGTGTCACTGACTTTGCTTCATCAAACTTAATTAGACTTAAAGATGTCATTATGCAACGTCACTCAGCTGACAAAAGCATAAAGACCAATGAAGCTGACTTTAGTCATCTTACAAAAGCAGATCTTAATCTGAAAACTGATCCGGACTTCTTCATAAAACAGTTGAAGTTGGCTGCATTAGACCTTGAGAGTTCAAGTACTACAGACAAGATAAATGTTGCACCACATATAAATATAAAGGACAGTGTTAAATATGGTGAGCATGTCAATTCTGCAGTAACAGAGGTCACTACTTGTGAGGTAACAAATCCATCGAAGACCACAGACCAGGTCTTCAACTCTGCTGCTGCCCACAGTGAGCCTGCCACCAAGACCGATCAAAAGACTACATTAAACAGAACTAAAACAGCGAAGAGTGAAACCGTATGTCTTGAAGAAGCAAATGGAGATTCATATCAGGGGGACAATTTTCCTTTGAAGACACTACCTGCATCTCTATTACAATCGGTCAGTAACTCACCATCCAAAACATCATTGGATACACATTCTCCTCGCCTCACCCGGAGGACTGTCCAGGCTGACCCCCCAAAACACGCAGGAAATGATAATGTTAAGCCCAGATCAACAGAGAAAGACAAAGAAAACCAATTCAAAGGTAAAGACAGCAAGAAATAATTTTAAATTAACAATTTTAACAAGTGTTTCACAAAAGCTGCTCTTACAGCAAAGCGATTGCATTTTAAGCCTTCCTTACGAATCTCACACTTATGGCCTTTGGTGTTGCTAGTACCCACTTATTTCACCATTATGTTTTTTAATTTCCCTCTTTATCTTCTTTTCTTTCTCCCTTCCTTTCAATTATCTGCAGTCCCACAGGTTATCCGTAAAATCAGACCAGAAGTGTTTGATGCCTCTGGACATCTAAAACTCTGGTGTCAGTTTTTCAACATAATAAGTGACTCAACGATAAAATGGTACAAGGATGAAGTGGAAATTGCTGATATAAAGAGAAGGTACAAACTCCTTTAAGTTTTACTGACCTCTAGGTGGTGTTCATTGGACAATATATTACCATTCATACTATGGATATAAAAAATTGCCATAAAGATTTGCACGTAAAGAGTACGTGTTGTGCAAGTGCACATAAGATTGCAAGCCAAAATACGTCCACGGCCGAAACGACCTGTGTCAAGAACAGCAAAACGGAGGAATAGCGTAAAACTAATCTGTGTGCCTAAAAATAATTTTATTTCCAAATGGTTAGGCTTACATTTTAGAAACACATAACAAATAACTGTAATTATATATTATAAATTTTCCGGAAAAGTCATCCGATGTATTTAATGTACACTTGCAAATTTAATGTAAGCTTGCAATCTTATGTACACTTGCAGAATACGTACGCTTCACGTGCAAATCTTTATGCCATTGTTTTATATCCGTAGTATACCACGAAATAATACAAAAACGCGTCAGCGTGTGTTGTGATTCACAAACACGACCATGTGAATCCAAAAACATATAGCGACTCAGCCTAAAGACTCTTAAAAGCCTATTCTTTGTACTGAATTAAACACATTCTGCGCAACACTCGCAGTCCAGTTCACGAACAAATAGTCTTAAGATTCGGTTTGTTTAATGAATTGTTCAGAAGGGCAAAGCGTGAATTTTTATTTATGCATTCTCGCGTCTTAGCTCCTCTTCACTAGGATGTAAACGGAAAAAAAGGTAGGCTACCCATAGTATAAGTAACTAGTTTGGATCTGACCAATCCCTCTATGAATAAATGACATACTACAGTTCAATCATATTGCCTCACATAGTTAAACAACATCGTTTAGAGTCTGGGAAAGTAATATTACGTCATGCCGCGCTGGATTCCGCCATGTTTGAAAAATCCCACCGTTTACAACTACTTACAACTAATAAAACAGACTAATGTGTAATTCTCTTTAAATAAAAATAAAATATACAAAAACCACTTGTACTATGTTATATATTTCATGCAGTTGTGTATTTACATTATCTCAAAAGTTCTGTAGAATTTGTAAATTGATTTAAACAATGAACCGTCCCTGTTCCTTGTCGCCTATCAATGATGCAATATCCTATGAATACTACAGCAACCAAATGCAGAAGTGGTGATATTCATTGTGCATTTCCATATCATGGATCATGATTACACACTCCACAATCCCACAAAATAGGTTGATATACTCAAACCGAGGCAAGAAACTATTGGAACTGTCAACAAAATAAGAACAAATATTGGCGTGGCGTTTCTGAAATTGAGAGAGCATCGGGAAAACCATTGTGCTAGCATTAGTCATGTGCAGGTGGTTAGGTCATAAAAATATAAATGAACTTTTCATCGTGACCATGATTTTTGAAAAGGACACATCCCAATGTTCAACGCACCGTCTTTGCTTCATTGAACTTTGCCCTTTGTTATTGTTTTGAAAATGCGACCCCTAGTGGCGTAAACGTACATATTGTGCCTTTAAGATTGCGAGAAACTTTAAAACTGATGAATTATGACGACCGGTTGTTCAAACAATATATATATATATATATATTACAATATAAATATATATGTCTATGGTTCAAACAACAAGGGTGGTGCAATATTAGGCCTATTGTGTATTATAAGCTGAGCATGCTGATGTTATTTTGTTCTGTTGTCTTTTCTAGTGCAGGAGATGAGACTCAAGTGTGCTTGGCTATTATACAGATGTCCAAAAGAGACTGTGGTGTTTACAGATGCACCATTACCAATGAATATGGCAAAGACTCCACTGAGTATCTCCTCAGCACAGAGTGTAAATCGTTTTCTATCTATCTTTCTAACATGTTCCTTTGTGTGAACTGCCTATATGTTAGGATTCTTAAACAATTTGCTTTTAGATGATTTATTGTGACAGAGTTTTGTGTTGTCTCTTGCCTCTGTTGACAGTTCTGTCCAATATGTTCCAGCGTGAGGCGCTCCTGGAAGGTAAAAGAAATAGCAGGTGTATAGTTTACCACTCGTCAACTACATTTAAATCTCTTTGCCTTTACAATTTCTCTCTCACTTTAATAGTTGGGGAAGAGATTGAGATGACTCCTCTGATCTTCGGTAAAGGTCTTGCTGATGCAGGCTGCTGGGGCTCAAAGTTTTACGGCCGTGTGACAACAGAAGAAGCTCATGTCGGACTGGGATGTGAGCACAAAACCAGACGGCTGAAAGTGATCTATGGATTAGATCCTGTGTTTGAGTCAGGCAGCTCATGTTTTATGAAAGTGCGAAGCCCTATTGCATATGAGAGCAGAGAGGACACTGTCCTGGCTGAAAGGAACCTTCAGATCACAAAACAGGTGACAGATATTTCTTTAAAAGGACTTTAAATGTATGGATAAATTGATAGGATTTCTAAAAGATAAGTTTTATCGTTTATGCCTCACAATTCGATAGGACTGTAGAATTCAGAACATGGCTAGAGAGTACTTCAAGATCTTTGCTGCAGAGACAAGAGTGATAGAGAGCTTTGGTGCATCACTGGAGTAAGTTCAGATTTTGTTTCTCCTTCTTAGTTAAGATTTTAGTTTTATATCAAGGTCAAAGAACATATGAGAATCCTAGCTGATCTCACATGTGTTGTCACTACCGTGTATATTTTCAGGGTCATCCCTCTATACTTCATGTACTTGCCAGCGAGCAGTATTCCTCATGCAACAGTGGAAGCAGAGCTTAAGGGTGTCTATTTGCGATATTGTGGACTGGATCGCACCGGGTCACTGGTATTGAATGAGAGGTTAGAAGTGGCACAGAAGTGTTCTTGTCTCCAGCACTGGATCTACCAGTGGACAAGTGGAAATGTGCTGTTTTCCAGACTTGAGGGTAAATTAAAAATAAATACATCCAAATCAAATTCGGCATGTATTTTTGAACTCTGATTCTATTGTTTTTCTTTCACGTTGCAGGAGTTGATACAGTACTGACAAATATTGGAATAGCAGTCAGGTCAAAGGGGTGGGTACCTGTTAATAATTTTAAAACAATTCATTCATGCTTTTTGATGGTGATATTCATTGTAATTACACATGGGAATGACACTGCTTTCAAAAGTTTGTCGTCAGTGAGATTTTGTTTTAAATAATTATATTTGACATAAATGTTGCTCTTTTGAATGTTCTATTTACACTGTATTAAAGATTCCTGAAAAATGTATGTATCAGGGTTTCCATACATCCATGTCATCCCAGACCAGTAGAAGCTTAGTTTGTGGAACACAATTTAAGATATTTTGGATGAAAACTGAAAGGCTTGTGACAATTGTCTGACCTATGAAAACAGTGTATTCTTGTGGCACGGCTGACACAGAAGAGTGTACCCTGTTTACATTCAGATATTCTCCAAAAGGATGCTATTGTAATGCTACTGTGAACTGCTGATGGCTTTCGTACTTTTCTGGACCTTGACAGTGTTATTTACTTGGTAGTCCATGGCGCAATCAAGTTCAGCTAAAATATCTTAACATGTGTTTTTTAAAGACAAACAGAGCTTTTACGGGTTTGTAATGAGGGGGTAAGTGATTAATGACAATATTTTTATTTTGGGGTGGAGTAACCCTTTGAGCAACAAAGTCAGCCTTAATAATAATTTGAAATGTTATCAATGGATTGCACCTCATAATATTGATTTCTGAAGGATTATGTGACACTGAAGGTTGGAGTAATAGCTGCTGAAATTCAGCTTTGCCATCACAAGAATTAATTGTATTTTAAAATATAGATTTTTTGATGGTAATCTTGCCTGAAATTAAGAGACTTTTTAGTGTTAATATAGTAATAATATGCTGTAAATTCATGATGATTTTTTTCTTCTGATGCAGGTATCAGGGGTTTCCTTGTGAGGCTAATCCAAAGGTTTTTGAGCAGTTTCAGATTCAGCATCAGTGTAATTACTTCTGTGGTCTCTTAAACCTCAAACCTCTCAAAGCACCAGAAACACTTCAGACTTCAGCCAGACCCAAGAGCTCAAGCAGCCCACTACTACAGCGAAAAACAGCAGCCGGCTCCTCCAGTCCCCAGACCCCACGCAAGGCCACAAAGAGCCCCAAAGTGTCCCGCAAGCTTAACTCCTAGACATCTACCTAACTCAATTTAAAGTAGGCCGTATACAAGGATAAAAACGAAAGGAAAAAGAGAGGTGTTATTGATCTGCAGTTAAGATGTAGCTGCACTTACTAACCCAATGTAAGTAAAAACAACATTCTTTTGATAAATGCAACATTTTAATTGAAATATGTAAATCCAGAATCATTGCCTAATCTTCTGTTGCAGTGCTCTTTACAGAATCTGTTCTGTAATCCTTTTTGAAAGGGCCTTGTAAAAATGTGTGTGTTAATGTCAAGTGGAGCTGTAGCACTATAAACTTTATATTACCTCTTTATTTCTAAAGGAATTATGGTGCTGTTGAATGATTAGCTGTTTTTTTAATAGTAATTAAAATACTGTATGAATTTAGCTCATTATAAGTGAGTTTTTGTGTGAGATCATATTTCCATTTGGTTGTGGATTAACACGCATAATAGATATCTGGAAAATGTAATTTAAATTATAATATGTAATTTTTCAGAAGCACTGCAAGCTATTGAAAACTGTCCATTAAAATGTTATTTTTTCATCCTCAGAAGATGTTTCATCTGTGTATGTGTTTTTTCTCAACAACAAGGGGGAGTTTTAAATGGGTTTCGCTCAGGGGCGATTTTAGCCCATTTTTGGGGGTGCTTCAGCACCCCCAAAATGAATAAAAGCACCCCCAAAGATTTCTA
>JAUCMT010000134.1:12296774-12312062 GCA_032357475.1 Enteromius thamalakanensis | reverse complement strand
CGAGTAAAGTGTATCTGGGCAGCTCTCTGGGTGCTCAGCACCCCCAAAGCTCTGAACCTAGAATCGCCCCTGGTTTCGCTCAACATAAATGAGAGACTATTTATGACTGACCTGAGCTTGATAAGAGATGCATAATGGAAATGCAGAAACTGATGATAACAGTATTTAAATAATGACATGACTTTTAAAGCCAGTTAAACACACCGGATTAACTGAATTAATCTGCTCTACTTCACCTTGTTTATGAGACAAGCTTGTCTGTAGTACAGCTATTATTATTTTATCTCACCTTGACTATTGTAATTTTTGCTTAATAGAATACTTACAATTTCATTAGTTCACATTTTATATAAATATATAAATATATACATGGAACAAAGAGAGAAATATTATCAGTCTATGTTTTAAGGGTCTCTTGGTCTATGTGCACTGGCAAACACTGACACATTTGGAGAAAATGTTATGAATACAAAATGAAACATTCCAAAACCTAGACAGGATCTGCAAAAAGTGTGCACAGTAATGAATGCATTAACATAGTCTCACATATTGGTGATAAGACATTGCCATATCTTTTGATTGTGATAAATTAGTCGAATGAATGAATATATATTCTAGCCTGAGGTTCTGCAAATGCCTGTGAGAGAGCCTAATTATAGCACCCTGGCATGTACTTATGCATAATTGCCAGCTCGCGTCATGATGAAGTACATTAATGGGATAAGCTACAAAGTGGAGGGTTAGTTTAGGATGAATCCAGACTTGAGAATAAATGGGAAAACTCAGAGAGAGAAGGATTCTGTTCTTTGGGTCTGTTTGAATATGTAAACAATGTGCTTAAAATTACCCATAAAAAAGTACACCTTCAGCCATATAACATTATTAAAATGTCAGGTTGCAATTTCGAGGAAAACCCATATGCTAGTCTATTATACTGTCAACGTTTTCATGGTGATAATCATGATGACTCACGGGATGTAATTTTTGCATTAAATAGGGAATTGTATTAGAAGCACCTGAAGCTTCTGAAATGTCACAATAGCGCTGGCATTTTAACAACTTTTATCTCTTTTCCACAAAAAGTTGGAGGCAGGCAGTGTGTCTATGCCGTCACTGTGGAAACTGTCACTGCTAGGCGTGTGTGAACTGTGTGTTGCTCTGACATTCAGATAGCAATCTTGCAGCCTTTGCGCTATGCATCTCAACAAGAGAAAAGGCTAAACGTTCTTGAATGATATCATGACTGGCTAATTATATGATAATGCTTTTTAAAAGATCACAGGTTAGATCAAAGCTTTTTTGGTCAGTGTTTAATCATTTACAACATTAAGCAGAATTGAGGTATTTAATTGTACAATACTGTATTATCAATTAGTGATTAGTGACAAAATACAAAGAGTAACCACAGCACTACAAATGGCCACTGTGTATCCTGCACTATATACTTTTATTTTGTATACAAATGCAACTGGCGCCATCTTATGTCTCAGTTAAAAGAATATCAGAGCAATTCAGAAAGCCGTATTATTAGGCTACTTTAATATTACTGCAGTGTTCGTCTAGTTGCTAAGCTGTCTGTTTAGATGAACCTTTCCTTACATAATATACAGGAAAATTAGAATATAGCTTACATTATGATAGCAATAATTTCAATATTTCATGTAGCCGTGTAAGCAGGATAATGTAGCTACAGTCAGGAGGTCGTTATCATAAAAAATTGAGTATTCAATGTTTATTTTGCGATAAAACCCTGCTGGCTGTACATTATCACTTACATAATCAATCCACAATCAATAAAACCAACACACACTTCTTAAATCAGCCTCCGTTGTTGTATTTCTAACATCTGCTGTCAATACATTTTAACATATCACGCATCGGCAGGCTACTTCCACACAGAGGAAAACTGAGTGGATGAGAGTGTAATGCAGATTTGATCTCATGAATTTAACATGGCAAATGTTCATTTGTGTGAGCGGGTAATTTAAAATGTAAAGAAATAAAATGAGGGTCATCATTTGATTGTGTAATAATAATAATAATAATAATAATCATATAGATATAAGAATTTTGTGCATTATTGTGCAACTTTCTTTTTTTACAGTGGTTGTAAATAAATGTAGTCACAGAATGTATATGTAATATAACAATATAATGTTTATTAGGCAGAACATCAAAACATGGTTGAGCTATGATGTGCTACCTTTCCGTTAATAACTGACCAGCAATATCCCATCCACTGACATTCAGAGAGTGACACAATCAGTGAATGACGCAAAGTTGTTCTTCTGTCTGGCTGAATATGAGTCACAATGCCCCAGAGCAGGTGTGTGTTGTCTAAGGGTTTAATGATGTGGCAAAAGATCCAAACAGTGCAATAGAGGTGTGCATTCTCCGTGGTGTGAGGTGGAAACTTCTACTAAGACTCATCTGAAGTGGGTAATAGGTCCAGCTGCATATTCTGCAGTCAGATGTACAAAAACAACACAGAGACCGATATGCTTCACCAAGTCTTCATATTGGAAAAAAGAAACAAAGTTCTGCTTGCCTGATTCAGTCCTGCATGAAGAGCAGTCAGGATGCTGTCATATTTCTTGGAAGTCTAGCTGATTCAGAAGGTGGTATTAAAAAACAGTTTTGTGCTGTCAGAGCTCAGGAAGGATAACTGAAGCAAAGCGTGTTCTTTTTTTCTTGTTTTTCTCAAAAGTTGTTACTCTGTTGGGACAATGCAAGCGGCAATGACTGCTAGTTAACAGATACACAGCGACTATTGTTTGAACCCTTATGATCTTAGCTGTTATCTATTAACGTAACATATGGAGTGTCAGATATTATTTTGATAAGATTAGCGGGGCTCTAAGATCTGCCTATATTGTCATGGGAACCAACCAAGCAATTAAAGTGATAAATATTTGTCAAACGTCTATTAAGGTGTTTAACCTACACTATGCAATGTTCTTGTTAGATTAGTTGATGTTGTTGTGAAACTGAAACTGATGACAATATCTTTGTAATGGCAATAAAGTAACCAATAAATTTCAATCACCAGTAAATAATGACAGATGTTAAAAAAATAAAACAAGGACATGTTTGTTCCAGAGATTACTCACACTACTCATTAAGTGTAATTACCTACTCATAGTTTACTCAGTCTCACCTAATTGTTTGTACTTGACAGACATAATATTTTCCTTTATAGTATAACATCTCTACAGGAAATTAGAACAGCATTTTATGATAATGAAGAGAAATATTCTGAGTATGGCAATATTTACTCAGCATTGTCAGGCTGTGATAAAGATGGAAATACTGTGATTAATTACTGTTTGAATTTTCCAAATTCAAAAATTTAAACAAGCATGAAGACAGTTGTCTTCATTGTTAAATAAAAAGTCATTTACATGTAGTAACACTATAATGTACATGTTTAAAAATGTGACCTTTTTCCTGATTAAAAGGAGAAATGGGTGCGTGCCTCTATTTTTTAAAACATTCACTTTTAAAAACATTTTAAGATTTGGCTTAAGAACATTTTAACACAAATTCAACAGAAGAGTTGTGTTACATTTTCACAGTTGGAATAGGATTTACAAGGTGTTGACAGATACTGATTTAAAGCGACTTTTCCATCAATTACTAGCCCTCAAATTTCAGTATGGACAAGCTGTGAAGACACTCTCTATTACCCAACAGTAATGTGTGAAACACTAGAAAACAGCATCAGCATTTAAGCAACCATAACGAGCAGTAAAAGCATTCATCAGATACACCAATAAATCAACAGTCATCACTTTTTTCACAGTAAATACATTTTTTGCATTTGATCAAAATAATTAAATTCATTTAAATTTTTGTCCCAATCTCTAACACAAATTCAAACCAAAGTTTAAACCTACTATTCTCACAATAAAGAGGTGAGGAAATGTCAGCACAATTAAGAATCTATTAATAAATAAAGCATGAAGTACACTTCCTGCTTCACTGGGGAATGCGATTAGCTGTATAAATCATTAAGTCTCACAAAGGGCAATCCAGTGAAGAAGCTGTTGTTTTGCTTATATTTCATGTTCTTTATAGCTGAATGGGTTGAAAGACCCACATAGTGACAATTAAATCATCAAGTTGGAGACACACTTTTGAAAGTCAATGGTAGGATAAATGTTTCTAAACCACATATAAAATGAGCACTGTGTCATAAAATGCGTACACCAAATAAAATTGAAAGTCTTTGGTGTGCATGTAATATGCAGTTATTGCGTGCATATGATACCAAATTTATTGCCATGCATATGATGCACCTCTGGAGGATCTACAGTGTAATCTGACACCACCACCTCTGGAGGCACTGGAGCAGACTCATAGTCAGTTAAGGCTTCTCGGGCAGAATTGCGGACAGGAGAGGGCTTAGGAGCAGTGGCTGTGGCTCTGGGTTGGCGGCCTTCTTTTTCTAAGCCCCAAGTCTGGCAGCCATTTTGTCCAGAGTTTCTTGTGTGGTGGCTATCTTGGATATATAAGTTCTTTAATGGCTGTCATGTTGTTCAGGAGCTCATCAATGGCCCACATGGCATGATCAGGCTCTGAGTTGGCAGGTGTGATGGGAGCAGGCCATGAAGTAGGAGGCACGGCGTGGGCAGACACTGGCATGATGGTAGGTACCTCTAAAACGGTATCTATTATTCAAGAGTCCAGTGTGGGGTATTGCATGGCATTGAGTGTGAAATGTCCTTGTCCAAATCAAAATGAAAAATGTCTTTAAGAAAAGTTTAATTGAAGTCCACCAAAAGACACAACAAAGTCCTGCACATAATTCTCAAGAGCCCACTCTCCTTGGCGAACTAGGCAATCAGCTGGGTGCACCTTTCTGGGTTGTGTAAAAAGCCTCTGGATCTATGGGTGGAAAATTATTCTGTAACAAGTTCCAGACTCAGCAGAGCCACACCAAAACAATACTTCATAACTTTCTGTTTGGCAGGCCTCCACTTTAATGGCTGCCAAAAAGGAAGTCACCAGAGAGGAAGCAAAGGAAGTTGAGACAGTCAGTGCAGAGATGAGAGCTTCAAATTCAACATCATTACTTCATTTATTGCAAATGTATGGGTGTTTAAAATATGTGTACTGTGATGACAAAGCAACATACAGGTTAAAGACCTCCTGGATCATCTTGGACACAACCTGTGGAGCTTCTTGCAGACCTCACAAAAGTGTTTCCCGCTGAGCCACCGTGCCAGCCCCATTAATGGCTATTATTCCAGAGCACTGAACTAAAACAAAATGAATGATGTGATAAAAGTAGCTTCTTTCTTAAAAGGTTGAGTTATCAATTACATTTAATTGATGCAGCTTTCTAAAGTGTCAAGTGTATTGTGTGACATCTTTCTGCTTTGTAGATAAGAACCTTTCATGTAAGGCAGTCACACATTGTTTTTGCCATTTAGCTGTCTAAAAGCATTTCTCCGAAAATGATGTGATCTGCCTCTGTTGCTGCAATTTATCCTGTCAAAACACAGGATACATACTGTATTCTGTCCCTGGCATCTTATTAAAAAAGTTCAAACACTAATGCAAAGTGATAATTAAATTGTGTTTATCACATTCAGCGTCACAAAACGTGAATCATTCTGCATTCTGCTTTCACACTTTCAAAGTTGTGTAAATGACAGGGGTGAGAGTCAGGACAGGTTGAGGTTTACACTCTCTCTGCACTTTACCTACTACAGCTTAGTTCTTATGTGAGTTATCATAAAGAAAGTTGTGAATCAGGGGAAGGTTAGCACCTTTAAATTCTCAGCATTAATCAGCCATCATCTGCCTTAACACATCTGAGTTTTATGGCATGCCGTGTCCCTTGTGAGTCACTGGCCCATTTGTTTCAGACTGCAGAGACTCGAAAGCTTGCTCACTGCAGTCACACCATTAGGGCCTCAGGATGTCGGACCACAGGGAAAGGAGGTGTCACTAGTGGTAATGGATTGCATTTTCACCTTCAGCCCTTCACTCCACGTCCTCACCCCTCCTGGAAGCTGTGAAGGAACAACCCCCCAAGGGACAATGCATTGATTTCCAGAGAAGAGAAAAACAAGTTGAGGACAAGCTAATACAAATCCTTCTTTCCTTAAAGTTGCTTTCTTTGTGTAATGTTTGAGCAAAAATTATTCTGAGAGTAAGGCATGGTACTGACTCGAAATGAACATTACGCTAAAAACAAAAGCAAAGCATAAAAATAAGGAATACAAAGCATAACATGATTTATAGAATAATTTAGTCGATTTTATAATATCATAACTGGCAAGTGCTGGTAACTTACTGTGTGATTTAACTCATAAAACATGACCTTTGAACCTAGCCTTTTTGTATTTACCAAACATATCAATGCCAGTAATCAAAGATCTTTTGAAGTTCTAAATTAAAAAAAAAAGTCATTTGTGAATGTTCTACAAGAAAATATTATTTAAGGTTACATTGTAATTACAAACTTAAGTAATGACTAGCATTAATTATTAACATGCACACTAATGGGGCTAGGGCTCGGTTTAGGATTCGTTAATGTGAGGAGTGAGGAGGCTTTCACATAACATGTAAATTATAAAATACAACAATTATTTGTATTAGAAGTATCACATGAACTCATCCAAAAACAACAAATACAACAGTACCATTTAATTATTAATTAATTATTAATATATTAAATTATAATTTCTCTTTTGGAGAATTTAAACACGCTAAAAATATGGAGTTAATAACAAGACTAATAAATAATAAACAAAGCTGGATACATTTTGTTTGTTTGTTTATTTACTCAGTATGGCAATTGTTAATGCATGTGAAAGCCAAATGTCACAGCATTTCCTCCGGTAGAGCAGCATGTGATGTGAGTGTTGTCCATGGTGCTGAACTGAGTGCTAGAGTTCAGAGAAATTTGACTCTGCAAAATGTTGGACCGTGTTAGCAAGTAATAATTACTTTTCCATAGGTTCCCTTGTATTCTTAACACGCGCCTCATTTGCAGTGATCGACAGCCCCGCACATGACTGTTAGTGCTCCTGAATGGACCTGAATGAAACGCAATAAGTCATTATTTCACGATCCCTCCCATCCGCGCCATATAAAACCAACATCTGACGCCTCCAGTCATAATAGATATACTCGCGTTGAGAGAGAGAGAGAAAGAGAGAGAGAGAGAGAGAGCCATCAACAGCGTTTAGAAATGTCCAGTTTAAGTGTAGCCAGTTTTTGTCACTGTGGATTCTTCACATACCTTGTGCTGTTCTCTTTTTACATTTCAATAGCGTCCTCGGTGAGCCTTGACTTGACCGAACTAAGAAACAAAGTTGCAAAGATCAAAGTTAACCCGAGAGGAAATTTATGGGCAACAGGTGAGATGCATACACGATTTATTATTGTGCTGCATGTAACGTGACTTCTACCTAGAACTGAAATGTGATTTGGCACTTAAGGTCATTTTATGGGGAAGAAAAGTGTTGTGGACAGCAAACAGTTGCCGACCGAGGATGACTCTACGGTGGAAGCCATCGAGGCTGTATTGAATCCCCAGCAGGTCGAGCCCGCGGATATCTACCAGGAGATGCTGAGGATCGCGCTTCAAACACACCGCGACTCTCAGGAGACCCGCCCTAAAGTTCCGGTAAGAAGATGCAGTAGTCTGCATTTTCTGTTCTTTCTGTAGTCATTTATAGCCTGGTCTGAAATAAACACTAGAGAGTATGTTCTTCTGTTGTAAATACTTTTAATAACACGTGATTTAAATGAATTTGTTTGACTTAAAATACTATTAGCAACAATGTATAGCCTAATCTAACAACATAACATAATCAACGATTGAATATAATCGACAATTGATTAATATGAACTGTTTTTGGTCGTTCTAGGAGACTGCGATATTAATGAAGATATTAGGCAGCTACATCCAAGACAACAAAAAATGATGACTGCCATCGGCTGAGATCTTCGAAGTGTTTAATTCACATGGGATTTGTAATTGCTCTTTCATCAGCTGTAATTTGTTTCTTAACTAAACCTATTAACCACCTCCATGTTCACAGGAAAAGCAACAAGTTATACTTGTATATTTATTTTTAGAAGATGTCCAGAATTGTATTATTTTTTCCAATAATTTGTATTAAATAAAGACCAAATTAGTGAAGTCGGTTGCTCCTGCATGCAACTACAATGTTAAAAGTGTCATAATTTTTTTTATTTCTACACTCAGTGGAAGATTGTTTTGTTTTTTTAATCCAATATAGCAGGTGAGTGGATTTTGAACTCCTGGTGCTTTCAGTGATTGATGGGATATCATCAGAATTAGCTTTCAGGCAGTGACCATAAGCTCTTTATTAAAACGTGATGCTTTACACACTATAATATATTGTATTTATAAGAACACATCAGAAGGAAACACAGATGGGAAAAGCAAAACAACATAAACTAAAAAGCAAACCCAACATAACATAAAAAAAATCAGCAAAACTAAGGGAAAATATTGTTTTTGAGCAGATTTTCATTTTTACAAACACAGAAAAGCAAACATGCAAATAAGACTGACCTCAGCAAGACATTTCAAGTGGGCAGAAAATCACATTCATTTCAAACAAGTTACAACAGTTACAGTGACAAACCATGAAAACCCAAATTTCCAAGAACTAAAATAAATGACACAGACTTTAAATAACAGTGTAATAAATTATATACTTTGTTAGCATATAAGACTGATTATGAGCTAATTCTTGTACAAACATAGTGTGCAAAGAGTACCTCAATATCAAATGCCAAATACTGGTGCTCAATATAGAAATTCATTACATTAGCTAAGACAATACAAGCAACAACAACTGTTTTACTTGACTTGCCCTTGTTCTCTATTAAGTCAACACAACACTATATTCTTGTCTTTCCTTTATAAATAATGGTTCATTTGAACTAGTTTTCTTTGACGTTTAAACTGAAGAGAGGTTATGTTTGTAAATGATGTGCAAGAACCCTAAATTATTTAATTATTTATTGATTTTATTTACAATAAGAGGTTTTTGTCCTTCTCTTCTGCTTTCAATTAACATCCTATGTATATACGACCATGACGAGTATTTATAAACGAGTGTGACTATACGAGTATTTAAACACACATCACTTTCATCAACCTTTACAACCCACAAGCCTATTTATTTTGCACAGGAGGGGGGGAATTGTCAAGATTTGCAAAGTCTGTCAGTATTTTCCCCGAGTATTCAGAATTGACGCTTTCATACACAAGGTGAATCAGATTTGAAGGAACACCGACTGCTGCAGTTCCTTAAGACCAGTAGACGTTGTCTGAAATACGCACTGGGTTGCAGTTCAGAAAACAAGCAGCGCCGCTCGCGATATCGAGGTCAGTGGCACACGTGACTGGCGCTGTCCAGTTGGATGCTCTGTTGACTAGCGGAGCCTGACAATCGCACGATATGCATCTGCTATTAACGTGAATTCCTCTCCTTGGATTAAAAGATACATCGTAGCCTCAGCGTGATCATGGGACAGTGTGGTGTTATTTCCTCGAAGACGGTCTTGGTCTTCCTAAATTTGATTTTTTGGGTAAGTTGGCTACAGTATGAAAGGTGGGATAGATGCAGTGGTTAGCGGCATTATGGCATAGCTCTGCAGGGATACACGAGCTACTGCGAAGGGGCAGTTGTTTACACGTATAATCGACAAGCTTTTAATAGATAGAAATCGAATATGTTTTGCCTAAATGCATCACTGAATTAATCCAAGTGCGGCATTGCACATTGGTTTTGTCTATTTTGTCCCCTGTGTCACGCCTGAGCAATAGCTACCATAGGCTATTTGGTTAAAGTAGGGAATGTCAAATCATGTTGGCTAATACTGAATTTATATAGGCCTATCGAAAACGCGGTTTTTAGTTTCGTATAGCCAGCATGTAATATTAGGTATATATATCTATCTATAAAATAAGAATTACAATAGAGAAAGAAAATTAAGACTATATTGTTCAATATCGTTCTATAGGTCTTTTTTTTGCAGAGCATGTATAATAGTAACGCTTTTGGTTTTGATTTTTCCTGGGCCTTGTTTCATATATTCATATGTGTTTCCTATATGTGATGCTATTGTCTCCAACAACAACATTACGATATTAGCAGTCATATTAGCGGCATATGCATAGGCTACACACACACACACACACACACACACACACATATATATATAGCCTATATATATATATATTTAACGAAACTGGAAGTATACAGTTTTTGCAGCAATATTATTTAAATAACTGTAACAGAGGCTTGTGATAATTAGTAAAATGTTAATGTTCATCAATATACAGCCTAAAACACTATGGTCATATCATAATACATGGGTTTTAATTTTGACAATTATAATAAACTAAGAAAACACTTAGAAAGAATGTCAAAAAAATACATTTTATTCTAACTTATTCTAACTTATTCCACATTTTAATTTTGTCAGATCGAGAAATAAAAATGCTTAAAATGTTTGATTTGACATTTTCAATACAAATACTATATATTTATAATAATGGTAATATGTTATACGGCCAATAGGAGTAAAGCGTTTTTGCAATTTCACAACAACTAACAATATTTCTGTTGCATTCTTTGCAGGCTGCCGCAGGTATACTGTGCTACATTGGGGCCTACGTTTTCATCACGTATGATGATTACGATCACTTCTTTGAGGACATCTACACCTTCATCCCAGCTATGGTGATAATTGGTGTGGGCACGCTTTTGTTTGTCATTGGTTTCATCGGATGCTGTGCCACCATTCGAGAAAGCCGCTGTGGCCTCGTGACGGTAAACTAGAATTGAATACCGACAATTTTCACATACATAGCTTTGAAGAGTTTTTGTTTAGCATCTTTCCTGATTGTTCTTGTCTGATTATTCTGCAGTTCTCAGCAGTGCTGCTACTGGTGTTTGCCACAGAGGTTGTCGTAGTGGTGCTAGGCTATATTTACAGAGCCAAGGTAGGAAATAATTAAATAACATGTACATGTGCTTGAAAGAGATTAATAATTGTAATTGATAAAACATTAACACTTCTTTTCTTTTTCTCTAAAAGGTCGAGGCTGTAGTGAATCACTCTATTCAGAAAGTATATAATGAATATAAAGGCACTAACACAGATGCTCCCAGCAGGGCCATCGACTATGTCCAGAAACAGGTAAGACCATCAGTTACTTTTTTTTCATTATTGCCTTTACACCTCTCTTCTCACGATCTTTCACTTTTAGCTTCACTGTTGTGGCATTCATAACTACTCTGATTGGATGAATACTCACTGGTTTATTGAGTCCAAAAACAACAGCGTTCCAGTGAGCTGCTGCAAGCCCAGCATCAGTAATTGCACTGGGACCTTAATGAGACCAGGAGACCTTTACCCAGAGGTAATAGCCTTGAACACATTCTTCAGACCTGCAGTCCAAGATTATTAAACTATGGTCTAACTGAACTTCTTGTTACAGGGCTGTGAAGTTCTTGTAGTAAAGAAACTCAAGGACATTATGCTGTACGTCATACTTGCAGCATTAACGTTCGCTGCAATACAGGTAATCGTCCATTGCTTTTTTTGTACAGTCAAATGAAGCAGTCATTTTGACACTTGATTTTGATTTTAACAGTAAATGTGAGAAGTGTAAAATAAAAGAACCAGCACATAAAATGTTTTACTTTATTTGGCTACTTACCAAATAAAGAAACGCATGAAATACTCTAAATATTCATTTGAATTTTAATTATTTTCGTATCTTACCTTGACATTAGATTAAAGTTCCTGCTTTATTAGAAATTACTAGTCCATTACAATACAAAACAATCAGCCTTGCAGCATAGGTAATAGGGATGCTAGATACCGCCACTTGCGGATTTGTATGAGACCGGTGGGCTTGCGAGACATGAAAGTAGAAAACATTATACCAGAGAATTAAAACGTTGGACACAATTTTTCACGAGACCAGAAAAACAGTCTGAAGCCTATGCTCAGACAACGGTAATATTATTCTGCGTTCCAGACGAAGTGTGTGAATACTTCATTTGATTTTTCCACTTACAAACATTGTATGTTGACTTTCATTAGAAGAAGTGCTCTCTGCAGAGCCAGCGAGAAAGTCCTTACTGCTGAACACTAGGGGGCAAGGTTGGATCCAGATTCAACTCCTCCCACCATACATACACTACCATTCAAAAGTTTTAGAACAGTAAGATATTTAATGTTTTTTAAAGATGTTTCTTCTGCTCATCACGGCGGCATTTATTAGATTAAAAATCCAGAAAAAAAACTGTAATATTGCGAAATATTATTTCCATTTAAAATAACTGAAATTTCTGTGTGAATATATTATATTTAATTTATTCCTGTGATACTCGAGTCTTCAGTGTCACATGATCCTTTCAAAATTCATTCTAATATGCTAATTTGTTATTATCAGTGTTGGAAACAGTTGAGGTTTGTTTACAAATTTATTTATTTTTTTTTTAGGATTTTTTAAAATTAAAATATTAAAAAGAGAAGGATTTATTTCAAATTGATAATAATGTTCAGAACTACTGTTACAGTAGTTTACTGTTTCATTTTTATTCTTTCTTCTTTAAATGAAATGAATACTTTTATTAACCAAGGATCTATTAAATGAACAAAAAAGTCTCAGCATAGATTTACATTTTAGAAATGTTTTATATTTGGTAAAAAATTATGTTGTTTTTTAATTGTTGTTACTTGTTATTTAACTGTTCTAGGATTAAATCAGCATGTTAGAATGATTTCTGAAAGTGACACTGAAGACTGGAGTAATGATGCTTTGTGTCACAGGAATAAATTACATTTTAAAATATATTCAAACAGAAAACAGTTATTTTAAATTGAAATAATATTTCTCAATATTACATTTTTTCTGGATTTTTAATCTAATAAATGCAGCTTTGATGAGCAGAAGAAACATATTTAAAAACCATTAAATATAATAAACGGTGTATGTGTAAACCTACTCGTCTTCCCCCCCTGTTCCCTAAACTCACTCATCTCCACCACCTAGATATGGAGCCAACCTTGATCAACCCCTGGATCTTATGTTCTGCAGTGAGAGGCTACTGGCTTGACCTACTGACTAGGTCAAGCTTCACCCATTGGATGTGCAGAGGTTTCACCCATTGGGTGTGCATTTGGCCCATTATTTGGATCTGTAGTGAGCAAGACTTGTCTAATTACAAGCTTATTCACAGATATGCAGCACAAGATGGCGCTATTACTCTCAGTGTATCTCAGTGTATGGCGCTGTCTTTAAAAAATGTATCTTATTAACTGCAGGGTATATAACATAGGAATATAGAGTTTGTAATCTTATATCAAAAGCTGTGCTCATTAGCATCTTGGAAATTATGTCAAATGACCCTTCTTACCAATTCATTAATTATTAGGAGGTATATCCTACACAGTATTAAAATGCAAAATCGTGCTGTTGTTGATAAATGATATGAGCTATATATATATATATATATAACCATCCTGATGTTAACAAATAATGCAGAATATTGCAATATGTTCTCATTATATTTCCAGAGATTATCCTAAGTGTAATTGTAAGTTTTGTTGATTGTGTCCTGTTCTCTGTTATCTGCACAGATGCTTGGGCTGCTGTGTGCGTGTGTGGTCCTTTGCCGCAGAGGTCACGACCCTGCCTATGAACTGCTTGTCAGCACGGGTATAGATGCCTGACTGGTACTGCATGGCATCATGGGAACGGCTGGTCCTCCCAGCCAGTGTACTGTACATATTTAAACTGAATCAAGCTACCACTTTTCTACACTACTATTAAAACCATTATCTTTGTTTGACATCAAATTAAAGCTTTTGACAGCTTGAATAGCTTTAGTTGTCTAGAAAGTGTTCGTAGAAGTATTGAATGGTTTCTTTATTTACAGAACTACTGATATTTGCTAGAGTCTGATGAGCAGAAAAGAATCATTCAGTTGTTTATTATATTGTAAATATTTTACACTAATTGATTTCATGGGTCATGGTAATGCGGTTTAATGTGTTTTTAAGTGATTGTTAGGCCAAAGACTGAAGTCACTGGTTGACATAGTGCAGATTATTTACAGTAGGCCTATGTGTTATAGAATTAATACTGAGTTATAATGAAGAAGAAAGATTGTTTTAAATGTAAATTATTTTCTGACAAATTTCCTTGTTATTTTGAGCTCAACTTTAGAGAAATATTGCTTCAAAGGGTTTCAACTAAATCAATACTTTTAACTTTTGCAGCAGCATTAAACCTGCAATTAAAAACAAGGTCACATAGCATAAAGCGTGAGTTACACATCAGTCCAGTTTTAGGCTTAAAACAATCAAAAAACAATCAAATATTAAAACAATCAAAAAAGGTAAGTGTAAAATCAGTTTATTATAAAAGGACATTTTTTCCTGCGACCAGGGGGAAATGATTTTAAAAAAAATTGCATGTAACACTGCTGTTTTCACATGGAAGTATTACTCTTAAAAGGTCACTGACATAAATACTTCTCACTCTAGCATGAAAACACTCATGTTTTCACATTATTTGATAAATCCATGCTTTTCATTTGTCCCGGCAGAAGTATAACAATTACTAATGCAAAGTACCTAATATAATGTATGTTGATCTGGGTCAGTTCAATAAATCACTTCAATAAAAAGGTTCCATAGAGTGATTGCTTTTTTATGTAACATATTGCACATTTTATTTTTAATTTATTTAATTTTAAGCTCTTTTACTCAAAAAAAATATGAAAATATATACATTTTATTTAAATTTTCACCTATTGCACATACACTAGTTCCTCTAAAACCAATTGACAAAACAAATAAAAGCTGTCTGGATCAGTCTTACATATTTTATTATTTATTAAATTTTATTAAAATGACCAGTGTGTTTATATAAACCGCAGGATACTGCTACTGCCATGCAGTGATGTTTCAACCTGTCACAGGTATTGATTTCAAAAGCTGACCATAAGCAGTAAAAAAAAACAATACAAACAAGTTGTGTTGCATTTCAAGTCCTTTTGAAGCCATGCAATGTCTTTATGCGAAGAAGAGAGTGAAATACAAAGTTTATTTTACATAAACACATAGTTATATTATAGTTTAAAAAAAATATTAAAAACTTGTGTTACCCTTTCAGTCGAATCACTTCAACGTTACATAAGGGAACTCGCCAGAGAGACCTATCTGCTTTGAGCTTTTACTAAAGGCCAATGAATATTGGCGTGCACT
>JAUCMT010000134.1:12257031-12277560 GCA_032357475.1 Enteromius thamalakanensis | reverse complement strand
CTTAATGCCTGTTGAACATAACAGAGACATTTTATGATTATTACAATACATTTCTTACCTAATGCTCCTTTAAGTAAACAGAGCACATCAAATGTCAAAAACTGTAAACTAATATTCCCAGAATTCCCTGCATGACACTCCACTTTTGAAAGTATTTTGCTAAAATAATCACGTTTTTAAATAGTTTTTGTTATCAGTTATGTACATTTGGGCTTTACAGTATGTTACATCTTCTGTTATTTATTGTATGCTTATTGCATTATTTAGGTGTTGTGTATTACCATGATGGTGTTTTGTGCTTGCGTGAATGACTTCTACATACTAGTATATACTTCTGCTTGTGGCAGATGAGCTTTGATTCTTCACGTGGCTCTTTTTTATCACCACTATTATGGTGGTTGTCAGTATGTAAAAGGTGCAAAACATATTTTAATAGCAGTGTGCATTATTGAATTCAATGGTTTACAGTCAAATTCTTTTGTTTGCAAATAACAGTTTAATACTGTATTCTGACAATTGTTTTGGTGAAAGTAAAAAATAAACCTGTAATTTATTTACATTAATAAATTACAGTAATAGCCTGCAATTTTTAACAGAGATTTTCTGGTGCCCCTGATGCCAGAAAATTGCTAAATGTTTTTTTTTACAGTGCAGGAGAGAACGAGAACATGTTTGCATATGTGCCCTGCATGTTTCATCTGTCCTTGACTCACAATAACCTCTGGTTTCCAATCTCCAGTCTAATTTAATCTTATTATCAAGGGTGCTGTTTTTCATTCTACAGGCCCCTCTAAAGCAAAACTAACTAAGATGCTGAATTATTTCTGATAACATTAATAATTCTTGAATACATAAACATGAATGTCATATTTTCAAATCCCAAGCACATTGAGAATGTCGACAGGGGCTTCTTTGAGTTAGTTTCGTTCTTTCTTTGAATTCAGTCAAGCCATAATCTATTACCGGAGCGCTAATGAACTCTCCTCTGCTCTTCTCATTACAGGAGGGAGGCGTGCCGTTTATTGATCTGCGTGTGAGAGTGACTGAAAAGAATTGATATGCATTGACAGTTCCTTGAGGGGAGCAAAAGGACAGAAGGAAAAAAGAGGGAGGCCTCAGAAAGTGTTTAGACACTTAAGTCACACTAAAAAACCTCTGAAGTCCATTGCGTTATGAAACAAAATATGAATCCAATAGGAATTCACACTACTGTTTAGAGGTTTGGGGGCAGAAATGCATATTTGATTGTTTTTATTATTATGTGTTAAATTGATCAAAAGTGACAGTAACTGCGCTTCCATTCCCTTCAAATTGATTAAATTTAAGTGATAGTGTGGAAACTTGTGATATATGTAAAGCTGACAACATCTGTCGCCGCAACTTATCGCAAGAGGAAAAAACATGTTTTAGGTCTCAAAAATCCAAACAGTGTAATTTCACAATAGATTTTATCGGCATCTATAAAACATCGCAAACGTTTTGCACAAACCTGTAAAACAGACTTTAATATTATATAAAAAAAAACTACATTTAATTACAAAATAAAAATAAATGCTGTTCTTTAACTTTTTAACATTTATGTTTTCAACATTGATAATAATAAATGTTTCTTGAGCATCAAATTGGCATATTAAAAGGATTTCCGAAGGATCATGTGACACTGAAAACTGGCGCAAGGATCCTGAAAATTGTACAATAAGTTGCATTTTAAAATATTTAAAGAGAAAACAGTTATCTTAAATTGTAAAAATATTTAACAATAATTTCATAAAGGTTTACTGTCTTTGATTAAATAAATGCAGCTTTGTTGAGAATAAAAGATATCTTTGAAAAACAATTTTTAAAAATGTTACATTAAATAATAACATTAAAAACAATAGAGCAAAATTTTGTACAGTGATTGATTAAACTTTATGCAGAGAAGACAGTATTTTAAGTCAAAAATACTTAAAGCTAGTGTACATAGAAAGAGGCAGGAGGACAAGCTTTAATTTCTCACTAAATTTTATGAAAAAAAATAAATGAAGAAGTCTTCTCAAACACTTCTTGGTACTTTAGCTCTCTGTCAGCTCTTTGATGACTAAACATTACAATTTCTAAACTCTAAACTGTACTTTAAGCTTTGGGCTGTTGTTTGTTGGTGAGCGTGATTTCACCAAGTACAAGATATTCCTGGATCAACATCCTTGTTGATCCTGGAACAACATTCTAATCAACCAATCAAAATCGAGGAATAACCTTTCTGGAAATATCTATGTAACTATGTAATCATAGTTAGTTGTTTCTACACCCTTGTTAATCAGCTATCATTTCCCACTGATTTTAGGCATCAATTTTGTGTAGGGGTAGGTTTAAGGGTAAGGATTGGGATAAGTTTATATTTTTTTAACAGTATGTTGATCCAGGATCATGTCTTACTTGGCAAAATCACGGCGGCAGTTGTTTGTTAATTGTATTAACTTTCAGTACTGCTCCACCACTATGTACTCCTCTTCTCGCTGAACAATCAGAACGACCCTGGAGCTAAATTTGTTAGTATATAATATATATATATATATAATATATATATAATAAAGTGTTGGGGAAAAACACACACCTATAAACCAGCTGGAACACACTAAAAGACACCACACAAGCACAATATAATTTAAAATAATAATTAAGCATCAGACCTGGCAACACACAGCATCATGGTAGGCAATCACCACTCAGACTTCCTTCAGAAAATGTCAAAATCTCCATCAAAGAAATGAGAGCTGACACCCAACATTCAGTGTGCACTCAAGAGGGACATTTTAAGATGTAGCTCTTGTGAACAAATTAAATTAGTCAGCTTGGCTCGTGCACAAGCTGGGGTTGAGTACCTCTGCCCTACAACCTTCTTGATCAGCTTTCCTTTCGACTTGGCAACAAAACAAAGGTGACAAGAAGGTCGAAGCAAAAGTCCTGCATCAGAACTTTTGAAGGGTTTTTTTTCTGGAGCAGTCAGCTTTGCTGAAACAAAGTTGTTCTCCGGTCCAGAGCGTCCCTATGAAACTAGAAGATAATCTATGGGATGCCAGGCTGTATTAGAAATGATTTAACCTGCATGTCCTCCGCTGGCCCTGGGCACCAATACAGAGTATGGGTTAGCACCACGGCCGCGGGGCGGAGGAGAAGGGCGGCATAAATCCGTACTCTCCATTATGGATAAAGTAGCAGACAAAGAAATAGAAGTAACGGATTTTCAGACAGGCAAACATTTAGCATTACAGCTATAAATAATGACTATAAAACAAGGCCTTGGCTCAGACGTTCAGAAGGATCTCAACAAATCAACTTTTGCAGATTATTGGTGTTGCAAGGGCACAGTTTGTCCACACACATAAAAATGTGTGACAAAAGTGTATTTCTAAAAAAAGGGTCCAGAAGCAAGTAAGTTACGGGCTGAGGAAAAGATGGGGGGTAGGGGTATTTATGAATTTAATGAATTTGAATATTAATCCAACAGGCAAACTGATTGATGATTGCAAAATATTCAGGACGGTAAGAAGTTTACGAAAAAGCATAATGTAAAGTTATTTCTTTAACTATGCAGCAATATAATGAAATATTCACAATTTATAATATGCTTTCCATATGAATATATTTTAAAATAGAATTTATTTCTTTAATGCAAAGCTGTATTTTCAGCATCATTATACTGCAGTCTTCAGTGTCACGTGATCCTTCAGAAATCATGCTAATAATGTTTCTTAATGTTATCAGTTTTAAGCACTGCTTAATATTTTTGTGGAAACATAAATGTATTTTTTTCAGGATTTTTTGGTTTCGTTTATTTGAAATAGAAACTTTTTTAAAGATGAAAAACTAACAATTTTGATCAATTTAATGTTCAAAATTGACTTAAACTTTCTTTTAAAAAAGCATGTAAAATGCTAAATATATATATATATATATATATATATATATAATAAAGCTAAGAAAAAGTAGTAAAGCATCAGCAAACTATTTTTCCATCACTTTGCATCTAAAGTAAATCTGCAAAAAATAAATAGTGTATGATGGCTTGCTACAGCACTATGACAAAACGTTTAAAAAAAAAGAAAAAAGAAAGAAAACTGATTTCGACACATTTTATTCACATTTAATTAAAAATAAAATATTTTTAAAATATTTTTAAAAAATCTATTTAGAAATGTATTAGTAATAATACAATTAGTATTAAATAAGCAAGACAGAAACTCAGAAACATTTCCGAGTTGAACCAGACATGGAACTATCTATTTCATAAAGTGCTCATCCAGGAGGGGTATCATCCTTTTTATAACGTATATTAAACATGTATATATTCCATGCCTTATATAGCCCTCATGCGGGTCTTTATTAAAGTATGAATAATAAGGCCAGCAGAATGCAGAAAGAATTCTCTTCCCTTGTTGTTTATTGATAATTTAATCGAGCGTCTGTTTAAGGCCATATAGCTGGAGGTCACATGACGCACCTGCACTGACCCTTCGCTTGAGACAGACAGAGAGAAAGGACCTTTTCCTCCAGCACAACCAATCTCTCTAACAACTTCCAGCACTATGCACTTCACACTTCCTGTTAATTACTTCGGTCAATCAACACCTTTCCGGGCCACTTCCTCCTAAAGAAAACAGACTGGTGGAGAACACAGATGCTGAAATGAATAACAAACCAGGCGGTTCTTCTATACCTATTTTTTAATAGTTTAACTAGCCTTCCAAAGACAGTTAAATAACCTATTGATTGTTCATTCAAATACAAATGAATGTGTTAATCAGTAGTGCAACGCTGAAACACTTCTTAAACCTGAAATGTTTTTGTAATCTGATTATTTAATCCAGATTATATGTGACCAGGACCCAGCTCTAAGTACAAGTACATTTGGATGGCTTAATATCGCAGGGTTAGGGTAGGGTTAGCATTTGTAGAACTTGACTATCAGGTGGTTATTTGCTGACAGGTTAAGTCAAACTCACTATGGAGTGACAGACAGCAGTGATCAAGTGCTGGAGGAAATCATTATTGATGTCATGAGAATGTCAGGCCAACAGTTTAATAAACCTAAACAACTGGCTGAGAGAGAAAAGCAGACAAACAGACCAGAGGCTACTTCACAACAGACCAGCTAAACAAACTGAGGAGGACAGCCAGACAGTCACTGGACCCTTTTCAGGCTGTCAGTATGACTTCGAAGACCTTTAAATACTGGCTTTTCCCACCAACATGCACTAAGAGAAACATTAATTTTATACATATACAAATAAATTATAATAACAGTCCTTCAGGTGCCACAAAGTCTTTGGTTTTCCAGCATCTTTGTGTATTTTAACCCTTTCTATCTTTTAACACAGAGGTCAACTGAAGGACTCGTTTGCAACTATTAGAGAAGGTTCAATGAGTGATGCTCCAGGAGGAAACACAATTCTTTTGAATTTGAATATCAGGGTAAATATTTTTCAAGTTATTTTTCTTCTGAAGTCTCTAAAGGGTAGTAAAGGGAAAAAAAATATGATATTTAGGCAAAAATGTACACATCTCCATTGTGTTAAAGGAGTCATAAAAAGCCAATTTTCCACAAGCTAATATGTTCTTTAGTGTCTTAATGGAAAGTTTGTAATATAACGTAGACTAACCATGTTTCGTACACAACCATGTTCCGTTACCTTTTACCGCCAATTGCTGAATAAATACTTATAAAATATATATCTGTGTCATCTTCATTTCTCCCTCTTTCACATCTGATCACGACAGAGAACATCACACCAATTGTTTCAGTGAGATTTGAGTAAGTTTGCTAGGTCCGCCCACTGTGCTTGAATATGGATGGTGGGCAAGATAATTGCGAGATCGCCGCTTGGGAGGGGAAGACAACTGGAGGAGGTACTTTTTTCCCCTTTTCTCAAAAACTAGTGGTAATAGGCCTGTCAACTATCACACAAACCTGATTGGCTGGCTTTCAATAAAAGAGGAGTGATTGCTTTTGTATGGTAAAAAGCGAATAGTGTACGGAACATGGTTGTCTTCACGAGCTCTGCTGACTCCGCCCCTCTTTTCGAGGCGCTCTCGGAGGATTTTTTTTAACTTGCTAATTAGCACATTATAAGGAAAGGTGATTTGCAAAGATTAATTAAAAGACATTATCCTCACTGCTTCTGTAGGTGAGACTGGATCATGAATGATTAGCGAGAACATAAACACATTTTGGTTGATCAAGGGGGCGTTTCCCTTCAGAACCAAACGTAACATTAATCCTTTGTGTCTTCAGTCACTCAGATGTCGGGAGTAAATGACTACTGCTATGTTCATCAATACATTCAACAACAAAACACCTCAATTTCTTAGGAGTCTCTGCGTCTGATGACGGCTCACTCAGGGCGGGTCTGAGGTAAGACACCAGTTCAGTCTGTGTGACATGCTGCTGTCAATCAAATATTGTGGGAGTGGCCTCTGTCTGTGACATGCATTTGAGAATGACTTGATTTCAGAAGGGGCCATTTATGTTTATTAAATTAAAATAAAACTACTGGTGGATCTTTATCATTATAGGGTGGTTGTGTACACACACCCCCAACACAGATTTCAGTACAAACAGCTTAAAAAAGTGCATGTGGCACTGGATGACTCTTTAAAAGAACCATATTTTCTATGTGAAGAACATTTTTATAATCTGAAGAACCTTTTTTAACTGTAAAGAAACGTTTGTGGAATGAAAATGTTCCATGGATGGTAAAGGTTCTTTCTGGAACCATTAAAAGAACCTTTATTTTAAAGTGTGTAAAATAACTGTGTGTGGCTAAAACCAAAAGCAAGTTCTTGAGAATAGTAAAAAAGTGAATAGTATAGCAAAACATTTGTGTGAATTAACTATGTCATGATTTTGAAAGTTTAAGTTTAACCTCTTATGTTTTCTCTTTATACTTTCTCTTGTATTCTGCCTTATTTTGTTTGCTGTGAATGAACGTTCTGATATGTAGATGTAGCACTTCCATCCAGTTTTTGTAGGACCCTGGGAGAGTCCAAGACTTACTAATAACCCAATTAGCCGTGATTTGTGACGACGTGGGTGGAGAGAGAATGAGCTCTCTTGACCTGTCATTCAAAGACAAATTAACCGTTGCTCCCATGATGCACTAGTGCAGTTGGCTTATGCTGAAAAGGAAGCTATCAAATGTCGACTCCTCTATTGTGGCGACAATTCCCATGGATTCCTCTGTAAAGGCTTCGGAGGTCGCCTCTCGCCCTGAGAATCTAAACTTTGGAATGTAGTGTAAATTTATAGAGTGACAATGATCAGAAGGAATTTAGGATGTCTCGTTGTACACGTTTCCTTCTCTGTAATGAAAAGTGTGTGAACACTTCAAATAATGCTTTTATGTAAATGATTTCCCCCATCCAAGTTTGTGATGTGCTGTACAAGTGTGCTGAGTGCTTTCTGAGTGTCTTGGCTACAGCTGCTGTATGTTGTAGTGGTGATGTCATTTAGTCCAGCTGCATCTCATTGGCTGCCTGTCCTCCATCAATGAGAAGTAAACTCAACCTGTTGTTGACACTTTTATTTGCTTAATCTCTTTCAAATCTTTTCAACTGCCCTGATAAAAGCAACATGATTTCACCCTCCTAATAACTTATGTTATTTGTATGCATATAGTTTGCATTGATGTAAGTATTAAAAATCTCACAGTCTCAACCCCAGTATTAAAAAAATTCGGAAATTCGGTCTTAACGTACATTTCCTTTAAAATACGTTCAACTTAATAAAAGTATACATTTTTATCGATTTCTTTTAAAAACTCTTACTGACTCTAAACATCTGAACAACAGTGTACCAATTGATTTTATAAAGCTGAAATCTTTATGTTTCTGTTGCTGGAGGCAAAACCCGACATTCTTAATCTTTACATAAAGAGCACTCTGTCCTCCGTTAGCCATGCAGTACCGACAGGTACTTGGCAGTGACACGTTATCTAATACCAGTCTCAGTGAGTCCAGCAAAGCGTGAAGTGTGACCAGCAAGCTCTCCCAGCATCCCGTTCGCTCACAGTATCAACACTTACGTCCTTTCCTCAGGGCACTGCACTCGGCTAGGTAACACATACCTATGGCATTTAGAAGAGGAAGTGGGTATTAGCGGTGGAAGCTTGCTCGACTGAAATCAAAAGCTTGTATTAAAGCCATGCGTATTGGCCATGATCTTGACTGGCTCCTCTAAACACTGAATAAACACATCTGTGTTTATGTATGCTGAGTGTCTGACTCGAAATCCATTGGCGGCTTTAGGGTTTTAATGGTGGAGGCTAATTACTTAATGAGTTTATTAGAGCTAATTTTCTGTGCTCTGGGAAGTGAGTTTAGCTTTCATCTGAGAACAAGAAGGTCTCTTATCTAATAGACTTCCACAGTCTGCAGCAAAGAGACGGTCTGTTAAAAAACCCTCCATGGCTGTCTGCTTTAAGTCCTGATTAAGATTATGACAGTTTCTGCTCAGGATGTAAAGAGCCAATCTTCACTGAATTTTTTTGTGGCATTCAAGTTTTTTTCATTTTTTTTTTCTTACCTATTTATTTAGGTATCAATTTATTTTCATGTTAAATACAAAGGGGGAATTGTACTTTCTTATTCCAATAATAATATTTAAAATAAACTTGCCTTGCCTATTTACTACCTGAAAACTGAATTTAAAGAACTGAAAGATTCATTTTTTAAATATTTTAAACAAAAGGCAATGAAGCATTTAAATTTTTGGAAGAATTAAACTTGTAAAAATATATATATTTTTTGCATTTTAAAACGCTTCAGACTGTGCTCATTAAGACTGTCCTAATTAAACTGAGCTCCTACAACATGCTCCAATCATTATGTTGGCCACATTGAAATCTTACCTGTCAGCAACTGCAGAAGACAGTGTGCTTTTAACGCATGGGTGCAGGATCTTTTTTTACTGTGCCATTTTAATTTCAGGGCATTGAGTGCTGCAAGTATTCTGTTTTCTTTTATTTGGGTTCAGCACAGAGGCATTTACGAGTGCCCATCTCTGCTGTTTGATGTTAAGGGCAGCTTCGGTCAATGTAGGCTCCTGGTATGTGTTGGGTGCAGGCTTGAGACAGGATAAATGTTTGGCAGGGAACATGTTCGGCCTCTTTCTTCTCCCACAGGATAACATAAACAGTTTTGGCACAAGAAAGCAACGGTGACCTCAAGGCCAGCCTCTGACACAACCCATTCATTCACTGCCTACCTCACTCTCTGTGTGTGTGTGTGTGTGTGTGTGTGTGTAGTATACCATGGGACAAAGTTAGGACCATGGGACAAAGATGATGGACCATGTGAAAATAAGTATGATTTGCATTGAGATCGGGTTGAAATATCCATACAAAAGAAAGTAAACAAAGTCCAGTGTTGTTTTCAGCATCACTGAACTTCATTGTGTCTACAAGCTTTTGAAACAAATATCTTGTGTGTTTCTCAGAAGAAAGTTTAGCCCTTCTTTGATGTACCATTAATCTATTCTATCCCTATAATTATAAAGTCCTCAGATTACCCTGAGGAGAATTATTACCTTGTACATCATCAGTGTTAGTTTTTAATATTCTGAAAAGACATTAATTTCCTGATGTTCATGCTGTTTTTATGATTTATTTCACCTCACACTATCCTTTGAGAGCACTTTGGCACAGAACAGAACTCTTGATTCTTTCCCCCAAAAAAACATGCGAATTAAACACAGCCTGGAACGTCATCAGATTATGTTCTTTTAACACTCACATGAAATGCTCAGTCCCTCTGGCTACACCCAGTGACAACTGTAGAATAAAATATTGCCGTTCATTATTACGCTGCTTAAAAAAACGGATGTGTTGTGATAAACTACACCTCTAGAGTAGTGATTAGTCAAGGGAATATTGAAATGACATATTTCATTTCCTTTCAAGTTTAGATTTTGTGCGTCAGGTAAAAGATTTCACTGCTATATCATTTCCACAGACTCTTATAATGTCATATGATTCCTCAAAGTCAATATCTATCACAAACATTTACATAAAATGTTGAACAATTGGCAAAATTGGAGGGGTGGCTCCAGTTTGAAGATGGTTTGTTTGCTGTGACAGTAGCCATTAATTTGAAAGCAATATTGTGGTGACCCTTTGAACGCTGCTGTAGAACACATTCTGTGTTCTCCCAATGCTGGAATGATAAAAACAAGAGTTATAGGTCTGTTTATCCCGCTCTTAAAGCCCTGAGTGCATTATCAAACATAGAATGCATTAGGGTCGGTATTGTTAAAAGTGTTTTTAAGATCTAATAAATCCTGGTTATTTATGGAGCCGTGGTCACAGCGCTTCACCCCCACCATCTACTTTAATTTAGCCTGAGCTCTGCACCCATACCTGTGTGTGACCGAAATCCCAGCACTGTCTGGTCTGATCTGATTCGGCCCACATATGAAGGAAGCTTCCAACCTTTCGGTGACTGTGCAGCTATTTTTGTATCTTGGATTATGCAGAGGCATTTCTGCAAAGCCACTTTGTAGAATTCTGGACGTCCATTTTCCTCGAATGCCAGATGCTTGTATTTCCTTAAGACTGAGTGACAGAGTCTTCTTGTAGAGAAAATGCTGAAGCCTTTGTGAACTCGTGTTTTATAGTCTGTTATTGTAGAGTGGGTGGCTTTGACCTCCCTCCATGCCTTTAATGGGATGTGTGTGTGTGCATGTGTGTGTGAATGCATGTCCATATTGGCCTGCTAGCGTTGTCCTTGTGTGTGTTTATTCTCCTAATGGGAATTCATGATTTTTAGTATGTCTTCAGATGGGTGGAGTAGCTTGATTTATGGTTCTATTGCAAGAAATAGGTTAAAAATGTTGCTATAAGGTCTGCGTGAACATTAACACACACAC
The DNA here is from genome assembly GCA_032357475.1 of Enteromius thamalakanensis. Lineage (NCBI taxonomy): Eukaryota > Metazoa > Chordata > Actinopteri > Cypriniformes > Cyprinidae > Enteromius > Enteromius thamalakanensis. Next base: position 12,266,657 of record JAUCMT010000134.1, on the reverse strand, counting down.
ACACGCACACTTATTAAAGAAGTGGGTAAACGACGGTGAAATTGGCAATACAGCTAAACCCCATTTACAACTGCTTATTTCTGGTATGGATGATCTGATGACAGCTGGTCATAGCTAGATGGATATATATTGCAAAACATTCTGAAAGCTTTTGAGAACCACATTCAGGTTATCTTAAAAAACCTACACTTGAATGCCTTCCTGTCATTGCTTTACTTCCTCTCTGTCTCTGAGTGATTGATTAGCTCACTAGAACAAGCACAAAAGTGTTATCTTGTCTCTTTGGATCTGTATCAATAGCATCTGAAGCCTACTATATAAAAACTGGTTTTCTTTAGCAGAGTATTTAGTTTTGCTTTATTTTAGGTTGTGTGTATCCTTTTTTAATATAGTAGGAAAGGTTTGGACTGCACAGAAGTAGCTAAAAACCAAATTAAATCTGTGTCAGGTATCAAGGTTAACTAAACAATTGTTCCAGTCCATCTTCTTAGAGAAAATCTGATTTGGGAATTAGTTTTGCTGACCTTGCAGTATTTAAAAAAAAAAAATGGTAAGCGCTTACAATTAGGCCTGCGAAATGACTGGAAGAACAAAAAGCTTTTTTTTCCTTAAAATTCAGGTGAGTTTAACTCGTGGATTTGTTTTAAAATATCGAATTGTAAACGAATAATAATATTTCATTCTAATTTAATCCGCAGTATAATTCAGATCGATTTCTTGTGCATATTTGTGCTTTTTCTTTGTGCGTTGGGGAATCTGTAATAGCCTATCTTCAAATCACGCTCCGGTTTGGGTAATTGTTTGTAGGTGTAATGGCATAAGTTAATAAGAGCTCAAGCGATCCTGAACATTTGCCTAGACGCGTAAATTTGCCAAAGAAAAGGGGGCTTAAAATACTTAATCTGAAAACGAAAAAACGACATCATTTAGACTTTTTTTTTTTTCAAATCATGATTTAGACTAAAATAATTGGCATCTGCAAAATGCAAATTAGCTAATTTGTTTAATTAATAATATAGATTATCTTAATTAAGGCATAGCCTAGGCTACTTGATTTTTAACAAGCCAACGTATAGCTAGGCTATAGCCTATTTTCCGCTGAAAGAAGACAGCATAAAAATGCCCAGCCTAAGAAATGTTTTCTCCGTATTATTATTATTATTATTATTATTATTATTATTATTGTAATAATTAAGATAAAAATGTATTATAATTGACCTACTACTACTAGTAATAAAGCTAAATGGGCTAGTTTAAATCCACATCTCCGTTTTTCTGAACAAGTAAAACCTAGAGCCTTTTCACGCATTTTGACAAATAGCTATTAATAAACATTTTCTGTGCAGATTTATTTTTTTGCGAACTGATGTGACAATAAATAACAATAACTTAATTTTGTTCAGAGACACAAAAGGTCCTCCAATAAATTTTACAACGAAAAAAAAATCCCATCTTCTTGAGTCTTTTGAAAAGATAAAAAAAAAGGTCCAAAACCACAGATACAACAGCCATCATAATCAACAACGAATATCCATTTCAAGTGAACATGGTCCCTCATTTAGTGTAGGTCTACTATGCAGAGTTTAACTTCCGTTATTTCACTCCCAGTGTCACCACCGACTTGTTGACGGATTTTAGGGAAAACGGTTCCTCAGTTCCCAGTGCAGGTTTTTTTCAGGCTGCGTCTTATGGCGCTGTCCGCTGAAGGTAATGGAATTTCCCGCGTCGGTGATATGAGCTGTTCTCATGATTTCCCGGGAAACAAACGAGCAGTCGCTCTCACGTTTCCACCGGGCTCGGTACCATGCTGTTCGGTGTGTCCGGTAACTGTGAAGACAGAGAAGTCACGTCGCTGCCGGATGAGTTCCCTAAAGAACCGGATTCCGAGAAAGAGACCTGAAAGTGAGAGGCAAAATAAAAAATTGTTAGCCTACAGGCATAATAATGGTAGGCTAACAGTAAAAATAATAATAACATTAATAATCGAGGTTAATAATATTAGGCCTAACAGGCAAATCTTAGTCTGACAATAAAAATAGCTTTTACAAAATGTCAAAAGCAACATTTTGCCCTCACCAGCTGTTGAAAGGCAGGTTGATCTAAGTCACTCTGAAGTGCAAATTCGCTGAGAGCTTTCCAGGGTGGTTGGTAAGTCTGTACGTCCACCGGGTGTCCTGGCATTGAGGGGTTATGTCGAACTGGGCTGCCTGCAACCAGCGCAGTGCCCGTCATGCCCTGCAGATTCTGGACCAAAAAGACCATTTTATCGGCATTATTTTGACAATGCACCATAAAACAGACTTAGCATGCATCATTTATTATCATATTTATTTTGATAAATCCGTAATATATAATGGCAGACCCAGATGAAACAGAGTTTAAAACATTAAACCTAAAACCACCCACAGTAGGAGGAGCCTGTAGCTATTTGCTTCAAGGCAACATTGCTGTCGAAATTACAGACCCAATTAAAATAATCTCGGCTCATATCATGTGTCAGGCATCACTCAGAGCCGTAGTCTGTATTTTTTCCCGCACACATGGTAGGCTAAATTTCTCACACTAAACGTGCATTAGCAAGACACTTACCGTCTTATCGCCATGTTGCTGTTGTAACTGTTTCATGAGTATAGATCTCTTCTTGTCCTTGCAGCGCTTGTTTTGGAACCAGACTCGAATGACCCGCGGGCTCAGGCCTGTCATCTCTACCAGCTGCTCCTTCATGAGCGCGTCTGGTCTCGGGTTTGCGTTGTAGCACGTCCGTAAAGTGTGTAGCTGCTTTTCGTTTAACACCGTCCTCACCCGAGTGGTCTTCTCCGATTGCTTGTGCATGTGGTTCCGATGAGGAGTTTGCCGGACCGACACAGGATCAGCTGAACAAAATTGTTAAAAAAAAGAATGAATGATTAAATATAATAATAATTAAAATAATACATTTGAAAAGAACACAAAATATGCTACTAGATCATTGGCAAAGTATGAATGCCGTTTAAATAATTATACTTACATTTTGAATAGGCTATTCTACACACGAATACAGAAATAATTAAATGGGAAATTTAGATTTAGAACAGACATTTTTTCACTAAAACTTAAAATCCTTAAATGAATTAAATTTGGCCTATATGTGGGACCTACTAAAATCATTTTTAAGATCAAAATAAGGCTATCTAATTCAACCAATAATATTTTGCATTAAATATTTAGGCCTGTTTTGCATGCATTTTATGTAAAGAGTTAAATTAAAGAGTATATTGAGTGTTTTGTAGCTCTGTGTTTAAGGCCCTGCCGCTCAGGCTTATCAGTTGACTAAAAGTTATCAAGCGGATCAGTCTGTAATTAGCTATTATGTAACAACATTACACGATTCCTCCCACAGTAGCCTATATAATTATGCCTACCTTTCAGTTTAGCTATGTGCTCAGATCCAAAACCTTTCTCAATAAATAACGCAAACCGTTCCAAATAATTTAGCTTATTCTTGTTTAGTTTCACAATTCTTTACGTCCGTATCCGATACGACTATACTAATATGAACGATTTTTTTAAATCACCTGTCAGTTGAATAATTAAGCTTTCAATCGATGTATGGTTTGTTATGATAGGACAATATTTGGCTCAGATACAACTATTTGAAAATGTGGAATCTGGGGGTGCGACAAAATCAAAACACTGAGAAACTCGCCATTAAAAGTGTGCAAATAAAATTCTTAGAAATGCATATTACTTAAAAATTAAGTTTTGATAAATGCATGGTAGTACATTTTAAAAACATATTTATGGTGCATGATTAATATTTTAAATAGTTTTTTCATTAAAGAAGAATCGGTCATTTTGACTGATATTGTTGGCTATTGCTACAAACACGTGCTACTTGTGACTGGTTTCGTGCATGGTCCAGGGTCCCATTTAGGCTAGACATAAGTCGGTGGTGCTGTACTGACCTGCCATATGCAGTCCTCTGCTGTGAATGTGTCCCGGACTGAGAGGGCTGCTGCCGGATCCGCGCTCCAGAGCCAGACCGTGATCTGCTCGACACAACAGCTCCTCGTCCCGGACAGAGAACTCGTCCCCGGGCAAAAGCTGCCGGCTACACACCGAGCATCGGAAACACTCGATGTGATACACACTGTCCCGAGCTCTCATGACTAAATCACTGCTGCTAAAGCCCAAAGTGCATTTCGCACATTTTATACCGAACAATCTGTTGGATGTAGAATAGAAAAATAATCTGATTTGTACTTTGACAATGCAGAATAAACTTCAATCATGTTTTTATTACCACATCATACTTTTATTGTACAGTGTGCTGCCTGGTGTTTTGATCATTATAAATATGAAATACATATGCGACCAGATTTATGAAAAACTAAAAACCCTACCTTACATAATCTCTCTTGCAGTACGTTTTCCCGTCCCGTACGAAGCAAGTGCAGGTCTCGTCCAGGTATTGGTTGCACTCCACGCATTTCAAACAGGCTGCGTGCCACTCCAGGTCAGGGGAAACCCGCAGAATATACTGGTCATGGATCTGACTGCCGCAGCCTACACACATCGCGAGTCCGGACTTCTCTGAGCATGAAAAGAACATTGTTTTGAGCCCTTATCCTGGAGTTTGAGAGTCGAAAATTTACAAGCATTTCATAAAAATCATCGACGTCTGTAACTAATATTGGGCTATAGTAAACAGATCAAGTATTCTCAGATGACAGACAGGCTACAGAAGCAGCAGTTCAGCAAAAAACAGTAGGCCAAATCAATTTTCAAGTGCAACAATACAGAATTACATTTAAACGCTTAATTTTAAACATTTTGTAGGGCCTATATATTTTTTTCTTCACAGCAGTACATACTTTTGGAATGATCCCCCATATCATCCAAAAAAGAAGAGCTGAATATTATATCCACCATACAGGTTGTCTGAAGAGAAGATTGCTTGTAGAAACTGAAAAGAGAGAAAAGGTAGTGTCCACTCCCGGCTGCCCCGCAACTTGAGTCCAGAGTGAGGAGAGATGGAGAGGGGGCTTAACGCAGGAACAGGGGCAGAGAGAGAGAGAGGGATGTCTGCAGATCGAGACGTGACGTCAGGCGCAAACCCGAACTAAGACACGTCAGTAGGGGGCAACAAGTCACAGTGCGCCCGATATTGATTCGTTTCACTCCCTAGACATGATCAGATAACTGTGCTTGTTGTTTCATAAAAATACAAAAACATCTTAATTCGCTGCGGGACATTATTAGACGTGAAGAAAACGTTTTTTAGTGTAAGGTTTCAGTGTAAGGTATTTCTAGGATTCACTCAAATGTGAGATTTACCTTGTCCAGTAGCTCAGCAGGATAGAAGTAGCCCACTATCAGGGTGACATATTGGTTTAAATGCTAAACCCACAACCCCAACAATATATTAATATAAACACACCTGAATACAAGTCTGTAGGCTAGCATTCCCTTAACAGATCAGTAAAACGAATGGCTGTGAATATTTATCTATCTCTATACAAGCTTAAATGAATCATGTACAACAAACTGTGTAGCTTTCTAGAAGGCTTATTCTTGAGAAAATGATGCCTGAACTCTGAAATCAGTAGAGGCCTATATTTAATTTTGTTTGCTGTTTTGAATGACAATGTTTCCTAGCCATTTCTAAATGAAGGCAAGGGCGAGTTTATTTACAGCACATTTTATACACAATGGTAAATCAAAGTGCTTTACATAAAATAAAATAATCAAACAATAATTTTAATAATCACAACAATAAAATAATTTTTTTTTTTTTAAATGGTTTAAATTTTAAATTGAGATAGCTTTTTGCTTAATTGATTGCCACAGTATATAAAATGTACAATTTAAAGAAAAATATCCATAAATATGGGGAAATGTATCGTTCATCCATAAGCTGAGTGCAGTCACATGATCAAAGAGTTCGTGTTATTTAATGCAATTATTTTTGCAATTTTATATTTTAACATTATTTTAAACTTTGTCTTTGAAGCAGTATTGACATTTCAAACGGTGTCATTCAAAACTATTTCCGTTTTCACTTGAACACCAGAGATGTGATAATCAGAATTGAGTTTCGATCACATATTGTGTTAAAACTGTAATCCAGCATTTCCGCTTAATAATGAACCATCTTTCACCAACAATGCTGTGCTTTCAGATATGTGGCTCTATGAAATTGTAGGAAATTTAATGGTCGAATGTTTGCACTCTTATGAAAAACACGAGAGAGAAAAGGGTCTATTTCTGCCCTGCACGAAAGCCGGTTATACTATGCCTTGGCTCATCAAGACGAACTTTCATGTCATCTTTCTTCATTTGTACAACTTCTTCAATCGGAATCCCAAGGGAATAGCCGTGTAGCGTGGCGCAGGCTGCCCCGGGGCGCTCCGGAGACCAAGCACGAGAGTTCCGTCCTCTTAAAAACGACCAGAAAAAGAACTGTCATTCGCGATGTGACATTGTTATTAATAAGCATATTAAAGCATTGTTGATTAAAGCAACAGTAGATGTAGAGTTTTAAGGAATCGGGAACTCTCCTTGAAAATGAATTGTTTCCAAGCAGTGTTGCAAACTATTTCCAATAAAAAGTAGCTAAACACTGCCTGAAAAGTAGCTAAATGTTGCCAGATGACGTCACGTGCTAATTTGCATATCTGTGACGTCATCACGTAGTATCTGAGTCCGTCACATATCTACTCTCTGAGGCTACTTGTATTATATTATATTAAAACATTACATCCAGATGCACAATAAATAGGTTCTTATTAACATATTACTTTATGTGATTATGTCATTGAGTAATCGCAACTCCGAACTACATCTTTATGTAGTATACAAAATAATTAATGTTTTCTCAAATTGACTGGCCATCTCAGCAAAAACATTATTTGAAAAATGTCCATTTAGATTTGTATGAAAAATATATAGTTGACTATTTGTAAAATAACACTTTTTCATAAGATTCTTTTATTTTTAAATATAACACTAATAATGACCAGTTACATTATTTTAAACAATCACAGCTTGCTACTTACTCTTTTTAACTTTTATTAAATTAACACATCTGTGAGAACAATTATAGCACTATTGGAATTTATTTCTACCTAAATTACCAACAATTATACATGTTAACAAATATCAGTAAATAGTTATGAAAAACAATTTGAGCTAGCAATTTAACATTAATGTGATATGTGTGTGTTGAAAATTTCTAAAAGTAGCCAAATGAATGTTACAAATTGCTACATTTCTTGTTAGCTGCTATTTGAAAAAGTTGCAAGGTTAGAATGAAAAGTTGCTAAATCTAGCAACAAAATTGCTAAGTTGGCAACACTGGAATGGGATAATAAAAAAGCTGCGCATTTACTTTCTCGTGGGGGTGCACTTGTCTTTAGTTTAAAATCAATGGTCTACCCATCACATAACGTGAGCCAATCACATATCACCAATCAAATTCAAATTCAATTCAAATTGTATCAATGAAAAGGTGTTTCAGTTGGTAAAATGCCGGGAATCTTTTTCACAACAGGGCTAACAGTATACAGTGTCGTTTTAGATTTCCCTAACCTAAACTACAAACGTTGCTTAGTGTCTACGTCACACTTTAAGCTTACCCGTTGATTGGTCCGGCCGCTTTGGAGCCGGAGAGAAGCTGTAAGATAGCTTGCTGTCTCATACTGAGTACAGAAGCGAACTGAAATTGAGCGGAAGTACAAAGTCTGACGTAGTCAGGCTAGAAGTAAGCAAACAGGACCAAGAATTAGTTACACAGATCTCAGATTTGATATTCATGCAGCCATTCAATAGTTTGTTGTTATTCAAACTGTTGTTGTAGGTGGAGTCACAGGAAAAAAAGGGATAGATGAGAGCAGCAGAGAGAGATGGCAGTTCATACCATGTAATGATAAAACACATTTATTCATTTTCCCAGTCACTCCTGGTTTGCTTTGAGATCACATCAGAGAGGACATTGAGAGGAGCCATTGGCCAGTGGCTCAGTCCATACATCTGTTTTGACTTCTCATCTGGAGCAGAAAATGAGCAGTATTTGTCTGGGCACAAAGTTAAAAAAAAAAAAAAACAGACAGGACAGCACTGTTGAACTGGGCTCTTTTGAGTTGTTTGGGCTTTGTACGGTGGGTGTGTTATTCTAACTTTGCCTTCCAAAACTGAACAATCAGAGCCTTGTATAATACACACTCACGGTAACGAGTCTTCCAAGACTTCGTAACCGCTCAACTGACTCCATTTACAATATTAATGGACTTTTGATTGGAATAGCCACAATTTGGCAGCCAAGTATCTTATAATTAAACATTTTATTTGAAATGCAGTCTGTCAGACCTCTGACTTACTGACCTAAGTCTTTATTTAAATAACACGGTTTAGATCTAAGTGCCTTCAAAAGCTAAATAAGCATCACATCCTCCTATCGGAAAGCGGAACTGTACATCAGCCAAGACTTAAACAAGATTACAGTACATTACACAGATTTTATCCCACAAATTCAGCGGGGATGGGAGAGATAAGCTTTTTTTAAATAACTGTAAAAGCAATATATAACCTCAGTAAATCCTCGACTGTGTCCCTGTGGGTGTACTCCTGAAAAATGACTGCCATTGAAACATGATGAAACACTCTGTGCAGACTTTGTAGAAACGCAATGGAATCCGAACACTCAGTCAACACAAGCATGAACAAGAGACTGCATGAGTCCGTGCGATTAACAAAAAACGTATTACATTTTTTTATCAAAATCACGCTGTGAATATTCAAAACGATGTAATCATGAACCGATTATGCAAATAAAACACTGCAAACTAAACTCTTATCATCTAAACATCCAATAAGGCTTTATCAATATCATCAGATAACAACTTGAATGAACTAGCTAAAAATAACAATAATTAATACAACTAAGTACATCTGTTTGTCAAAAAAGCTAGATATACAGTTTTTCCTACTTTACCAGCATATATACATATAGAGTGCATTTATATAAAGCAATACTGCATTATAAAGCAAAGCTCAGCTGTATGATTGTTATTGTCATAAAACTCTCTCTCTATAAATATATACTACCAGTCAAAAGTTTAGAAACAGAAAGATTTGTAATATTTTGTGAAGATGTTTCTAATGTTCATCAAGGCTACATTGATTTGATCAAAAATGCAGGAAACAGTAATGTTGTGAAATATTTTTACCATTTACAATAATAGGTTTCTTTTTTAATATACTTTAAAATATAATTTATTTCTTTGATGCAAAGCTGAATTTCCATCAGTCATTACTCCAGTCTAAAGTGTCACATGCTCCTTCAGAAATCCTTCTAATATGCTAATTTATTATTAGAATTATCAATGTTGGCAAAGTTGTAATGCCAAATATTTATTTTGGAAACTGCAATACTTTTTTTCAGAGTTCTTTGATAATTAAAAAGTTATAAAAAACAGCATTAACAACATCATGCTTTTTATTCATTCAAGAATCCCTAAAAATATCACAGGTTGTAAAAAAAAATATATTTAGCAGAACAACAGTTTCCAGTAGGGGTGTTCGGTTCCGGTTTTTTTGGAGTCGACTCCGACTCCCGACTCCTAATTTTGGAGTCGGTGGAATCGACT
>JAUCMT010000134.1:12235189-12256931 GCA_032357475.1 Enteromius thamalakanensis | reverse complement strand
GTGCGTCAAGTCTGAGAAGGAGGGGCCGGGTGAAAAACCCCTCTCCAGTATTTTGAATTTGGACTGCAATACCTAGTTCAACCGCTCGCTGTCAATCCTACATACGGTACCTTTAATTTATTTATTACTATTATTTTTTACTGAGCTTAGTAATACATATGCAAATTTATTTTCTCAAACTATTATTATTAATAAACTATTTTTCAATGGTGTGAGGCAATTCACAGCCAAAATAAGATATTTATTCTAGGTTCATATTTGCATATGTTGGTTAGGGATCAAATCACATGGAGTTAAACAAAGAAAATTGTTTTTGAAATTATTTTTAATTTTACAGTTCTGTAAAACCCAAGGTACGGTACACACAATAAACAACATTTTCAATAAGTACATTTTTGATCTTTAAAAGATCTTTACGTAAGAGTACCGCAATGTTTTTGTAGTGCAGCTCCATGTCACTTTAAACTGTCTTTATGCAGTCAAATTCCAGAGATTTTTACCCTGATGTTCTCAGAATCCCTTTCATCTAATGCAAACATCAATGGTATTTATGCTCAGAGGAGAACCGTCCTCATACCTTTGATTGCAAACACTCCATGACAGAAATCTTTGAAGTTAATTCTCCCATGAGCGTTGGGATCCAAGTACTTGGCAAACTTCTTCACCTGAAAAAAAAGCACAGTTGTGAGAACGCTAGCCACAAAGTCACCTTGATGAGAAGCACGATCACATGTTCAGTATGGTACCTTACTATAAATAAATGAGAGGATGTGCTTATTATCTAGTCAGCTTCAGCTCCCACAGATGAAGCGCTAGAACAGCTTCGGTGTCGTCGCTGTCAGCAGGTCTTTGTGATGGACAGCTGTCCAGGTGAAAAGACTGATCCTGACAGACTGCTGACATGTGACAAGACTCGCTTACTCAAGACGATTCGCCTTCAAACACCTTTGTCAAGCGTAGCTGTATCTGTTAACAGTAAATACTGTATTGCTCACAGGCTGCTACAGTATTTAAAATATTAACACACCCTGCTCCCACTTTATTAAAAAATAAGTACTTATTGTGTTCATATTGTATTGCGAAATGCTTTTGCTGCTATTGAGGTGGGATTTGGTTAAGGTTAGGGACAGGTTTGGTGGTATGGGTAACTTTAAGGGTTGGTTAAGATGTAAGGAATAGGCCAACAGTGTAATTATAAATAATTACAGAAATGAGTTACAAACGTAATAGCATACAGGTTTTTTAATATATAAGTACAATGTAAAAACATGTACACAAGTGCATTGTATTAAATGATTAATTTAAAAGTAAGTACATAGTAGTTAAGGCCACAATATAAAGTGGGACCCATTCCCTAAAGCAAACAAACAGACCATAGCTAACACACAGTCTGTCTATAAACTAATCAAAAGAAACTGGACAGCATAATTCGGACAATTGGGGCTTGGAAGAATGTAATAAGATTTCGATCTCACTCAGAAACAGCCGGGTTATTGAGGAGCTCTCATTAGTCGTTGTTCTTTCCTATGGGACGGCCGCCAGATATGTTTATGAGAGTTTATGAGAAAACGTTCCATGGTAACACAGAAATCATCGTAACTGTGATTCCCACTTCACACACAGCTCCTTGACAACGTCACTACTTTCTAAATATATTCTCCTCCAAGAAGAGAAGAAGTGTTCTTGACAGCCCTGCTCTCATAACCTGCTAGAATGATTCACCACACCGCCACAGAAATAGAGGCGTTTAGTGCAATAGCAATAGGACAGAGAGCTGAAGCACAGCAGCCATGGAAGCAGGCGATGCATCTCTGTGACGGTGCGTGCACACACACCACGAAAAGAGAACACATGCGGCCTAAATAAATCACTTGCCCCAAATGTCTCTTCTAGCTCAGCTCAGGCTCAGAAACATAACATGCACACTACCATCTGCGTTCATTAGGTTTTTTTTTTTTTTTTTAAATTAATGTATACTATTAAAGTAACAAAATTGGTTTTTATAATGTTACAAAATGTTTCTATTCTGAAATAAATAAAAGAAATAGATTATAGATATTTAAAGAACTGTTATGTTGAATTACAAATACTGTTTTACTATTTTATTCCAGTAAAATTACAGCATAAGGCACTTCTTTAAAAACCTTGAAAAATATTACTGACCCTAGACTTTTGCATGTTAGTATAAACAGTGTAGACAAATAAAAAAGCATTACAAAACTTAAAACCTAGTCACATACAGCATAAATTTTGTAGTTCTCTCATCTACATATTAGTGAATGTGCAAAAACAGAGGAGCATCATTTGGTTGAAGTTTATTATATACTGATTTCAAAAGAGTGTGTTTAAAAGAGCTCACAAAGACATTGCAATTATAATTCATATAAACTGAGTGGATTAATCAAAGTCTTCTTAAGAAACACAATCACCTTTTATTATGAACAACTTTAATTTCATATTTTAATTAACAGAGAAAGATATGGATTAAACTGCTCAACGCATACTGATTACGTCTTAAACTGAAAGTTTGAGGGAAATGAAAAGAACAAAAATCTCTTTGGTTTCGTTCACTCAGAATTGAAATCACCCTATGATTTACTCCTGAAGCTATCCTAGGTCTGGACGATTTTCTCCTTTCAGGAAAAATACAAAAATATCACAGTTACATTAAAATGTCTCTTCTAAGCTTTATAATGGAAGTGAACCTCATGCGGAAACAGAAACTAGAGATTACGGTTCGCAAAGTGTTAAATACAAAAGCATCAGTTCACTTCAGGAGGCATTTATTAACGCCCTGGAAGCGCGTGGAGCACTTTGTAAGATGGATGGATTACTTTATTGGACTTCTTTTGAACTATTGAATTCACTGCCCTTTTAAAGCCTGGAAGGAGCCAAGACATTTTTTAATATAACTCCAGTTGTATTCGTCTCACAGCAGTGGATTGAGAGTGGGGTAGTTTTTATTTAAAAATGTTGGTTTGAACAGTGTGGGGCAGTGGCCAGTTAATTTTCGGATTAAATGTCCCTTTAAAGAAGTACTTAGAGCTGGGCTATATATATCGTACGATATATTATGCGCATCTCATCAGTAAAGCCGGTTCTTTGATTAGCTCCGTCAGCTGTTTTTAAAATGCAGCGCCGGTCGGTGTTGCCAACTATTTCCAATGAAAAGTAGCTAAAGCCTGTTCCTAAAAAGTAGCTAAATGTTGCCAGATGACGTCACTCACTAATTTGCATAGCAGTGGCGTCATCACGTAGTATCTGACAAGCGTAAGCCCGTCACGTCTCTACTCTCTGAGGCGCCGCATTTTATATGATATCAAAACATTACATCCTAGATGCACAATAAATAGGTTCTAATTAACATATTACTTTGCGTGATGACGTCATTGCGTAATCGCAACTCAAAACTACATCTTTATGTAGTATACAAAATAATTAATGTTTTCTCAAATTGACTGGCCATCTCAGTAAAAACATTATTTGAAATATGTCCATTTAGATTTGTATGAAAAAATATTGTTGACTGTTTGTAAAAGTAATACAAACACTTTTTGATACGTATTTTTTATTTTTAAATATAACACTAATAATGAACAGTTAAATTCTTTGAAACAATCACAGCTTGTGTACTTACTCTTTTTAACTTGTGAAATTAACACATCTGTGAAAGTGACAACAATTATAGCACTATTGGAATTTATTGCTACCTACATTACCAACAATTATACATGTTAATAAATATCAGTAATTTAGTTACAAAAAACAATTTGAGCTAGCAATTTAACTTGAATGTGATATGTGTGTGTTGAAAATTGCTAAAAGTAGCCAAAAGAATGTTAAAAATTGCTAAATTTGTTGCTAGGTGCTATTTGAAAAAAAAGTTGCTAGGGTAGTATGAAAAGTTGCTAAATCTAGCAACAAAATTGCTAAGTTGGGTAACCACAGGTAACCACACTCCCTTCTCTTTTCGGTTTCTGACATCCACAAGACAGTCTTCACTCCTGCCATCTGCAATGCTTCCATCACTTCAAGAGAATAATATTGACCTGTGTGGGAAATTTTAATACACAGATCAATCACATCTTTTCACATCAATCTCATATTTTGAAGAGAACAAAAACAAATTCACTTATACGGAATTGCCGCAAACAACTGGACATAAACCAGTGAGCCACACGGTGACTCTTCTTAAGAGTACGATTGAATTCAGTCACGTGACTTGAGGTAAAGATGTAGGGATTTTCATTACTATTCAGGACAGGTGGATATATGTCCGTGGTGTCCTTTGCGAAAAAAAAATAGTTGAATCATGCAACAGTACTTGTGATAAATGTCCCAAAATACACATAAAAATAGGCCCATGCATAAACCTAGCAATTTTATAGCTTTTACTAGAGACCAAATGAAACTGGAAAATGTATGTATGTTTAGCCTACAGTTTTTAAATTGCAATTAAATTGTTTAGGGAAGGGGGATTTTCAACTGATGAAATTTGTAATTGTTTTTAATAGAATTTTATTTGGCCTCTTTCAGTAACAATTCACTTGATAGCTTAATAAGATTTTTTTTAAATACCAGAAGAAAACAAAAAGTAATATTTGGAACTTTAAGGCTGAGTAATGATTTTTTCATATTTAGGTGAACTATCCTTTATAGATATAGCAGTTGAAATGTTCATGTTCACCTAAACAAACCCATCTCAGTATATTTATCGGGGGTCTTGTCACAGTAAGGATAAAGCATGGTTGATAATAAACATCCAGAATAATTAGAATTATAATTGAATGGTTGAGAAATGATGTAATATTATCTATTAGGCTGCCACAGGGTACCTCTCTACTAAATTCTTAATGTGCAGTGAACATGCATGTAAACATTAATTGGATTTAAAGTCATAAGCCATGTAGCCTTCTGTGTAATGGGAATACCACAGCATAACCAACAAACATGCAGCAGCAAAAACAACACATGCCTATTGACAGATTTTTTTTTGCTTCAGCGTGGCCCATTATTTTGTTCAGAACTGTTTGATCCATGGTCCCATCCAATGGGGATAGACCAGCTGTCAGGGGTCTGCATTAGCAGAGTTTAAGTGTGGCTAATGGCAGCTTTAAGCCCTAAATTATTTACTGCTCTCATCAGAAATGAGACTTTAAAGTGCTGTGTGTCCAGCCAGCCCCTGAACAGCTACATATGCCAAAACCACAGTCAGAATTCAATGTACACAATTTTCAATGGAAATAAATAGCAATGATTAGGCTGTTATTTAAGGTCATTTCTGTTCATTTAAGTTTGCATAGAGTTTTTTTTGGTTTTCTTTTTAATATAACAAGACTTGCTTATGGACGATTTTAGCACTAACTCAGGATAACAGCGGTGAAAAAAAAAGTCAAGTCCTCATGCATGCGCCTCTGAAAGTAGAATCATGTTGCTTATATATAATTTAACATATGTCTGATTTAATGCAGCATTCACATAATAATTAGTATTAATTTTTGATTGCTGCCTTAGGGCATTTCTGCATTGTTGGCAGAGGAAGCAATCCTGTTATTATCATAACAGCATTCCTGTCAGGCCTTTTTATTTTACAAATGCTGAGCTTGTAACTCTGCCCCTGCCAACACAGAACAGCTCTTGCACATTCATTAAGAGCCATTATCAGTATGTGTCACTGTGTGTGTGTTAGCTCAACATGGAACAACATTAGAAACATGAACTCCTGTTCATTCTTGATCTGTTGTCTAATTTTTAAGAACCCAATGATTATTATCCAAACTTGTTTTAGATACAGTTGCAGTAATATATTTCTGAACTATTTGGATTTGTCCGCGTCAAGTGGTCATGATTTTGGCCATGTTCTTATCTTTGTCTTACTGTGTCTTAATGACTGTTTAACACTCTTTTTTTTGCTGAATACCTGGTGTGAAGTCATGCCAAAGCTTATTTTATTTCGTTGAACCCATTCTGCTGTTGATTTACTGCTGTGCTGTCATTTGTTGTTTTGTGGCATCAATCAATCTCTGCTGAGCTTCAGGTGTGAACAAAAATGTTGTTTCTACATATCAAATAAAATGTTAATGAACATTTAATTATTTAAAAAACAACAACAATTATTTATCTATATTTTTTTGCAATTTGAAGTACTGAAGGAAGAGGATTTTTAATGCAAGAAATGTAAAAAACAAAAACATTTAATGAAAATATTAAAAACATTTTAAGAATATGAATCATTAGTAAAATATGAATAATTAATTAAGGTTCAGTAAGAGCTTTATTTTCCAAGTGCACTCCATGCATAGCATTTGTTGTGGTTTAGGAACCACAATGCAAATAATAAAAACAAAAATATTATAATAATAAATAATATATAATAAAATAATATCCCCATAAAAAAAAAACAACAACATGGGTGTGTGGGTGGGTGGGTGTATACACTACCAGTCAAATTTTAAAAAAATATTTTTCATGTTCTTAAAGAAGTCTCTTCTGCTCACCAAGCCTGCATTTATTTGATCCAAACATTAGCAAAAAAACATTTTTTCATTTTGACTATTTAAAATAAAGTTTTCTATTTGAATATATTTTCAAATGTAATTTATTTACATTTATCTACATTTTTAGCATCATTACTGCAGTCATGTGATTTTTTTCAAATTCATTCTAATATTCTGATTTGCTGTTAAAAAAATGTATTGTTATTATGTAGATTATTGTTTTGTTTTCAGATTTCTTTGATGAAATAGAGAGTTCAGACAGTATTTATGTGGAAAATAACTGTTTGTAACATTATATATCATATTAGAATGATTTCTGAAGGATCTTGTGACACTGAAAACTGAAGTAATGATGCTAAAAATATAGTTTTGATAACATGAATACATATTTTTTAAAAACTCAAATAGAAAGCAGTTATTTTACTGTCAGTAGTAAAATATTTCACAATATTTGATGGATCAAATAAATGCAGGTTTGGTGAGCAGAAGAGAATTCTTTATAAAACATATCAAACGTTTGACTGGTATGTAGGCTACATATATATTGTGGTTGTATAGAGTTATAGTGTATATACTGTAGTACAGTATATATTTCATGTTTTCACACCAGATGAGTGAACAATGGCATGTATATATCTAAATATGTCACTTTCTGCTTTAGATGCCCATGGGAACTGTGGGCCGGCAGGCGGTGTGAGCGTGGCTATTTTATCCTCGATGTCCTGCTCCATGTGAGCGTTTTAGCAGTACCATGGGGCCAGAAGATGAACAGACTATCACTGCCCTCTCCACTGCCTTACAGCCAGCAGACTGCACAGCAACAAGCACTCTGGGAACACTGACCAACCGGGGGCAAACGACCAGACCATCTGTCTGCTGCTTCACTCAGATATACATATATTTTTAAACCGGGGTGGGGGAAGTCAGCAGAGTTTGGCAGGAGAAAGTTGCCAAAGCTGTAGCTGGGGACTTGAGGCCTGGTGGGGAGGAGAGCAGCTCTCACTCTGGATTATACGTCCTGGCTTTTAACGGCATGTTCACAAATTGATGCCGGGCTCCTCAGGGGCTGCAGCAGGAGCATTAAATGGCACTGAAATATTCATATGTGAGTGCATTTAGCTGAGTGCAGCTGATGGGCGGCTCCCAGGAGGGGCCACAGGAAAGTGCTGCTGGGCTCCGATCTCTTAGACCCCCGTACCCTGTGTATGCGTGAGGGGGGTATCTAGAGCTGGTTTTTGTCAGAGCTCTCTAAGAAAGCATCCAGCATGATCAGTAAAGTTCAACTCTTTTGAAGTGTGTCCAGTTTGTTTGCATGTAATCCCTGATGGTTTATTGGCTGATGGGGTCACACAATGATCACAGGGTTAATATAGCAAAGAATATCTTAACTGATCAAATTTAGCAGCATAACATAATCTTGGAAACAGGAGGTTATTAAATTGAAGAGGATTAGTAGAGAGCTTCATATTTATTTGTGACAAATGTTAACAAAATAAAAATAAATGTTTTAAATGAAAAATAAATATATTAGTGTTGTCAAACGATTAATCGCAATTAATCGCATCCAAAATAAGTTTTTCTTTACATACTATATATGTGTATACTTGTGTATATTTGTTATGTATAAATACAAACACATGCATATATATATTTAATAAAAATGTTGTGTTTATTAAATATGTTTTAATTAAATACATAAATGCATACTTTTAAAATATATAGTGTATGTGTGTGTGTTTTATATTTACATAATAAACACAGTACAAACACACATGTTATGTAAAGAAACTTTTATTTTGGATGCAATTAATCACAATCTATAATACAATACACATTTCATGTCATATTTAGATCGGGTTTATTAAATTTGTTAAACTGGATAAAGGAATAATTAAAATAATGGCTATAAAAACATTTTTATACACTATTTTCCAAATTGTAATCTTTTTGTAACTTTCATTTAGCCATTTTTTTCAAATATTCAGCTTCACAGTCCAGTGTGTTTGAATTCTGTCTTAATCATACACTGAGGAAAAGAAATGTGCAAAAATGTCTCTTTTAGGGAGACAGCGACTTCTCATTAGGGAAGTACTCTCAAAGGCACATCTTATTCAGTGTTAAAAGGTTTATATAGTACATTAAGGGTACATATTAATAATATAAAGTACTAAATTTTATGTTTTTTTTTCCCCACAGCATCAGACTTTCGTGTCCCTCTGACTAAATCCAGCTTTCCCAGTCTCCCAGCTTTGCTCTGTGTGTCTGACCCAGTTCTTCTACAGAAAGTAGGGGCTAAAATCCATCCAGCGGAAAACTTTTATGTAAATGTGTGAGTGTAGAAAACTCCTCTGTAGCCATGGCAACAGTCTCTGGAGTAGATGTCTTCAGCCGAGCAATTTTACTTCGCAGGGGTGCCATGCACTTAAGAAGAATGTTTTCAAAAAGAAACCCGAGAAGCTTTTTAAAATATGATGTATAATTTATTTGCATTTTTTCTCCTGGCTCATATCTCTTTGAAAGATGGTTTGGATGTGGTACGCAATGCCACAGCATCCAGCAATATTGTTTGGGTTACTTGTGTATTGATTTTTCTATGAAACCAGACATTCAATACTATAGAGAATTCTGAAATTCATTGACTGCAAAGGAATGAATGTTGTAAGCATTTTTGATTATTTGTTCTCTGCAAACATGGCAGCTTTTTAGGTGCCAAAAATGCTCCTTTTGGCACTGATTTAAAGCCGAAACGTGATATGAAATATGAAAATGTAAAAGAATCTTGGATACAGCAGGTTAAAGAAAATGTAAGAAAATTAGTCGAGCTACATATTTATTTTATGGTATAAAACATTTGCCTGCAGGCTTATTTCTCATTTGACAAATGTTAACAAAATAAAAATAAATGTTTTAAATGTAAAATATAAATATATTAGTGCTGTCAAACGATTAATCGCAATTATTTGCATCCAAAATAAGTTTTCTTTACATACTATATATGTGTACTTGTGATTATGTATAAATACAAACACAGAATATATTTAATAAAAATATGTTATGTTTATTAAACATGTTTTGTGTAATATGGCATATAAATAAATACATGAATGCATTTACATGGAAATACTTTCAAAATATACAGTGTATGTGTGTGTTTTATATAAACATAATAAACACAGTACAAACACATATGTTATGTAAAGAAACTTTTATTTTGGATGCATTTAATCACAGTATTTCATACAATACACATTTCATGTCATATTTAGATTGAGTATATTAAATTTGTTGAACTGGATAAATTAACAATTAAAATAATGGCTATAAAAACATTTTTTATATACCACTTTCCAAAAATGACTTGTCATTGTCATTAAAAGGCTTATATTATACTTCAAGAGTATATTAATAATAAAAAAAAGATCACACATCTGGTTTAATAGTATGTGAACTGTTGTTTATCTGCTCATCCCTAGTTACTTTCTGAAAACATACTGCATTTCTTTATGTAACACCAAATTTTTTCAGACTATAGCCTACCACTTTAATGCACAAAAAGGAAATACAAGGAAAAGTGCTGTCGTTTTTATCATAATTGATTACTATATTTATTTGTTTGGCCAGTGTCTTTGTGAGTTTTGTTTATTTTGCTGTTCTAAGCATAGTGTATGTATATATATATCTTTGGTTGTAGGACCTTTGAAAACCTTTGAACCATTTGGCGAAGGGATCTGGAGCTGTGATGCGGTCAAAGAGCTGCCTGGAACTACGTTCGCCGTGCGGTACCTTGAAAATAGATGAACGCCATAGAACGTTCGTCAGCCAATCAGATTCACGCATTTAGCGGCCCCGTAGTATAAATAAAAATAAAAGAGTTTTGACTGTGGTGATGCAGTTTTAATGGGATTAAATTTACAGTTCAAGCGCACGGGTTATGAAAGATCTGAATAATTGAGTTCTGTGTCTAATGGCCAGAGCTTGTCACGTATCTGAACTCAACACTTTCATTGTTACCCCAACTTACTGTCTCCTTCCATCAGTGTCAAAAGTATCTCGGAGGTAGTTTCAGGTCTAGTTTTCTTCACTTAACACCGTACCATCAAACACAAACGAGAGCTGATATGATATGAGGATTTCTAAAAGCATGCTGAGTGCTATAAAGGGCAATTGTAAGGACAGTGTGTAATTTGAACAACTGAAAACAGCACACTAACAATAACTGACTGTGGTTTTATTAAAGTCGTGTTTGCAGTATTGATACTGATGTGGTTTTTAGCCAGAAGTTGTTAATTTGCACGTTGTTGGGGAGACTACAGAAGCATGAGGCCAGCTAAGAAAAGCTTTGTCAGAAACCACAAACACTTGAATGACCCAGAGACAGAATTGCCTCCCTTGTAAATTCTCAACTGTCCATTATTCCACCCAATGTAGCTCTGCTGAATAATCAAGGCTTTGCATTTATTTGAGAGCAGAATTCAGTGTGTCCATATACTGCATAATGGGATTGAAACTCTTCTTTTGATATTTAAGGGGTCTGACCACCACTTAAAAGTTCTCTGTATGCTATATACAATAGCTACACATGTAAATATTACTGAAACATTTTTAAATGTATTATTATAAATACCAAGTGTTTTAATTCTTTATTAAACAATTAAAAAAAACATTTCCGTTATTTTGTATTAAAATAATGCAGATAATATGTAATAATGAATATGTATGACTTTTCACTTGTAAATAGGTTTGGCTAGGGAACAAAATAGTATCAGATCTCATTTACCGGCTCTTCGCACAATTAGCAACAGTCTGTCACATCAGCATGTCATGCTTTTAGCTTGTCCTTGTACGTCTGACTCGCATTAGATTAACAACCTTGTGTAAATATTTGAGCACATTTAATTCACAACAAAATTGTGCTGAATTAATAATAGCTAATTAGTGTGATGCTCATTAAAGAACATCCAGACTAAGTGGGGTGTCATGCTTATGTTGTGACGGTCCCTTGAATGATAATGAGCTTTTTCAGATCAGTGAGGTGGATGTGATACTACAAACACATTATGATTTTGTTTAGAAATGCTAAGAAATTAAATGTATTACACTGTAAAGGTTTTATTATTTACACATATCTCATTATCCTTCCATGGTTCATGCCAATGCCTCATGCAAGAACTACTGCAGAACTAATGCACTTGCATTTAAAAACAAAAACACTTTTAACTATAATGCATTAGTACTCTTTTCATCAGTATACTTTAATTACTACAAAATAACCAAACTACTTCATGTTAGCCTCCAAACTGATCTCAATATAGTCGTCACATTTATCCATACAGTTTTTCCACTCTAGAATATCACTCTAAAGTTACTTCCTGTTCTTAGTGTTTGTAAAATAGCCTACTAAGGATTTCTGAATCGTTTCTCTGTTTTTGTTTTTTTTTTCAACACAGATACTATTAGATAAATATTATATGGTAATTGTATAGTCTGCGACATATTTTTTTTCCTTCTGTAAATGCCTGACTAAATTTTGCACACTTGGGATGTCTAACTCTGAGCAAAGTGGCCCACCCCCTGTGTGTGACCTACAAAACATTGCTCTTTATGACAACGGTCCCAGAGCTCAGGTCTGTCTGTCTTGTTTCAGAGTCTGCTCTCAACAGGGAAAGAGTCTTAAAGTGAGGCTGAATGTCTTTCCTCCAAGAGCCCTGAGGCGACAGTGTACAGGTTTAAAAACACCTGCACCCCAACAGATCCACACTTTTAGTGCACATCGTGATGCCTTGTTCCTCCAAAATGCCGTGTTTGTTCCTGAAAGCCAGATTTACCACAATCCCACCGGGGCCTTTTTGAGTGGCAGTGTGTGTGGAATGTGTCCGAAGAGATTGTGAGGAAGTAAACAGATGTTTTCACTCTTTTTGTGGTGAAGGGACTTTAAAATAACCCACTCTTCACCTGAAAGAGTTTTTCACCTGCTGTGCCACTGGGGCCATGGGAATTACTGTGGGATTGGAGGAATTGTACTGCAACCCTAAAAGGCTTCAGTTTGCATTAGTCCTGAGGCAGTTTGCTATCTGACCGCTGCCCTGATCGAGAGCTGCTCCAGGCTACCTAACCGCAGGAACAGGAAACAGCCTGTCTGTTGTGATGCGCTCAGCACTGACATCTAATACACACACAACAAAAAAACCTGGAGCTCATCATCCTGTGACTATATATCAGTATCTAATATCCCAAATTTCACAGTGAATTATCGATTTATTTGGTTTTTACGATATTAAGATTGAAGCAAATTATGACCTGCTATTAAGATATTAAGGAATTATCCTAACAAATACCTCAACTGATTGCTTTCACGAAACCCTGCTGTTGAACGAGAGCGCCATCTACTGGAGAAATAACGCATCTATCAATTCTTTTCAAAAGCCTGCAATAATTAATACATTTAACCTAGTTAATTGTAACACTATCCCGTGAGTTGTATTATCCTACCATTAAATTACAACATTTTGTAAAAAAAAGCAGAGAGATGACAAAATTTGACATCTTTCTCTCTTTGATCTGCTGTAATTCATTTAGTCAATATTAGTTTCTTCTTTCAGAAAGCTATGCAAATGCAACAATTGATTCTTTATTTTGCTGTTGGAATAAATAGGAACACAGAATTTCTATTTTTCATGTCATAGTTTCCATGCCCTTGTCCATGCACACCTAGAAACGTTACAATAAAAAAGGTATTGACTGCATCACACTAAGCAAGTTAGTAACATCATTTATTTTATTATATACATTATTATATACATGCAGACATTATGGGGCAATAAACTGAATGACCCAGCAGCAGGTACAGATTAAGAAAATCCAGTACACTGCCATAAAAATACCTGACAGTAGTAAAACTTACTTTCTTTAATGCAAAGACAAGTATTATCTATATAATCTTAAGAAAGTGGGGGAAAATGATTTGGCAACAACAGTTTAAATGGACCTTCTAAATACTGCAGAACACAGCTGCACACCTCCACAATGAGATTTGACTTATCTGTGATCAACACAACGTGTTATTTAGTTAGTTCACAGAATAAATGATTAACCGTTAAGAACTCAACTGAACTGATGAATAGAGAAATGGAAGATTACCCTGTTGGAATGAAACTGGAATTTGATTAGGATAGGCAGCATAAATACACTGAAATATTACAAAAGAAATGCCACTTTTCACACTTCTGTCCTTTATTTTTTCAATACAGACACTAAGAACTATTAGCATGAGCTGATAGGGTTAAGCTTTTTTTCTCTATCTTTGAAGTGAAGCAATCAGAAGTGAATATAGTGGAGTTTCCATCAAAGGCCCATATGCCGTACCGAGATTAATGAACGGCTATCATTAGCCTTTCCATCAGCTAAAAAGTGCCTGAATTTCTCAAACGATTTGTATTTAAGGCCTGATCGGTTGACAGATTTCAGTTCTGCTCTACACATAAAAGTTTTAGACTTAAAACTGAAGTCATAGGTCAAGGTTTTGCACCATGCCATTCAAACTAAATTCAAACTAGAACCGTTCTATAAGTAATAACCTTTCCAAACAAGGTGAAAGAGGACACTTCGGTGTTTTCCGACATCAGAATTAGCTTGCTCTTAAAGTTCAAACCCCTAAATGTTTTTGATGTCAAGTGTCCTCCTGACATCCTGATTCAAGAAAAAAAACTCAAAAAAGGAAGAAACCTAGGAGAATTACACCTGATCACCATCAGACCTGCTCTGTTAACTTAAACAAGCAGCTGGCGTCTGTCTTAAAACATCAAGTTAATAAAGGATTTCTAGACATTTGATGTCTTGTTTTGACTTCGTGTTAGCCAAAATGCACTAAACTCATGACTGTGGTAAAAGAGTGTTGTAGACCATCAGCCTCGGACTCGCTCAGCGTGTAGTTCTCTTTGACGATACGGTCGCAGCCGATCTCTCCATTGCCAAAGAATCCCAAGAGAGGAATGTTAGGGAAGATCTTGCGGAAAGCAGTAGCCTCTACGTTATGCTGGTTATTGTAGCTGTTATGGCCGCGGCCCACACAGGCAAACATGAAGCCAATTGTGTTTCTCTCTGGGATATTAGCAGCCTTCAGCCGCTGGATAGTGGCCTCTGCTGCTTTCGGGGTGCTTACATCTTGGTCCACCAGCACTGAGGCAGCCTGGATCTTAGAGCCACTGAAGGTCAGTCCTACCGCACCAAAAGTCCCTGGAGAACAGCTGCAAACAGACAGAACACATTGTGTGACACTGAGTGTTTTTAGCATAATTGTTTTTTTAGAAAATGCATAATTATCATCATGGCACCAG
Organism: Enteromius thamalakanensis; assembly: GCA_032357475.1. Lineage (NCBI taxonomy): Eukaryota > Metazoa > Chordata > Actinopteri > Cypriniformes > Cyprinidae > Enteromius > Enteromius thamalakanensis. Next base: position 12,242,101 of record JAUCMT010000134.1, on the reverse strand, counting down.
TGTGAAATCATGACCATAAAATCTCTACATATAACAAAAAATAAAACAGAAAAAATACAGCTGCAAGTGCAACTGCCTCAGTAAAACGGTGCCCAGCAGGCACATGTATTTACAGTAACCCGTTGACAGTCTGGTTTTAAGGTATACAGCAATGAAAGGACTAATCCAGATCATCAAGACTGTGACACACAAACACACAGAAAATATATATATAAAAGTTTGAAATTTTAATTATTTAAAATGTCATATCCAGCAATTATATAGCATTTATTAATGTTAAGTAATACAATGTTTTAATCTTTAAAAAATGTAAATCTGTTAGAATTAGTTAATGCACTGTGAACATGAACATTTTGATTAACTAACATCAACAAAACTTAAGAAATGCTGTGAAAATATATTGATTTTTAGTTCATATTTGTTAATGCATTTACTAATGTTAACAAATTCAAACTTAATATAAAGTGTTACTAAAACCTAAAACAATTTACTAGGTTGAATGTATACTAACCTGGCGTGTTTTAGCCTGTTGCCTTTACTTTTCGCAAACCTTGTGAGCGCGCGAACCCAAACGCTTTGACCTCGCGCCAAATGTTTTTATTGGTTTATTAAGTACAAACAGGCGAGTTATGAAAAATTGCGTGTGGAGATAATTTGTTCACTTAACACAAAAAAATGAGGAATGAGATGGCTAACTGTAGTAGTGTATAGTCTACTGTCTTTAATAGCCTAATTTAGATATTACTTTTTTTTTTAACCGACTACCGACAACTTTGACCGGTTAATGTTGATACGGTTAACCACCGGTCAAACGGTCATGGGTTAACATCCCTACTTTTTATGTTGTAAATAGCATGATTATTAACCTAATTATATAAAATTGTTTGTCAGTTTCCTACAAATTAACTGGATCTAGGATTTTTTTTGTCCATAAAACTGACAAAAAAGGATTAAGCCTAAGAGATTTCTTAAACATAATGCATTAAATAAATAAATAAATAAATAAATATATAAAAACTGATAGATTTCTTTCTAGTGATTAAATACTTCTGTCTCCCCCCCACTCTCCCTCTGTGTCGCCCACCCTGAGCTCTAAAAAAAGGAACCGACTTGAGTCATCTAAAAATCAAAAACTTTCTTTACTTACCAGGTTGTGTTATTGGAAAAGGCCTTCTCAACTTGTCCTCCAACAATAAGTACATTACTTTGAGAAAGAGGTTTCAGTAGCTTGTTGAGAAAGTCCCCAGCTTTCCAGGTCTCATAGTCAAACATCAGCACCACCTTTAGCTCAGGGTTATTAATCAACCCTGAAAATCAAATACAGAGTACTTTGACATCCAACCAAACTAATATCTACATACACCAGCATTCAAAAGCTGGAATGGCATGATGTTGAGAAAATGATTGATCAAATTTAAACTGATCAAAAAGACATGTATAATATCACTAAAGATTCTATTTAAAAATCTATATTTCAAATATAAAATAAGCTTTTGAACATTTATTTTAACAATCCTGAAACAAAAGTCTCACAGTTTCGTAAAATATGAATATATACATTATATATTATATATACAGCCTTGGTGAACATTGAGACTTAAACGCTTCTTAAAAAAAACTAAGATGCCATGCCATTCAAACCAAACCCAAACTTTCACTGTTTTAGTGAAAAAACAACAACAACAGCTGTTTCACCAGTTCCTAAAATCTAAACAACTCACCAGCTTCCTCCATTGCCGATTCACTAAGGGTCTTTTCGCAGAAGTGAAAAGGCCGGATGGTGACTCCATCTATGGCAGGGAAAAGCAGACTGAAGCCAGCTTCACCCTCTTCATGCTCTACTGGGGGGCTGCTGGCTGAACCACTGGGGGTCACTAGAGCACACAGGATAAGAAGACAACAGTTAAACTGCTGCACTGATATTGCAGGAAAAAAGGGACAAATATTCTTACCAACAATTCCTGATGCAACAACGCCTAATACATCACAAGTGCTAGGCAATAAGCGTCTCAGCGTCTCGACAGGATCAGACTCCACGTCACTCTTAAACTTCTTGGCTGTAAGAAGGAACGATGGAAGTGAACGTTAGTCATGAATTAAGTAGAGAGAATTATGTTTTTAATAAAAATATATCACATAACTTACCCTTTTTTTGTCCATAACTAAAATTGAAGTTTTCTACACCCACCATTAGCAGAGCTGTCTGTGGCAGCAGATAGACCTTCTGCAGGGAGTCAGAAAAAAGAAAAACATTAAAAAAATCTGTAACAAACTAAACAAAACACAAATGATGCTTTTTATTTCTAGAGTTTATAATAACTTTCAATTTGTCCTTGTTACAAAGAAGCAGCAAAGACCATCAGACCTCTAAGTCTTCTGCCATTGTTCTAAGCAGAACATGTTCCTCGTATGTGGAGGAGCCAGAGGCAGAGAGCCAGGTTAGTCTCTGCTGCGTCCTCAGGACTCTGCGTGCACAATTCCTCCATAGCCTACACACGCTACAGACAAAGAAGAAAGTCTGTAAATGCAATAACAGTATTGTTTAATAAAACTAAGATTACTTGTTTTTGAAAACTTCATTAAATTATTATTTTTTTGTTTTATGTATATGATTCTGTCTGGTCTAAAAAATAAAATAAATCATCCAATTGCTTGAATAATCATCAAAATAATAAACCGATACGAAGACCCTGTAGTTTGTATAACTTCTATATAGTAAAAGATAGCTTCATAATGACATTAAATTAATTCTAGCACACAATGAATTAAAGCACTATGACAGAGTTTTAGTGCCACCAAAAAAAACGTCTTAATATTACGAGAATAATAGTCGAAATACTACGAGAATAAAGTTGTAATCTTACAAGAATAAAAGTCGTAAAACAACGAGAATAAAAGTTGTAATATTACGAAAATAAAAGTCGAAATACTACGGGAATAAAAGTCGTAATACTACGAAAATAAAGTCATAATATTACGAGAATAAAAGTCTTGTGTTTGTAAAAAATAAAAAATGTGCTTTTCCTCTTTGTATCAATTTTACAGCAAGATATAAAAGTGAAGGAGCATCAGTAGAGAAAACAGGCTATAGACTAATTTATAATGAAGTCTCACTGTAATCTGGAAAATTATTGACTTTCACTGCCACTTAAACTAACGTATATATATATATGAAAATATAGCTAGTGCATTAGAATAGTGAATCCTTTTCCATTTCAACCCCCAAGCTGATTAATTTTACAGACTAATAAACAAAAGATTAACGTAATATAGCCTATTCAATCTAGCCTACTGCATTACAAGCTGTGGTTCAGCCTTTCCCTGTACAGCTGAACCAACTATTTCTTTATTTTGGCTGAGCTTTCAATGTTGTTACGGGAAAGGATGAAGCTGATTGCTTCACGTGAATGCGGCAATCTGAAATGCCCCTGGAAATAGCGCGCAAAAGAGGCCATATGTGAACGGTCCCTAAAAGCACAGTCGGCACGCGCTGCTCCTTTTCTGCATACGAATGCTTTCGTCCGCTCTCATCCGTGATTGTGTTTACTTGCAAAGCTGCGAGGATGCGGATGTGCGCGAGACGGAACGGAACAGAACCGGCGTAACAAGCACACCTGTCCGCATATGAAATCAGGCGTCATCACGCCCGCTGTGAGTGATTGCTGTTATCTTGAGATTAGACAAGTTACTTTCGTCTCCTGTACTTGAAAATATAATTGGCTGAATTGTATAAATGCTGGATTAAGATCGTGTGGGGGGGCGAATTGAGATTGCGATCTTTTAACGATTAATTGTGCAGCTCTACTTCAGGTAAACGTTTAACGTTCTGAGTGAAAATTTGTCACCTAAATGTTTGATTTAAGGGGTCCGGTAATGCCAATAAATATCTTAACTGTTCTGCTTTAGCTAGACTTAAAAAGTATGCGCTAGTTATTTTATTTCGCTACCGGAAATGCTTCAGGACCAGACATGCTCAGTAGCGTTCCAACGGGCTTGTTATTGTTTACATCCTTGAAATGGTCTATATGTTACTTTTCAACCACCCGGTACATATCTAATCTTATGCAGGGTTCCCAGACGTATGTGTGGTATAGTTTTTTTCATATATTTAGAATAAATTTTAGTGTGAATGTTTTTGATGAATGATGATTTATTTGACATTTCACGCAAAGATTTGTGTGTACGCATAATTAGTACACAAGCATAAACATTTATTTTTATTTTTATTCTAGTTCTTATTATTATTATTATTATCATAATTATTAATGTTGAACTATTGCTTAAAGGGTTAGTTAACCCAAACGTGAAAATTATGTCAATTACTCACCCTCAAGTCATTCCAAACCTGTAACTCACATATTACACATGAGTAATCAATGACCAAAAAAATTCTTTTTTTGGAAGAACTAATATTTGATTTGTTTTATTTTATTTGTATTATTTTTTTGAAAAACAACATTTATTTAAAGTAGTTTTTTTATCATAAATGTTTACTGTAGATTTTGATCAAATTGAATGCAAAAAAACTGATCCCAAATGTTTGAACGAAAACACATATACACACACAGACATAAAAATGTCTCCTTTTTATGCAAATTATTACAAATAGATTCCGCCTTGTTCAAAAAGGTCTGCTACAATTAATGATGCATTATTTCCCCCACAGAAAGCATATACATTCAATACATTTAAACGAGACATGTCAACATTTCCTACTAATCACAGCAGCAGTTATTCATCAAATAATGGATTAGAAGCATTACAAGCAGTCATTTATCCAGACATGCAGTGTACTGTTGGATTCAAATACTAGTGGTGTTGAAGTGATGCTGTTTACAACCCCACCAAACTATGCCAAACTATCCTGATAGTCTGCTGTGTCCTCCACAACGCCAACCCACAAGAGTGAAAACCGCAGCATGAAAATTACGCTGAGCCTAAATTTGCATAATTCTGTTACTTAATCAGACACTAAAACAATGCAGACAGTGCAAATAAACAGTGCTATAAAAAGACACAATTCATTCTTACTGAACTCCCTCCTGAAAATAATAAATGCATCTACAATGTTTTTTAAATTTTTTTTTATAACATTCTTTTTTCTAGAACAATTCATTGTGCTTTTTTGTGTTCACTTCTGTCTCAGTATCACATGGCTAGTCATTTGGGAAATTAATGCAAACATAAGAATGAAACGACTCTTATGGGAATAAACACAGACAGGCACCATCTTCCGGCATATCACTTTCTCTTCTTCATTTTCAGTTTATTTCATCCCCTCCATCTTGCTATTAGCCTCCCTCTGTGACCGTGGTCTCCAACCATCATTACTTTCCACCTCTGCGCGACCTGCTTTACTCCCTCTCTTTCTGGTGGTTTACCAGTCCTCATCACTCTTCCCATCACTGAATGTGTACATGTGTCCCTCTCTGCTGCTCCCCTGTTGCCCTTCTTTACCCCCTTCCGTCTCCTCGCTCATATTTATTAATCACTCCATTTCCCTCCTCTTCGATCCCTCTCCCTCTCTACATGATGGAGCAGATGCACAGCTTCCCTCTAAATCTGGCTGGATTACAGAAACTAACAGCTGCTGCTAATGTTACCACCATCCAACAGAGTGCTACAGAGAGGGAGAGGGAGAAGCGAAGGATGATGGTGCAGGGAAAGAAAAGAAGCAATAGAGGACAGAAATTAATAAGTCAGCAAGGAAGGGAGGGATGAGGGGAGCAGTATATGAAAATGAGCACAGGACAGATGCTCTGTTTCAGACCTTAATGAGCTGCCTACAGAGGCAACACTTAAGGCAGCATAGGTGTGCATCCAATGCAAAGGCTGTTCTAAAAGGTAAGCAATTTAATTATGCAATTTCTCTTTTGGGCCAAATTTAAAGGCAGCAGCATCATGCATTCTTCATAGGCAAAGCGATCCTGGAAGAGACTGTGCCAAGATCCTTGAAAAATTAAATCCTAGCTGGGAGACAAAGACAAAAATGTTTATTATAGTTAATACAGAATAAAAGAAGAAAATAAATAAATAAACAGTTATCTGATAATAAAATTACCCAAATTCATTTAGAACACAAGTCAAGTCTTAACAAGCAATTCTGCCTAAATAGAATGACTGTTCTAAATCAGTAACTTATGAGATTTCATGACCATTAGGGTGCTTCCTATAAAGTCAGCTGCCTACCGTATGTAGTTAGTGAGGCAGCACACTAAGTTCTGGAACAGAGCCACAAACACAGCCATGGTGGTCATTAAACTCAGCACTCTTCTAAGCCTCAGTGGAGATGCTACAAGCTGCTTCTCCTGCTGTATTCGCTAAGTTTTGAAACATTACACGATTTTTTAAACACTTATGAAACACTACAGGTACATATTATTAATGGGGCTTGTCTTGTAATGTGCTCTTTGCCTGAAAAACCACCTTCCATATCTGAAGATGCAGTGATAATGGTTCTTCATGATGGAGGATATGATACCTAACTGTATTGTGAACCAAGCAGTATGAGATGCATTTTTTCATTAGACAAACAGTGGAGGGTGCAACAATCCTGAACAACATACTTACACACGAACACTTTTAGTGGTACTTTGTCATGTACATTACACCTTCCCCTGGGCCTGAAATAGATCATGTGCATAAGTCAATTAACAGATATCCGTAATGTGAGAAACCTGCTGCTGCACCATATCAGACACCTGGATGATGCATGTGTGTACACAAACGCACTAATTTCTTGAAACATACACGGTATAGCTTGTGGCTATTGGTACTGTTAAGTAATCTAATCCAGTTATTGCTTATAAAAAGATTCCTAAATATAATTATTATATTTCAAGAGTTCTCGTTTCCTGGTAATAAATAGAGTAGATGTATAGCACAAATTTGGCGAGCTGTCTGGGGAGCGAG
>JAUCMT010000134.1:12199014-12235089 GCA_032357475.1 Enteromius thamalakanensis | reverse complement strand
TGTATGTATGTATGTATGTATTTATGTATGTATGTATGTATGTATGTATGTATGTATGTATATGTGTGTATATATACATAATTACATTATTTTACATTTAGTTTCTTGTCTTATTTAACTGCTATTTTACTGCTGTTTTATAACCTATTTTTCAGGGGTAAATATAAAAAAAAAAAAAAGATTTTTAAGAGAATCGTGATCTTTATTCTTAGCAAAAATTGCTCCCAATCTAGGTCCCAATGAGACTTCCTTATAATTCAAATTTTAATTGTCACATTCACATACATATACGGTACGACATGAAGTGAAACGTATTGCACGACTGCCCCAACAAATTGACACATTAAGAAAACAATTAAGTAAAACAAAAAATACATTTACATAGTAATGTTTACACAAAATAGAAGTAGAATATAAAAATAAGTATAGTAGATAAATATAATAATATATATATATATAAAAAATAAACCAACAATAAAATTTAAAAAAATCAAAAGAATAAAAAGAGAATAGGAGTAGAATAGAATATGACTATATAAATAAAAATATACGAAGTATATAAACACACAACAAGACAACAAGAAGTATCAAGTGTCAGTGCAAGTGTCCCGTGTGCTGTGCAGTGTAAGTGGGTAAGAGGGCATACTGGGGACAAATGGTACGTAAATTCAAATTTAATTTGTAGTTTATTCAAAATGGCCTATATCTGGTGGCCTTCTCTCAATCCGGGTCATTTACAAGTGCACTATACTAAATATTATATTTAGACTTTAATCTCGTAGTTTTGACTTTATTCTCGTAGTTTTCGTTTTTTATTTTTTGGTGGCACTAAAACTCCGTCGTAAAGGGCTCCTCGTATATGAATTAGCCAGATTCTAAAATTGAACAGGTAAAAATATAATTGAAGTGTTTCACTGTAGGAAAAATGTTGTTGGTGATCAACTGGCAGAGCTGTTAAAAGAAACCCCTAATTAATCATCACTTGATCAAAGGTAAAAGCATCCTGTTTACGAATCTGATGAGTGACTGACCGCTGAAGGTGAATATTAACAAATATGGTTAAGTTATACATAATCACACTTTGAAATAAAAGCAAAACTTTAAAGATATTTAAAATATTTCTGGCAGCATTAACTCGTTTATCTAATTTTGAGAAAGAAAAGCGAAACCAGGAAGATCGCGCCAACCTAATCGATCAACAACGTAAACGTTTACATTTTAATGTTTTTCATTAAACAGGAAAAAATAAATAAATAAAAAGGTTTATATAACAACGCTTTAACTGTGATGGACTGAATGGGGTCTTCTGATTAACAGTTAGCTAAAAGCTAACACGCTAAAACATCAACACTTGAATCATTACCTTGCTATCTGGAGGAGATTTTTAGTCGGCACAAATGTCAAAATCCTCTCCACGACCTCGGCAACATTACTCAGGATATATCCAGCTTTATTTTCCCCCAACATGGTTAGAGAAGCTGCAAACCCTTCCATTTTCACACGGGCTCTCTTCTCACATCTGACTCGGAACCGGAAGTGGTTTAAAAGTTTCGCAGACGAACACTGGTAGACATGCACAATGATTGTCTTTTGAAATAAACACGCAACAAGTGTGTTCAAGCAAGTGAGAGTTTTGGAAATTAGATTATTTTTATTTAATTTGTTCAGTTATGTTATTAATTTAGCAAGTTGCAAAAAAAGTAAACATTTATATTTGTGACCTGAGGGTTGCACATTGCATGTATATTAGAAATGGCACATTTTTAAACGTGGACTGATGTTTTATAATTGTCTAATTCACATAATTAATCTATAAATATTTTTTTCTGACTACTGGCATAAGTAGTCTACTCCTACAACACAACTCACCTTTTGGTAATGATCCAAGGTGTGTTATATAATGCAGAAGGCACTTTTCTCTTTCTATGTATACTATGTTTCTTTAAGTTAAATACATTGAAAGGGTTGAGGCTGTTCTCCATTTAAAGGAAATGTGGTTTCCATGATTTTTTCCCCCATGTTTAAAATTTAAGCTGTAAATTTTGTGACTCTTGAAGATTGCAACCCATACACAGTAAATCCCCACATTTTATAATACACCTCTGGCCTTGTCGTGAGAAAGCTCAAGATCAGCAGCATTAACAATAATAGAATAATGAAACTGTGGATTATTTGTCATCACAGAATATTGGTTACTCTGTGTACAGCACAAATAGACTGAGTTCATATTCAGTGTATGCCCTGGTTTTGTCTTATTCTGTTGAGAGATTAGAATTCATTGAGTGCTAAACTGAGCTCATGTGAGAGCACCCGATTTTTCTGGAACTGCTGATAGAAGGAGTCTGGTGAGAAGAAAAAAAAAAAGAAAGGGGAAGAGAAGAGAAGAAAGGGAAGGGAAGGGAAGGGAAGGGAAGGGAAGAGAAGAGAAGAGAAGAGAAGAGAAGAGAAGAGAAGAGAAGAGAAGAGAAGAGAAGAGAAGAGAAGAGAAGAGAGGAGAAGAGAAGAGAGAAAATTAAAGGAGAGATGTTAGTTCCAAAAGCATTTAACCAAAATGGTTTGCTTAAGTTTATGCTAAAATCTTTCTTTTGATCCACTATTTACAATACCAAAAAACCTTTGCAGAGAACTACAGCTTTACATGAGCTGCCAAAGAGAGAAGCAACATAAGGTGATGAGAAGGAGCTTTTTTGGACTTTATTCAAGCTTCTCGACAATAAATTAAGGACATATGAAATCAAAAGAGTTAAGACATACTAAAGAGAGAAAGGAGTGGGGAGCTTACAGAGATGGGAGGAAGTTTTATTTTACAGAAAGCAAAAAATTTCTGTACAAATGATGGGACTATAGAACTGAGAACTCCATCCCCACTGAGAATAGTGCGATGGAGAAAAGCGGCATTAGAGAAAAATAGAGAAACACAGAGGAAATGAAGGAGTTGCCGCTCAGATGGTGCCCGGAGCCAGAGATGAGATGTAAAAAATTTAACTGTGCAAGGGGAGAAAAAAAACAGTTGAAAAAAAATGAAGGATGGTGATATTAAACAATAAAGGACATGCAATAGATGTAAAAAGACTGTCAGTGCTACTTATATTTGGTTCATGCACGTAAGAAAATGATTACATCAGGCATTTTGAGATTTTTTTATTCACATATACATCATTTGTCAAGTTGCAAAAAATGTAAACATAATGTTTACATTTAAATATTAGTTGAAATAAATGAGAAAGTAAATAAAAAACGAGTTGAAACAAATGAGAGGCATGCCAGAGATTAAAAATTAATGTTAACATGCATTTCAGATGAAAGACAGTATGTGTTATTTGTATGTAATCTCTTTTCTTATACATACAGTAACTTCATACCAAGTAAATCAATAGAAAGGTTTATGTCAAACAGGCTTAAAATCCATCATCAATCCTGAAAATGAGATTATACTAGCAGACATTTTTTAATGGCAATGCCATTAAAAACTAAACTGCACACTCTCATACATGAACACGAGTAACGTGTGGTGATAGTTACATGGAGGTCATGTCGTTGAGAGCGTGGTCCAGCTCCTCGCTGATGGCTTTGTACTTGAGTTTCTGAGCATACAATTCATCTAAAGTTGCCAATTAAAGGAGGGGTGTTGAGTGGGGAGGAATGGAAAAGAATGGAAAAACAAGAAAATAAGGGAAAGGAAGCAGTGCAAAGGTGGATCGAACAATGTAAAGTGGCCAGAGAGAGACAGATAACAGAAAAGACTCGGAAACAGTAACTCAACAGAAATGAAACAAATTGAAAATGACCTTCCTTTATCAAAAATAAAATCTCTCAAATAGCTAACTAGTACATTCTAGCATGGGTGATATGTACTGATGCTAATTTAAATGTATATCCTTTAAATCACTATGTGAACTGTTAATTGTTACAGATAAACAAACCTAAACCTGATATTCCAAGGATGTATCTAAGTGTTTAACCCGTGTCTAATAGCAACAGTGAGGTTGAAGTTGACATACCCTCCAGATCATCAATGGTCTTCTCAAGCTTGGCGACTGATCTCTCAGCAAACTCAGCACGAGTCTCAGCCTGGAACACAAAGAGATGTCAGGCCCTCTTATATCTAAGAACACACACACACTCACACACACACAAGATGAATGAACTCACCTCCTTCAGCTTGTCAGTCAAGACCTTGATCTCCTCCTCATATTTGTCCTCTTTAGCGGAGTACTGTAGACATAGAAAGAGAGATAAGAGGATTAACATACTGTCTATAAACACAAACACACATATTCACATATATATACATTTACACGCTTACCTTCTCAGCCTGGGCTTCAAGAGACTTCATGTTGTTGGTCACGGTTTTCAACTCCTCCTCCAGCTCAGAGCACTTGCTATAGGTGGAAATGACAGAAGATTTGAGACAAAACGTGACACACTGAGACTAAGATATGCAAATATGTTTTTATAAAGTGTTTAATTTGTTTGTTTTTACCTCTCATTGAGCTCAGCGCGCTCCTCAGTACGCTCCAGCTCACCCTCAACAATCACCAGCTTACGGGCCACCTGTGTACCAGCACAAAGAATTACACTTGTGTTACGTTGTCCAAGATGTAGACATTGTTTATCTGAAATTATTTATTCATCATTTTATTGTTCATAATAAATGATAAGAGTGAGAAAGAGAGAAAACTGACCTCCTCATACTTGCGGTCGGCCTCCTCAGCAATGTGCTTGGCCTCCTTCAACTGGATCTCCTGCAGTTCCATCTTCTCCTCATCCTTCAGGGCCCTGTTCTCAATGACCTTCATGCCTCTGAAAGAGAGAGAGAGAGAGAGGGAAAGAGTTTTGGTGTTATTATAACTCTGTAAAAATCATAAAACCTTTTGCACATGTTTAATAAACTACCAACTTGAATTAGTCTATATTGTCAATATCCTCCCTTTAAAATGCAATATATGTAATTAAAATCATATAGTGCATTTTGACTGATTTGACAAAATATAATGAATTGATATTCTTTTTACAATAAAAACTATAATATTTTAGCATTTTTATTACCCCAAAATGAATCATTAAGATATTAAGTTTCATTAAGATGCTTTTTATATGAAGTAAACATATCAAAACTTAGTTTCTGATTAGTAACATGCATTACTATGAACTTTATTTGGACAACTTTAAAGTTTAAATTTTTTTGCACCGTCAGATTCCAGATTTTCAAATAGTTGCATCTCAGCCAAATAGTGTCCTATCCAAACAAACCATACATCAATGGAAAGCTTATTTATTCAGCTTTCATGTGACTTGTATGACTGTTTTTGGGGTATAGGGTCACATTTGATGCCCTTGACCTCTTGCCATTTATTGCAAAAAAACGAAAGTTCATTTTAAGAGTCTCAGGACTAGTAGGAAGTGGATTCTGAGTTTGTCATACACACCTCTCACTCTCATCAGCAGCCTTCTCAGCCTCCTCCAGCTTCTGCAGAGCAGTGGCCAGACGCTCCTGAGCGCGATCCAACTCCTCCTCAACCAGCTGGATACGTCTGTTCAGGGAAGCGACGTCGCCCTCAGCCTGCGCGCAGACAACGAGTAATGAGCTCACAGCGCACTAAGACGTCTAGACTACGGTTATAGCAGAACTATCCAGCGCAAAAACCTCCAGAACTTATAACACTGCCGTTTTACATAAATACTATGGTTTAAAACGTGATACATGATATCTTGACAAATACCTTATCACATTCAAACGCTAGCGTCTACTAATCTACTGGGAAACATTGTATCTATAAAATAACGCGTTGTTTAAAGATGGGAGGACGTCACCTGTCAAAAAGCACCACCGCCCTCCATCCATTAAGCGCCAGTACAGTCAATTATTGCGAACTTTCTAACGTGTTAAAATATCATTTTAGAGTGATTTTCTTGTCATTTTACGCGTTTTGACTTGATCTGATGCGAAAACACGCTGTAGTTGAACTGCTAATATACTTAAATCATTATCGTAAGCTCACAGATTTCCTGGCTGCGCGCTCGGACTCGAGCTCCTCTTGTAGTCTCTGTATTTTGCTCTCAGCATCGTCTGCTTGTTCTTGCAGTGACCTGATTTTCTTTTTCACAGCGTCGAGATACGCCGCGCCAGCAGCCATCACGAATCTTGCGGTTTGTTTGGATGGGGTGTCACGGGGTGTCAACGGCGCACCACTAAAGCGAGTAGCCCACCCTGATTCCCAGCCAGTGACTGGTAACGCTTTGCCCAGCACCGGAAGTCAATGGATCTAGGCTGTATTATCGTTTTTAAGCCACCTGATTTAAGTAAAGCGTAATTAAATGAGAAATATCAATGAGTTTCCTTTGTTATCACAAGGATGAATCCTGTCATGAATATTGAACAGTATTAAAAATATATATAATTTAATAAATTGGATGATTGTTGATAAATGCATTTTCATCTCTCCGCCTATTCGTTTCGCTTTTACAGCTTTTGCCCTCATTTGGATTCTGATTTCTGTGCAACATGTTTACTGTGCCATGCTCTGAGCGTACAGCGCCCTCCTGTGGACGATTGCTGTAATACAGCCTGTGCAATTCACTGAAAATCCATTGAGTTGGAGAATAGTTTCTGTATGAACCGAGTATTTTGGGCTTTATTTCGAATGACACCCTCTCTCAACAAAAGCTCGAAACTGCAAAAATAGGATCCTGCAAGTATTTTAAAGCTTACAGGTTCAAATGCGTATGACATATTAGAAATTGCCCACAAAGGTGCGCTAAATAAAAGTTTATTCAGTCACTCATTGATTTGTCGGGACGTCTTTAGACTGTTTCTAATTATTAAATAAAGACGTGTCATAAATAAGATAATTGGCCATTAGTATTTGATCACATAGTAGTCCACTAGGCTATATAACAAATAGGTGGTTATTTATTTATTTATTGTTCAAGCAATTATCAAATGTATTTTATTAGATAGGCTAATATAATTACTTGTATCGATTATCAGACTATCTAGATGGCTGATCGCTGGTCTTAAGTATCCAGCAGGGGTGAGGTGAAATTCTACACGGACCCCTAGCTATTAAGACACCAGTAGGTGGGCAAACGAACCCCCAGATGCTTTCCTTATAAAGCGCATTGCTATATTTAACCCGCCGTTTGCATACACTCTCCTGCAACTGTACATATGGCAGACTGTTTTCCCATCTGTGTCTTGGTTTACCAGGTGGTGCAAACACATTTAACAATGACCGGTGTCATTTCAAGAGACTGTGTTTTGCGTTTCCCGATAAAGTTTAGTCGGTAAAAACTATGTCCGAAGTACTACGTGATGGTAAAAATGAAATCAATTGTAGGCCTATATAGTGAGTTGAATAGAAAGTCTGTCTAGTAGGGATGGGCACAGGTTGCGTGACATCAGACGGGGGACACTTAAGTTTCCATGAATGCTTACATCGGTAGCTTTCTTCTCAGCCAGTTCCAGTTTCTCCTGAGCATCCTTCAGGGCTTCAGAGTATTTGTCCAACTCATCCTCAGTTGCCTTCAGCTTCTTCTGCAGGGCGACCAGGTCATCCTCGAGCTACAGGAGGAACACGTGTGTCAATACACAAGGAGAAAGACAAGGACAGCTGCCAGCTGCGTTTATAATGAATATGCATTAGGCTACATGTCTATAAAACAGATAGTATACTCTGAAATGAAAAAAAAAAGTTAAAGAACAATTTAAAATAAAATATAAGCTAGGCTATAACAGAAACAGCAAAGCTTATTTAAAATTTAATTATGCCATAAGCCTCAGCACAATTAGCTGTAAAAACAATGTAAAGTCTGATTAATAAAGGTGCAACAGAGCCACCCAGATGCACGAGCCCCCGGTTCATGTCCAACCTGCTTGCTTCTGTCCTCTGCTCCCTTCTTATCGGCCTCAGCCTGCTCTGCTCTGTCCAAGGCATTCTCCTTGTCGAGCTTGAGCATCTGCATCTTCTTCTTAATGGCATCCATGGCTGCGTTTGAGTATGGGTGGTTGCACCAAACACTGGACTGAGAGCGGCGATGAGCGTCTGTGCTGAACTGAACGCTGAGCTGGAGTGCGAGCTGGTCTCGCTGTAGCCTGTCAAATATGTGCCTTCACAGGAGCCTGAGAAGTTCCGCAAGACACCCAATACTTTTTTGGGAACGGCCCTTAGCGGTTCCTCCTGCGTCGCGTCTTTTTTTAAGGATCTGGACGGCGATTCGCTGCCCACAGACATTTGACCACTGAAATGCCTATATATGGGATCTGAGGGCCAAGACGTCTTACAAGGGGGCCGTGTTCCTATTTCTAACACCAAGAACCTGAAAATGAGGGAAGAGGAGCAAAACTGTCCGGATAGCAATTTACACGTTGTCCAATTGATGAAAACGCTGATTACGCGAAACCCCAACATATAATGCTTGTGCTGGCTAAATAAAAAGATGATTTTTTGCCCATCTATGAATTCTTTAAAAAGAAAAGTAAAGAGTCTTTATAGAGAGGGCGAACATTGATTGATTTTATACAGCACACGAGGGGCTCATGAAAGTGATTATCTTAAGGGAAGGCGTTACTATCTCTGGGTCAGTCTCGTAACAGAGAGGCATGTCAACGAGTCCCTCAGGCATTGTTCATAATCTGAAGAGCTTTAGATACGGTGGCTGTTGAACAGCAATCTCTCAGCACGCTTGCGTTCATTGCCAAGCACCATGTTGGCTTTAATCGGCCGCGGTAAAACCCCCCAAATCTCTTGGAATCACAACGACGTGTCGTGTGGCACAGCTACAGCTGTCAGCCATGCCGAGAAGATACAAGCCGCATCTAACGCCTCTGTCTAAGCTCTGCTACATCATTTAATAAATTTTCACTTGGGAGTGAGGTTACTGGGGTTCAGATATCCTCTAGCCTACTTGCAAGCTAGAACAGGTAATGATTTCCTTTATATTTGATCTACAGTTTATAACAGTGGAATTGTTAAGGGATTTTTGGATAAGAAGATCATAAGATGCAGTCTTTCTATAAAGCTGAGGTGTTTGCCCTCAATATTAATTTCCTATACTCTCACATTCCCACACCATGAACTTTCCTCCAGGAGGTTATTTTTACTCTTCCCCTCCTGAAGGAAGCACCTGCCACAGTCTCTTCTTAGCCGTTGTAAGACAAGCTTTTCTACACCCACAACTAACCTTAATCTCCAATCACACAACAGTGTTTTTATCATTGTCTATTACAAATGTAATGAACAATTGTAGATGCATTTTTATTATAGCAGTTTAGCATGCATGGAATATACTACGTAACATGGACTTTTCTATGCTTTCATGATCTAATATTACCATTAGGGGAGAAAAAACATGCAGCACGAACTCTTTCTTTTAGACTAAAAATAATTCATGAATACTGCCTTGAGATAGATTATGATCAACTACGCTCTTTTAATTAAAACGATTCCAAAGGACTTTTTCCAGCAATGCAGTAGAAGCATTTTTCTGTGAACAGTTTTTTGGTGTGTAGAGCATTTTATTAATCCTAGGAAAGGTTTCCCACTATAGAGAACCTAGTTTCCACCATATACCAATAAATAACATCGATTTCTAAAAGTGCATTCTAGTTCCATTCTATTCCTCACTGCTTAACTACAGTTAGTCTTTCAGAATGATCAGACTAGTATGTTATATCCAGAGACATTCAAGCAGACGTGCAAATCTTCCTCTTGGGGAAAACCTTTCAACAACGCACTTACGCCTGGCACCTCAACCTGTTAAATGCCTTTGATTTGACTTCAAGATTTTCTGAATGCTGCTGAATAGGCTATAGCTTTGAGAGGACTGTTCTGTATCTTTTAAATACAGCAATATGGAGCAATGTCATTTTAATTACTTCACATAGAAATACAAAACTAAAATATTGCACTAATGGAAACTGTTCAAATTTGATTTGCCGTGTTATATTTCTATTTACAGAGATACAAGATAAAAGTGTGTGTGCTGGAGAGGGCAGAGCTGCTGTTGGCAAAGTATTGCACCTATAACATTTAACCATACACGTGTACTTCTCAGCATCTTTTCCTCTCCCGTGGAAGTTACACAGACTAATGCTTTAAACTTGTGTTTGAAAACATCTACCGTTTGAGGAAATTTGTCAGTTATACTTGCCAAACCAATTGCAACTCTAATTGTACCAACTGTAAATCTTTAAACATGCGTATCTGCTATGACCATCTCCCCACAGGGGACTAAAATTAGCACCTCCTTGAGTATGTGATCCCACCCAATATAGCCCCATACCCTCATGCTGACTAAGACATACCACCTCTTCCCTACCCCCATGCCCATGTCTTAAAGGAGCAGTCAGCCCGAACTTAAGAGCCGTACTGTCATATAGAGTTGATCTATAGTGGCATCTCAGCTCACAATAAAGAATAGCTCAGAATAACAGCAAAACTACAGACAGAAACAGGACACTGAGTACATGCTCTTAATGAGCTACGATGTTTGTGTCAGCCACTTTAACACATCACTGACATGTACCTCTTTTAGATGTAAATATCACAAAGCATATGTGGAAGAAGGGGAGGTGGTACATAAAAGGCAAAGTTGATTCTATTTGGCATCTTAGAGATTTATAACCTTCTAAATAGAGACTACATAAATTTACAGATGACGATGTAGAACATTAATCCAAAGCTTGCAAGCTCACTACTCCTTGCCTCGAACCTAATACTGAACTTGTGTATTTGATATTCTTTTGAGAACTTATTTTCTATTTTTAGTAGCAGTTATATTAACCAATTATCACTTTTTATTATAGTACACTTTCCAGGATGTTTCCCTAAAGCTATTTACATGTTCAAATGTACACTGTATGAATAAAAAAGTATAAATGCAAATGATAATAATAACAGTGAATAGTAATCATTCAAAGTGGCAATTAATTGTTCAAAATCTACTTAATGTTACGCTGTGCTTAAGATGTGCTTTTTTGCATTGTTTTTATTTTAGTTTTATATATAATACTACGCTTATTTTTACTTTTTAAATTAAAGAAGTATCCAAATCCGATAGTTCATATTACAAGCTTGATACTATAGAAAAGCATTTTGTTTTTCAGTTGTTTTTAGCTTATATTCCTACATGCACAAACATAGCATGTGTTGCTTTTAGCAATGGTGTAAACATCATTCAATGTAAATTATAATTGACAATCATGACTTTAGTAGTATTAATGCATTATTATTATTGTACACAATGACCACACACTCAAAATGATTAAAGAGGATAAAAAAAAGTCACAGATACTCGAGGCCCAATTGTTTTTGTACGACTTTAATGAATGAAGGATTGAAATGTTTTTATGAGAGTTAATTCTTTAATATACCACTTACCTGAAGCATTAGAAATAAGAACAGGGATAGTTAACTTACGGTTCAGTGCACAAATTAATTTGTTTAACACTGTTCAGCATGCAACCAACATTATGTTTCATTGCCAATTTACTTTCATGTCAAAGGTACAAGAAAAACATTCCATACACTCATCATTTGAAGAGAAGCATACTTTTAAACCCTTTATTTTAAGTTAAAATGTACTCCATACAGGTAGAAGCTTTCCATGTATACCTAGATTTACTGCAGTGTTCTTACAGGCAGTCATTTAAAGACACCCACAAATAAACAAAGTCAATTGGTTTTCTCAAAATATCACTTTCAGGACTTTTCTTCTATAGTCGTCTACACAATGTTCGAGCTGAAAACATTGATCATTCTCCATCTCTGCCGATAAATGTAATGGAGCATGCACAAAAAATGCTTTACAAAAGTGTGCCATACAGTCAAACATTTGTATAGAAGCCATATGCATTTACACCAAACATGAAGAAGACACGCTTTCCAGGCAAATCTAAAGGGGGAACTGCTTAAAGTGAGTTTCACAGGCCACTTTATGAATGTCTTGCTGTAGGGATTACCAACTCGTACCATTGCTGACTCCAACTCTGAGCACCATAGAGCACAAAAGTAGTAACAGATTAGCAGCAACTCCGCTTCGACACACACACTACGGTGAATGCAAGCCAGAATATAAACACGTGATCTTGTCTCCTACAGTCAGAGAACCGATCCGTTCATTGACAGTGATAAACTAAGGCACTGAAACTAAATGTACATAAAGCCAACAGAAGTGTTGCTGTGGCAAAGCAATAAAGCACTGAGAACAGATTTCCAGGGTTGCATATGACCACAAGCATAAATGTGACACACTAAAGCATAAGGCTAAAAATCAGAACGTCATAACAGCATCAAATGGTTTAGAGACTGAAGAGAAAATAAAAACCGCACTGTAAAATACTGCAGTGGCCGGTAATTTCAGTTTGAGAAGAAAAGTCACTTTTAAAGTATGTTTGGCTCTACATAAAGTGAAGTGCAACACATTCATTCAGCCATGTCCTTTTGAACGTACATCCTTTTGCTCATATTGTTGTTTTGGGCACTTCTATACATTCAGTATTTGGATTTCATTGCTGTGGTATAACGTCAGTATTAGGGGGTTAGAGATGGAATTTCCACAGATCTTCTGAGGTATTGTTTTCCGATTCTCCATCCATCGATCAGTCACTACATCCGGTCATTACATTCTCATACTGTAAAGCACATGGGCAGCAAGAACAATTCTCTGGAGGTGAAGCATTTTAGACTCTTATTTTGAGTGGTTTTGTTTTACATTGCACATTTTACGCACATTTGTAAATATCTTTTATTTGTATACTCAGTGAATTTTGAAGCATTGAAAGTGAAGCATAGAAAAATGTATCTCACCATTACAAATGTACAAATGTTAATTATTCTACTGGAGTTTTCTGCACCTTGTTTGAAACCCTGTAAATGCTTTATTTTAATGAGTGAGATCGAACAGGGTTCATTTGTTTCTTCCTCAGCACTCCTATCCCAAAAGTGTAATCCTGGCTGTTCTGAGCACCCAGCAATGTGCTTCCAAAATCTTCATGCACACATTCACAAGATCAGATTCATGCCAGAAATTCAAAGCTTCTTCATGGAGGAGGAGGCATGAACACATTCACGGTTAAAGAGACTAGACGGTCATTGTTTGAAATGTTCAAGAGTTTAAATATTTAAAAATTCACAATCCAGTCAACTGAATCAATAACCCTTCATCAGTTCAGTAGGTGGCATATGGACTGCACTTTAGAGAAATTCATCTGTGTCCTGAAGGCAAAAAAATCGAACGGTGGAGAATTTGATCAAAGGGAAGCCAGCATTTCGGTTTAGTCCTCATCCTCTCTGAGTTCACTTGGCAGGAACTTGTACTGCTGTTGCCTGATCTGTGCCAGCTTCTTACGGGCCTCTTCCAGCTCTCTCTCCTTCCTTAACATCTCCTCCTGAGCAGCAATAATCTGGGCCAAACAGACAAAGCATGAAATAGGAACTGAATTAAGCAAATATATATATATTAACTTTTTTTTAATTGTAATTAACAGTCCCAATAAAAGAACACATAGATCAAATTATGAAGATGCATTTAAAAAAATATTCCTGAGTGTTTTTATTATTATATTTTTTACACACAGTAGCACACATTTTGTTGTCAACAATTTTTTTTGTCTATTTAACATTTATTTTTGTTTAAAATGTATTTATTTATTTTTACTATCTATCTTTTGATCTATTAATAAAGATAATATAAAATAATAATAAAAAACAAGAAGAAACAATAAGTATTATTATTATCTCTATTATTATTATTATTATTATTATTATTATTATTATTATAAGATCATATAAGCAGCCATGAAAATGATCAAAGAGGCATTTTAAAATTATTCTAAATATTTTTGCATTATACTGTATATTGAGTTCCTAGTCTACATATATGTATTCTTATAAACAACAACAATAAAATAATGAATTAAATAATATTATTTTAGAAAATCAATACATTTCTTCTTTTTATTAACAATTAATTGTATACAGAATTCAGCCTGTAATCTTACCTGAGCAATTCCTCCAACAAACCTGGTCTTGACCACCACATTATCATCATCTGCCTTGTTGAAAGCAGCTTTCTGGGCCGCTCGAACCAGACTGTCAGAGGCTCGTTTCACAGCATTGCCTGCAGCCTGCAGATAACACATAAGAAGTTCAAGAAAAGAGCCTATGAAATTCATGTTCAGTGAAGGCAGTAATGTAAGCCTGGGCTTATATGTGAACATGTACAGTGCAGTTACCATTTAAAATATCAGAAGGAATTTAGTATTCTCCTTTATGTTACTGCATATACCTGAAGCCTCCTCATAGCCTCTGAATCCTGCTCAGCTTTAACCTTGCATGCCACCAGCAGCTGTGCAGTGGAAGCAGCCACTTGTTTGGCAGAAGAGATGAGCTTTTCTTCGCTGGCATGACCTTGGACTGATGCATTCGCTGCCTCACAGAGGTTACTGGTGGCTGCGGCAACCATGCGTGCCTGTAACAGTCAAGAGACAGAGAAGTCATGCAGGAATATAACATGTTGACATTTCATCTGCAGTCTTCAGTTCTTAAGGACTCCTTACAGCAGATATAAGCCCTTGGGACCACTGCCCATCGTCCAGAGCATTAGCAGGGATGGCTCCCACCTTCAAAAAGAAAAAAAGGCTATTAATATTCTATAAAAACAGAGTAAATGAAGTTTTCAAGAAACGGCTGCTATAAATAATCATTTTACAGACTGATTAATAAATATCTTTGTTTGCTTACCTTGCCCTGGGCTACGAGTTCTCGCTGCGCTGCTGAAGCTGATTTCACAAGAGCGCTGGTGGCTGCAGCAATAGATTTGGCTGCCTCAAGTATCTGCTCCTCAAAGTCTAAATTCTCATCAGCTTGCTGCAAACAAAAATCAAAATATCATGAAACATGCAGTGGTAACATCTCGAAAAGTTGCTTAGAAATTGGCCAACTGTATTAATACTGTATATAGCTACAAAAAAAAAAAGAGGGCAAAATACAAAACAATTGGCCACAATTTCGGAATCAAAATACATTTGTTACTAAATTTATTGTCACCATGTGTTTGACTTATACAACAAGTTCAGCTCAAATGACTCAGTTTTACCGTTCTTTATGAGCTGCTTAGTGCAATCTTTAGGCCTCTACTACACGGTACACTTAATCATGGCTTTGTTTATTTCGAATGTTTTATCGGCCAAGTATGTTGAATTTTTGGTATTTGGAATTCCCGTATTACGGAGCCCCTTAAGGGACGTGGTGGAGGAAAAAAAATCAGGGTGGGTAATAAAAATAAATAAATAAATAAATAAATAATTAAGGTGGAAAAAAATTTTTTTCCCAAATCTTTTGCGTTCTCTCGCAAAACTTTGCATTCTCTGCCGTAACCAATTGAGCTCAGATAAACACATTCTGATTACTTTAAACTTCCAGTGTATTAAGACAGCTCTGTAATGGAGCAGTTCTACATCATTAGGCAGTGCTGCTGCCACCGAAAGTGAGAGCGATCATAACGCACATATGGAATGGAATATGGAAACGCTCTCGCGGTTCTATGATGTTATACACCGACCGGTGGCTGCAGCGCCACTTCAAGTCGAACACACAATGTCTGTATGAGTGCCAACAAAAGCACGAAGCACAATGCAAATGCCTCGCGAGAGAACAACAGGTGTTTGACTTGAAGCGGCGCTACATCTATATCAGACGCGTTTGACAACTGATGGTTCCATATGCGGGTTATGATCGCTCTCGCTGCAGCACCGCCTCTATGTAGAACTGCTCCATTACAGAGCTGTCTAAAACACTGAAAGCTTAAAGTAAACAGAAAGGGCTGGTTTCCCAGATAGGGGATAGATTAAGCCAGGACTAGACATTAGCTAATTTAGGACATTTAAGAATTTTTAGAAACATGTCTTTCAAAAATTCATTATCTGTGAGCATTTTAAGACCAAACAATGACAATAATGAATTTTAAGATATTTCAGTGCAAGCCTTTTCCGTTTAGACAGCTCTTAACATTTATTTCAATCTAGGACTAGTCTTAAACCCTGTTCGGGAAACTGCCCCAAAGTGTTTATCTGAGCTCAACTGGTTACGCCAGTTTTGAAACGCAAAAAAAAAAAAAAATAATAATAATAATTATTTCCACCTTGAATTCATTTTTTTACCCCCCCCCATTGTTTTCCTCCACCATGTCCTTTAAGGGGCTCCATACTTTATAAACATGCATTCATTATAAATTTTAAATGCACATTATATATATCATTATATATATTTTAAAGCTTTCAAAATAAACAATTAACTGTTCACTGAGATTAATTTTAACAGTATAATGTGTAAACTAAATTTACACATTATACTGTTATATTTATTATGTATATAAAAGACACACACACATGCATGTGTATATTAAAAAAAACTTTGTGATGTAATTTAATCACAATCATTTGACAGCAATAACACAACATTTTATGTTTTTGAAAATCTGTTATGCTCATTAAGGTCCAAATTAGAGCACTGCAAATGGCGCAATAGCCTTACCATCCATTCATTTAGTGCAATGTATTAAGCAAGTGCACTACCTTTGGTTTGGCTCTTGGTTTGAGCTGCTCAAGTTTCTTGGCTGCTGCTTCGATTGAGGCCGCAGCTCCCAATAACTCAGTTTCGGCGATCACAGTAGGATCCTCAGGGTCAACCCACTCAGTGCCTGAACACACAACACACACACTTAACTAATGTTTGACAAGGCCTGGAAACAATACATCAGTGGCATGCTGCATTAACTGAATGTGTGTGAATTATAAAAACACAAAGCCAGAGAGTAATTAATTTAGTCACAGTGTTAAACACAAATGAAATATCACAAGACGAATGAAAAATGTGGTTAAATAAGAAAATATTCAAAATGAAGACTGGAAAGATGGAATTACTTTTTACCAGCATTTACCAGCATTTACCACATAAAATGTACCAGCATTTTACGGTACTCACCCTCATCTTGAGCGAGACAGGAAAAACAGGAAACTTTGCTTAGCACAGTAAATCCAAAGTATCCCCAAAGTACACAGAATCAACATGTTTGTGTCTAAATGATGGTGTATGTTACAAAATATCTCCTACCTTTCATTGCCTCTGCTGTTTGAATCAGTTCAGTGACGGCTGCAGCAACCTTTTTCGAGAACAACACCAATTTCTGTTTCTGGTCACCTGTTGGCTTTAGTAAGACCTGAAATAACAAACAAACAGTCCTGCTTAAGACAACACTTTGAACAAAAGCACAGTGCAGATGCATTGCGTGTGTAAATGACGGTGTTTGTACCTGCAGGACATGTTCAAGGAGATCTATATATCCATTAGTACATTCAGTGCCGTATAACAGAGCTCTCCTCCTGACATCCTCACTCACTTCATCATGATACGCTGCTTGCTGAGGGGAAGATATTAGAGTCTGTTAGGTGCACCAAAAACACCTTTGCTAATTCACTTACAATGAAGCATATGCAAGTATATGCACACACCTTGCATGTGGTCAGCATATCGGCTATGACTTTGCGGCTGAGGTTTGCTGTGGAGATGACATCTTCCTGTCTGGCAGAATTTCCTGCTGCTACAGCTTTGGCTGTTGCTGTGGTGATGCCCTTCGTCATGCGAATGAACTCTTCGGGAGTGGTTGATTTCTCTGGGGCTTCTTTAGACTGGAACACCTGATGAAGACACAATTGTTCATTTTAATGTTTTATATTCATCTTCGTCACAACCTGTATATATTTAAGCAAGATTTGTACACAGGTCAAAGTTAAGGAATTGATGCTTTGCACAGCAAAAAATTACGCGCTTAAACTCTTTCCTTGTGTCTTCAACTTACTGTGAGTTCCTGTTTGATGCACTCGATAGTGGCTTCCAGAGCTCTGGTCCCTCTTGAAGCCTCATCCTCCACTGCCTTCACCGTTTTCAGTAAGGATGTTACATTAGTTACCATAACCTGAACACACAGACGTAAGACATATATTTACGTTTCACATCTGAATACCAGTTGGAACTCATTCATTCGTCAACATTCGTCTAACTTTTACAGAAGAATATTTGTTGACAAGAGTTTACTATTGCCAAACATGTCTGCCTTTGGAAATCAATTAATAAACTTATTTTCTCCTATCTTTTCAATTTACATATTGTTTTCATATAAACATAAAATTGCAAATAAATTGTTAAAATATTAAATATAAAGCTCAACTAATTGTTAAATACTAAAACTACAAATGAAAAAAATAATATAAATAAAAAAATAAGTAAATATAAAAAAATAAATTATATATATATTTTTTTATTTTATTTATTAATTAATTAATTTATTTATTTATTTATTTATACATACATTAGTAACCGCTCTCTTCTCTAGATATTTATATATGACTGTAACTTAAACTAAAATTAAAATAAAAACTGCAAATATAAAAATAAAAGCGAAAAAACGGTACATAAACAATATCAAAATAACACTTATCTAAGGTCAAACTGGTAAAACCACCATTTTTTGAATGCTTAAAAAATGAATCCAAACTCATGCAGAACTATACCATTAATAGAGCATGTAGTTGATTTTATCGCACAATTCTTGGGTCTACGTGTGCAATGGGAATGATAGTAGCCGATGAAGAAGAAAACATTAATTTTCTCTTTAATAATTAATCTGATTAATGGCACACATCAGAATGAGCTTCTCACCAGAACACTTTTACTCATATCTGAGTTAGGAGACATTTCCATCCGTGCAGCCAGATTTCTGAAGGACAACTGGGAGATTACAGTTTCAGAGACAAATTTATAACAGCTAACTGTCTAGATGGAGGAGTGTTTCTTACCAAATTCTGTGCTCTTGAGGTATAACGGTAAATGTGGAAAAGGGAGAATAATATTTATGATTTGCAGAAGTGTTTTTGACAGTCGTACCTTGGCCGCACTCTTGAGCTGGAACATGGAGGGGTCATCTGCTGCTTTTCCTGATGCACACTTGGTGGCACTAATGAGCTCAGCTAAAGCTTTAGCAACATCCTTCACTGCGTTGATCAGCACCACCTACGAGGAGATGAATGACAATAACACATGTGCATTCCAGAGAGATGACTTTGGAGCTGCTGGTAAATCCCTGTGTTTGACTTCTCATCACTTTCTCCATGACTCTCACCTGTGTTTCTGGGTCATCCGGGCCTATGCTGGCTGCTCCCAATTTCACCACATCTGTGAGTTGTGTGATAGTCCTGGCAGAAGACTGGGCGGCCTGAGCCAGCTTCTCCTGACTTGATGCTGCACCTGAAACAAGGTTCTTAGTGTCCTCCACCAGAGCTTTGGCGGTCTTCAAAATGTTCTCCCTAAAAATAAAAGAGAGAAGAGTGAAAGGTTTTATTATAATGCTTACAGTATATATATAACTATATATCATATTTTTTTTAAACTGTTAAAGTATACACATAAATTCAATAGATAAAGGAAATAATATAGAAATTAAATATATTGTGTCAGTTAATAAAATAAGATAAATTCTACATAAAAATGTATTCTTTATTAAATATCCAATTATTTAATAATTTGATAATAGCAAAAATCAATAGGGGTGCTTAAGGCCTCAAGCCCCTGGTCTTTTTCCTAAACTGCCTTTCTTTCAACAGTTATCAACAATAATATTGTGGCAAGCACTGTGTTTACACAACCAAGCTCAAATTTCATTGGACAATGTGAAGTGGGATGGTATTTTATTCATATAGCAGTTAAAAACTATGTTGCCACTGTCTGGTTTTCTAAACAACAGTTTTTTTAAACAATTCTGAAACAGCTAAAGTAGAAGTAGTCTCATTAATTGCAAGCAGCGTTTAATTTACACCTATTTACATATTTATATACTGTTAACCATTTATCAAACCTATCATTGTTGATTAAACGAAGCCCAAGCGCCAGGAGCAGGACTATCATGTGTAAGCACATCAAGTACAAAAAGACATGAAGGACTTTATTTTTATAATATGCATACACATAATTTTGTTAACATTTTAATACAGGGACCAGTTCTTACTTTTAACTTTAGCATGTCTATTATTAATATATATGTTGTATATCAGTACTTCTAGAGCATGTATTCTACACTCCTAATCCTACTTAATACATAAATATAACAACTACCTTATTAACTTAATAAGCAGTGAATTAGGAGTTTATCAAGGAAAAAGTCATTTAATTGTTTGTTAATAGAATCTTGTGACTATATATTTAAGCCCATGTCCCAGAGAACCTCTCTAGATATCCATGTTAGACATCACTGTTAGAACTGCAAAAATAAACTCCCCTTTAGGATAACACAAGACTACCCGGCTTTATTTTGCAATTAATTGCAATTAAAGATGCACCAAAAATTTCAGAAGAAAAATAAACAAATAAAAATAAAACTCAAATTCACATTCTTCTTTTTTAGGCCAATGTATCGAAATGTTTATTTCATTTTTGTTACTGTAAATGAACCCCATTGCACTACATATGTTGCACTGTAACCCCACTGTACCTGTGATCAGCGAAGGAGTCTGAATCGTTCTCAGCATTGAGTGTGCCAGCAGAAGCAAACATGATGGTGGTGTCCAGGTCAGCGATGATGCCTGATACAGCACTGGCAGCAGTGATACAGGCTTGAGTGCCCTTATTACCGGCTTGCAATGCCGAAAGCACCATAGACACCTACAGAAAACCCGTATTAGAATAAATATTTAACTTCTACTATATGCAGATTTAAGTAAACAGAACACACCAAGAACTCATAGATAGGAAGTTGTGCAAAAAGCATATCATTTAATTTTGTGGGTTCTGCATTTTAATACCTTCTCTGTGACAGTACGTGCGCAATCGATAAGTTCTCTCTTCGTGAACGAGTCAGAAGGACTGATCTGCAGCCCTCCAGCTTTCTGAACAAGAACAATACAGCCGTGCCCCAGCTCCTGCACTCGTGTCTTTATCTGGAACCCGATCTACAATTACCAGCACACACAAGGGTCAGCATGAGTGTGTGAAAAATAAATACAGAGGGTGGTCATGCATGTGTATATCGGTCACCTCCTCCGGTTCAGCAGTAGCAGCAGCCAGACGGCCCTGAACTGCAAGCTGACTGTAGTCTGCAGTGACCTGAGACGCCAAACTGCCCAGATCCTCTGGAGCACTCACTGATTTAGTGATCTGAGTGAGAGAATGATGGGATAATGTAAAATTAGACCCCAAAGTCAGTGTATAAATCACAAATTTATCAAACATATTAATTGTACAAAATTATGATTGCTTACCATCTCCTGTGCACTGACAGCAATAGCTTTGGAGTATCTCACCATGGTGGTCTGATATTCTACAAATGAACCTTCTGGTTCTGGTGGGGTACCTTCACCTAACTATAGAATGACAAGACCACTGAAATGTGTTACATTGCTGCTTTAAAACACTTAAAATGCTTAAGTATGTGGGTTATTACCTTGCCCATGGCATCAGCAATCGAATCCACCATGCCACTGACCATGCCAACCTCACTAGCAGCTTCGTTAAGGGTCAGCAAGAGGTCATCAACAGCTTCCCTCATCAACTGTGCAGCTTCTGCTATGGCATCATGGGTATGAGCCGCCTGAAGACAAACAAATTAATGAATTTGCTAAAAGATTGACATTCTCTATGAAGAAAGGCTGAAATTTGAGTGAATAAAAGAGAAGTACCTTTGGGTTTCCACCACCTTCTTTGGCAGCGTACAGCATTTGTAGAGCAGACTCAGCAAGAGTCTTGGTCTGATCCAGAAGGTTCATCTGCTGCTGATGATCCAAGATTTTGGAAGCCATGCCCATAGCGGCGGAGACCAGAGGATTAAAGTAACTGACCAATTGAGAAACCTGAGGGACAGATGTAGGTTAAGTATGAGTTAAATATGGAGAGTTAAATATGGCATGCATCAGTGTTGAAAACTATATGACAATTAAGGCAATTTTAGTCACCTTATGACCCAGTTGAGCTGCTTCTCCTTTTGCTGCTGTGGAAATTGGCTCAATCAGGTGACCCACTTCCTGAACAGATGATGTTAACTGCTCCTGCAAAGCCTGGAACATACAACAATGGTTAAGGACTCCAGGTTAATTTTCCAGATTTTCCAAAAAAACATTTAAGAAAATAAAGCAGACCCACAAACTGCTGTAGAAACACATTTACCTCAGATGAAACCTCATCTCTACGGGGAAGATTTTGGCTGACAGCTGCAAGAGAGGCCTGCTCAATATCTCGAATGAACTTATTGATATTATCAATGGCTGAGTCACATTCCTTCTGGCCAGGGGCTTTATCCCTGTAATATCAATCACGTGAACATTAGTTATTAAAGCAAAAACGTTCATAGCAGAAATTTCTAGTCTCGGGTCTCACACAAACTACAAAACTGTGACTATTTGTGCATTACCTGATAGCAGTAATGAGACTCTTGATGGAATCTGACACAGTGCGTGAATGACTCGCCAGTAATGACCATGTGGGTGGATCTTTAGGGTTCATTACCAATGACCTAGCTATCTTCAAAAGTTGGGTTGAGCTATCAAGCATGGCACGTGCCGACTGGATGATTGGCTCCTGTGCAGCAGAACCCTAAATTTGGAGTAGAAAAACAAATCTGAACAACAAGGATTACACAAACATAATTAACAATTAAAATAAGAACCTCATACCTCTTTACTTATCTGGGCAGGAACACTAGCAAACTCTGGATTGGATGCAAATGTGGTCAGATTGTCAACAGCTTCAATGAGCGGCGCTGTGGCAACACGACATTTCTCACGGTTGTCCTCTGAAAAATCTCCATCCAAAGCCTATGGTGGGAGAGAAGAGGTAAATGTTCAAAAATGATGTTAGAGAACAATCATTTGATGTCACTGGAGTGTGTTAAATTTGGATTAAATGTATAAAGACGAGTGGTTTAACCTTGATTGTTTTGACCAGGTTGGCTGTGCTGTTTGCCACTTCTTTGGCTGACTGCACAAAGTGTCTTTTAGCCACAGGGTTTGCAGTCTTAGACGAGGCCAGGCGGCAAGCATTACACAGTGCTGAGGTGTGCTTAGCAACAATGGTGGCAGCTGAAAGCACCTGCAACAAGCACATGTTAATATTGTGGCCTTAAAAGCGCAGATGAAGATGTTGTAGAAAGACAAGTTTTGGTCTTACGTCCAAACACTACAATTTTTAATGTTTGAGGCTACCTGTGAAGGACTACTGTCTGGGTCAACAAGATTTTGGCAAGCCATCTGGATTGCCTGATTAGCACGAGCAAACTGGATAGGATCCACTAAGCCTGGGTGTCCAGCTTGGCTGTTGGGGTCAGACACACCCACTAGGTAAGCAGCCTAGAGACACATCAAAAAGCAAGTATGATTGATACATACATAAAAGAGTCAGAGGTAAACAAGTATAATGGGTGTAAACAAATTATGAGATTAAAGGGCAGAGAGGGAAACGTCTTACCTGTCCAGCTGCTTCGGTCAGACCACACAGAGCTTTGGAGGCTCCACCCACACAGTCTCCAAATGCTGGAACATCTCCAGTCTTACAGTTAT
The DNA here is from genome assembly GCA_032357475.1 of Enteromius thamalakanensis. Lineage (NCBI taxonomy): Eukaryota > Metazoa > Chordata > Actinopteri > Cypriniformes > Cyprinidae > Enteromius > Enteromius thamalakanensis. The sequence continues at coordinate 12,211,490 of JAUCMT010000134.1, read as the reverse complement.
GAGAGATCCCAGCCATAGACTCACCAAGAACCTGCAGTATATGTCAGAAAGAGGTGGATAACAAATGGGTCATCTTCTAATGATATACATCAATATTGAACTGCATCAACAGGGTAAAGAAAATAATAATTAGGATATGAGATACTTGAAATATTTTCTGCATTACGCACTTTTTCATAATTTTTTACACTACCATTCAAAAGTATTGGGCATGGAAGATGTTTTAAAAATGTTTTTGGGGAAGAAATACATGTCTGACACTCACAAAGGCTGCACTTATTAATCATTGATAGAGTAAAACATTTTTATAATAAAAAAAAAAACATGTAACATGACATGTCATTTATTTCTGTGATGGCAATGCTGAATTTTCAGAAACCATAACTTCAGTGTCACATGATCCTTCAGAAATCATTCTACTGTATTGCGCTTAACTAACATGTGAAATGTTTCTTTGCTTGTAACAGTACAGAATAAACATTTGCAATAACATATTCTTATAGTATTCCAAGTAAAGCTCCAATAATACCCACAGCATGTTTACCTTAGAGTTCTCCATGACACTTTCAATGCAGTCAAAGTAGGAGAGATCATTGACTGGCTCATTTGGGTTATCTAGCAGTCCCCTAACAGCCTGTAACCCATAAAGAGAGACAATATACCTTCTTAAAATTATATATATATATACACACACACACTTTTTAATTCCAAATTACTTAATATTGTGCACTGTATGCATATAATACCTCAAGCTCTCTTAGGGCATTGTCACATTCCCTTTGCCCTGGGGCATTCTGGGTACACAGTGTAATCAGCTGATTGATGCTGTCAGTCACCGATCTGAAAAAACACAGGAGAGAGAAGGTAAAATACAGAAACAACAGCATATATAAAACATGCATAAATAAACAAGGGGTGAAGTACCTGGCAGCAGCAGCGAGAAGGTTCTTTGCATTGCCTGCTGCCGGATCCACAGATAAAGACTTGGCAGCCAAAAGCAGCTTACTGGAGGCCATTGAGATGTTCTTCAAGTTCCCAATCACTTGTATTTGATCATCCTTACTCTTAAATAACCACATTTGACTTCTTAGTTCAGAAAAAGGAAGACATATCCACATTATCATGTTCATGCTCCAAATAGCATACCTGGGTGTGGCCGGCCATCTCAATGCCTGCATCCAGAAACTCATCAAAGTCCTCACTGAATTTTCCAGAAGCATCTGCAAGCCGGCTAGTTGTCCTTCTAGAGGCATGGACCACATCACCTGCAGACTGGTTCAGATCAGCTGCTGTTTGGTTCAGTTCACTCTGAGCCTCCTGGAAGGTCTTGCTGCATGGAGGGAGCTAAAAAAAAAAAAAAAAAAGTAGAAAAGTGACAAAACACTCAGCTTTGTATATAAATGTACTCTACCTGTAATAAAAGCACAAAATAAACTTCAAGTGCATTTTCATGAATTAGCATTTAGCATATTGGGAAATGACAAAAGAAAGAAGAAGAAAAAAAAAGTCCTTGTTTGTTACTCACAGTCTCTGCTAGTAGTTTTTTGCTGGCTTCTCCAATGCTTTTCAGAGCCATATCAACATCCTTTTGTCCAGGAAGACAGTTTACACATGCATTCAGTGAGTGGGACACAGCCTTTGCTACCTAACACACAAAACAAGAGAAACACACATACATATTTAACTTAATTATGTAAAATAATAATAATAAATAAATAAATTATATATATATATATATATATATTTACACATACACACAGTAGGTGCACAACCAAAATTATCCAAAAAGGATAATTTAAATGATCAAAAAAAGTTTCTTTCTGAAATTCAGTATTTGTGGTACTTTTAATATTGCGTTCGTGGATTTCCTAATTTCTAAGTTAATATTGTGAATAATAACATCTGTTAAATAGTTCAACTTAGTTTAATGTTCTTCTCTTTCTCTCCTCACCTGGGCTAGTCTCTGTTGTATCTCTGCATCACCAGGAGCAACCAGCGCCTCCTTGGCTTCAGAAATTAGGTTCACTGATCCTTCCATAACCTCACGAGCAGAATCCAACATGGCTGCAGCTCCAGCAGGGTCTGATGAGGTGGCAGCAACACCCCTCGCAGCCTGTGCTAACGTCTTCAGAGCCTGGGCTGTTTCACTGGCAGCTACACCTGCAAACAATACATGGGAGTGTGTGAACGAGAATGCATGTTTGTTTGTTTGGCTATATTTTAGGGACAGACAGACTTCGATATAAATAAAATGCATGATTTTTTTATTCCAAAAAATCATAACATTTAAGGCTAGGGTTATAAATTATAATTTACTTTAAATGAAAGAACAGAGCTGCAAGATATGGGACCATCTCTAATAAAATCTAATTTTTAACATGGTAGATTACAAAAAAATAACTTAAGCTGGGTTTTCACAGCCAGGATCACATTTGTCTCCATTTAGCTGAATAAATGTGTTGCATATATGAGTGGGTGTAATACCTGTGTAATGCTCATTTCCCTGTGCTGCACAGGTAAGAAGTTGGGCCATTGAGGAACCAACAGCCTTAGATGTGCCACCCAGATCCTGAGTGCATTTTTCCAACTAAACCACAAAAGTGAAGTGACATCAAATGAATGCATAATTCACACTATCAGTATATGAGGGTAGTTAATGTATGAATGTGAAAAACAACAACAACACACGCACATTGAAGATAAACCTCTCTCATGTTATTTGTAAATAAGAACGAAGATTCATTTTTCTCATTTCATTTGTACGTTGTTTTTCTTCTATATTTTTGCTATGTCAAATCATAGGTAGTTAACAAATAAAATTTGGACTGTGTTCTATGTCTATTTTGAAAAGATATATATATTTAAATAAAAAAATAATCATATTGATATTAAATGGGTCTCCACTCACTGATTCCCCAGGTAAAGGTTTCAGTTGTCCCTCGGAAGCTGCCATTTTTGCATCGTGGAGTTCATTCTTAAGAGTCTGCACAGCTATAAGTGCAGAGTCGATCTCCATTGGGCTGCAAGCCTCATGAGCCTAGATTGGATTTTGAAGGCACAGTCAGTCAAAAATGAATACTTTGTCAATTAATCATCATCATGCCAATACAAACCCATAACAGAAAAAATTATATTTTAAACAATGTTGGTTACCAAACGATTTCAGTTGACATTGACCTCCAGTGTATTTCTTTCCATACAGTGAAAGTCAAAGGGAGCTGAAACTGCTTTTTTACAATCATTCCTCAAAATATCTACTTTTGTGTTCCACAATAGAAAGCCATCAAGGTTTGTGGTGGATAAATTACCATCTTCAATTTCATATCTTCTACTCTTTAAATACAAGTGTGAAGACAACAGATTCAGTACCGTCTGTGCAGCAGTGCGGAGCTCAGCCAGGCAGGTGGCCAGGTTCTTTGCACACTGTCCAAGCTGCATGGCTGCTGCCTGATCCGTCACGGTCGGCACAGACGACTTAGCAGAAGACACCATCTTACTTCCAGGCTGGAAAACAAACAAGGAATTAGACATTTTAGCAATCAAAGAACACTTTTAAAAAAGAGTGATGTTATCAGATGAGTGACAGGTGGTTAGCATCAGTGAAAGGACTCATGGTTACCTGAAGAAAGTTCTGACTGGCAATGATGAGGGCAAGTTGGGCGCTACCATCCTCTGGCTGGCCCTGACTGCCCCTCACTCCTTGCACCAGCTGAGGAATATGGTCAGCAACAGCCTAAAGTACATGACCACAGAGAACACGCTGTTATTAACACAACAGGAGGACTATCATTACTACCACTGGAAACAAACAAATGCTTCTACAAACCCTGCAGCTCTGGACAAGTTGCTGGTGGGCAGCAGTATTCTTGTTAGAGGCTGCGGCATTCTGGGATGCTGCTATGGTTTGAGTTGCAGCAGCAGCAGCTTGTTTAGCAGCATTCTAGAAAAATATAAATATACATTCAGTGTAATGTTTGCCTATACGAGTGTAAAGTTACTTTTCTCATAATCCAGTCACTGACCTCCAGTCTTGTTATGAGTTTCTTCTTGATGGCGTTTTGTGCAGCTGCGTTTGTGGCCACACGCATCCCCTCGGCAGCCTCCCGGAGCTTCTGCTGCTGGTCTTCATTTTCAGGGTATGCAGCAGCTCCCTAAACACACACACACACACACACGTGACAAGTCAATTGCTTGTCTATTAGATCCCAGATTACTAAATAGGGAAGCTAAAATGAAGATGCTGAAAATAACTTGTGGGGAATGCTTGATTAGTGCAAAAATGTCTCCAACTCAAGCTATGATTGATATATTTTATTTAACTGGTATATGACAGTGATTCTCAGCCAGAGGGGGCTGGGGAGGAGTTTGAAACAACAGTAAGCATAAGAATGCTTTGATGAGAAGAAAGTTAAATAACTGCATTTATTTGAAAGTAATTATTTTTATGTTTCTGATAACACTTTAGTTTGTAGAACACTATTCACAATTAGCTACCTGCTTATTAGTATGCTTTAACATTAGTTTTTGCTACATTTCATAATTATAGCAAAAAAGCTGAGAACAACTGGTACAGAAGAATGGATATTTAGCATAGTTCTGCGAACCCACCTTTGCAGCCTCAACCATTCGAGCAGTGGCATCTGCCAGTAGTTTGGCTGCCGCAAGAAGCTTCTTAGAGTTGTTCACATCCACCTCCACCTCAGCATCTGATCTCATGGCATTCACAAGGTCAGAGGTTGCCTGGGCAAGAACCCGCGCCTGTCGTACCATCTCACCTATGGAGCAGAATAGTAAGTCTCTACTATTACACAGCATAGAGGAGATAAGCAATGCACTGACACTGGAGTCAGAATTGTTTTGTTTTTTTATTTAGTAAATACATTTATTCTCCAAAGACACATTAAACTGTTTAAAAGTGAAAGTAAAGAAATGTATAATTATATAAAAGGATTATTTCAAATTATTATTTAAATTTCAATGTTCCAGTTTAACATTTATCAAAATAAATGTTTCCTGAACACCCGATCAGCATGTTGGAATGATTTCTGAAGGATCACATGACATTAAAGATTGAAGTGAATGAATTACATTTTAAAATAATCAATTAAAACAGACAACTTTTATTACATAATGATAATAATGTTATTTATAATACTTCGCAATAGTGCTTGGACTTGGTGTGCATAAAATACTGCTTTCCAAATCATAAAAAACTTATAGTCTGACTGTAGTCTGTAGTCTTTTGACTGGTTGTGTATACGATGAGCTCATCTTACCAGCATCACCCATGCTGCTGAAAATACTTTCTGTAACTGTCATGATGGTGTCCGTGGCCTGGTCGTAGCGTCCGATGGGTTCCCCGCGTGTGGCGTAGTTCCTCACGTGTGTGAGTAGGTCAGTGAGAGCCTGTGTGACAATACCAGCCGCTGCGCTGACGGCCTTGAGAAGCTCTCCATCACTGGTAGCTGACAGACAGGCCTTCACACAGCCTTCCACCGAACGGTCTACCAGCTTCCCCGCTTCAATCAGCTGCTCCTGACACACAGGGGAGCTGATAGTGGGGCTCACAACCTGACACACACACACAAAAAAAAGGTTATACACATTATTTTTTTCTTTTAATCAATCTGGATTAGTAGCATGTGCGTGTGAACTCCACCTTGGCACAGGCCACTAGTTGGGAAGTGGAGAGGGCACACTGGGTCGCTGCTGCAATAACCCTGTTCTGCAAGACACTGTCTTCAGAAACCTGTGCCACGTTCTTGGCCTTCAGAACCATCATGGCTGCTGCATTGGCAACGGCTTTAGCTAGGTTCATTAGCACATCCTGTAACACACGCACACATATGTTTAGGGTGATAAAAACAGAAATGTGTATATCACGTTTCTTAAAAGACACATTTACCTGGAAGCGCTCGTCTGTTTCATTCTCTCCAATCTGTCGAAGCAAATCTCCACTAGCTTGACCAATGCTGCCGGCTGCAGTCAGAACCGTCTGTCGTGGCTTCATGAGAAAAAACAACCACACAATCAATGATTGTTATTTTCCTGTGAAGCTACAATATGTAATGTATGAAGTGCTATATAAATACAAATGGGTTAAGGGTAGTGCAAGTCAGATGAATTAATTGATTACATTTAATAAAGAAGAAATAATAATTATGAAATCCAAATAACTAAAAACAAAAATTACACTCATTTACCCAAGTAAACAAAAAAAACAACAACTGAAAATACATTTGCCTTTAATAAAATGAAATGAAAATGTATTACCATAAAATATTACCATAGAAAAGGTGAAAATAATTTTTATATCATATTTGTTGTCTCAAAACAAACTATATCAAACATACCGAAATGTGAATTGCATACATTTCTAATTCAAGAAAATGTTCAACATGGTCCATCATAATGACTAATCGCAGCACATTCTTTGCTCGCACCTCTCCTGATGTAGGCTCCACAGCTTTAAGCAGGTCAGATACAGCTCCGGTGAGGGTCCTAGCAGCCCTCATGAGGTCGTGTCCACTTCCCACCTCATCCTCCATCAGAGCCGCCAGCAGCTTCACACCTTTCGACATCTCCGTCAGATTAGAGGAGATTGTGGTGATTGCACAGCCTACCGCTGTATAATCAGTGTCTGTCGGGTCCCCTGGGAGATAGAATAGAAAACTCAGTCAAATCACTACATTGCTAATAAAGCTTTTCATTTTGAAGGTCCTGTTGAGGTTCTCTCTTGTATAGTTTAATACAATTTAATAGAGTCAAAGATTTACCAGCAGTAAGATTAACCACAGAGGCAGTTCCAGCAGTAATGGCGTCCACCTGAGAGTGAATATCATGCTTGGACTCATCCATCTTGTTCTGAATCCACATTTTAGAAGCCTGAAAAAAAAAGTAGTAAAAATTTAATATAAAATGGTAATAGGTACATGAGAGTCAAAAACTGTGCAAGATTTGTGCCCTTCCTTAATATATCCTCATAAAATTAACTTTTAAAATAAAATCAAACATTGGCTACGGACACAGTAAAGTAAATGCAAAATGTTGTGAATTTCTCACCATATCATCTCCAAGTGGTGGCAGCTCTTCCACTTCCTCCAAGTCTGACTGTGCCTGCTGCACGGCTTGCATGCTGGTGTTAATGGTTCCCACGAGAGCCTGTTGGGCTGCACTCTGATCAAGGCAAAAGTGACTAATTATTCACCAAGAGATCTAAACTGTGAACGCTGTACACTGCTGATCATCCTCTTATGTGTTGTGTAGGGGCTAATGCCAATAGGCTGCTAAACAGCAAGGTGGCCTATACGAGCTCAAATAGTGGACAATTTTTTTTTTACTTCTGATTAAGTGGGCCATGAACATGAGCTTTTGTATATGCAGACTCACCAGTGGAGGCATATGTCCAAGATGCATCTGTCCAGTGGTGATCTGTTGTTGTGGAGAGGGCATGGTGCCCATGTTCAGCGTTTCTGGGCCGACGGAACCAGACCTCAAAATCCCAGGAAGTGCCACAGAGCCATGCTCTGCCTGTCCGACACGGTTAAACTGTTGCTGCAATATAGTAGATCTGAAAGACAGATGAAAGTACATATAAGAGACAGAGGGAATGACAAAGAAAGGCACACATAAACAGGTTTTTGTGTTCGCACTACAACATTCATGGGTTATTCAAGAAGAGAACACGCTGGCACTCATTAAAACAGGCTGAGTATTGAAGCAGGTAACCTCAGCTCAATCAAGATAAACAGAGTCTGAGATAAAGTTGCTTTTGCAGTCAGAGTTTCCTGTAATGCTGTACTGGTTTGATTACAGAATTATTTCCAACGATACCTGGCAAGAAATGACAAAACCTTGAAAGGAAATATGGTTCTTATCTCTGCCGACTTTAAATTTCTGCATGTCTTACTTTTTCGGAGAAACTGATTCCTCCAACATGGTGGCCTCCTCATCCCCCTCTAACCCAAAGCGGTCTTTGCTTTGTTTCTGTAGGGCCAGACAGAAGTGAATAAACATACAAGCTTTCACATAAGGTCTAATCTGGTAACACTGTTATCATGTAATATGGAGGAGAAACAACAAAATGTTGAATATTTCATGAGGGAAAAACAATTAAAAGAGTTAATACTGGCCTTCTTAAGAATGATATCAATGTAACCAGCTATAAGCTGAGATATCTGCTCCCCCTCGGTGGTCTGGACTGAGTAGTAGCTCTCCTGATACTCCCCAAAATCCTGTATGAGAGTTATATACAAAAACATACATTTGTATGCCCGGGAGTACACCTGGGCTCTCACTCTGTAAGAATGTGTGTTTTATGCAAGTACCAGCGTAAAGCTCTTAGGTGAGGCGGCCCATCTTTTCACTGTAGTAAGTGGCCACTCCTGAACCACATCTTTGGTTTTCTCATCCACTCGCATCACTGATTCTTTGGTTATACCCAGCAGCCTTGGAACCAGCTTATTTTTGCTTTTCATTTTTTCCTGAGAAACAAAATCATTAAGACTTTATTCTTATACAGTATATTCCACATTATACATGTAGTTTTCATGCAATAATTATGACTTGCAACGCATACTGTAATACATCATAGAACTTTCCTATTAATTGTTACAGTTTTAGTATAATTCATTAAAAACAAACCTTTACACATTACAATGCATTTTAAATGATTACTATTTATGAAAAGATCGAATGCATTAAAATATACATTACGAATACTCTTAATCTTTTATATATAAAGCTTTAAGTAGTGTTACCACAAACCCCCCCCAAAAAGTTCAATTCATTATCTTCAGAGCAATAAAACGTTCCACCAAATTGTTTTCACATCTATTTCACATAATATTTTTCCTGTCTTCTCTCAGATTCTCTTAAGCTTATGACCCTTTTTCTGTTTCCAATTTTTCTCTCTCTGAGCTGTTAGCAGATGGACAAAATGAGCTTTGTCGTCCTGTCTGAGTTTCAAGCTGTACTGTCAATCTTTGCCATTCTCTGCCAACGTTTCTCATTTTAGATTTTTGCACAAATGTATTTACATCAACATGGAAATGGTTTGAGTTTATGAATACGTAGAATTATTATATTGGTCATATGAGATGAAAGCCAGAACAAAATTAGTAACTTTAAGGGACAACCAGATCTGCTCCACCTAACGTTACAACTCAAGCAGAGCTGAACGGTGATCAGTCCCTGAGTCATGCAGACCACCACCAGCCAGGAACAGGAGGGGTGCACTGAATAGATGAAATAATTCTGGAGGTGGAATTCTTCTCGGATGATGAAAGCTCTCATGAGAACATTGATTGGCAACATGTACACCGAAGAAAATGTCTGGACTTGGCATGAAAGAAAACAGTCTGTGACTTTTTGACACCTTTATAATATATGTGCTGATTCAAAAATATGACTAAGGCAAACACATAAAACCTCAGGTTTTTGGATTGTGACAACACAATACAATACAAAGCAAAGCAAACAAAAAAACAAAAACAAAATCAAAACAAACCCGAAGTGATGTGAAGTAAATAGACTGCACAGACAAGCAGCATTTTTTATACACACTTTAGGCTCATACTTTCATTCAACATGTTCCAGTAAATCTGGACTACAGATTATATATCCAAGGACAACACACTCAAACACACACACACACGCTTTACCTTCACCAAGAAGAAAGACACTCCATATGTTCTGAGGGATCTTGCAAGCTTCACATACTTCACTTTCGCTTCAATCTCTGTCATTTCACCACAAGCCTTATGTTCCTGTAAAAAATTCATAAAGTGTTTACTCATTTATTTCATACATCTTTATTTGCAAATCCTTACGTTTCAGAAACAGACAACCATGTCTTTATATCTATTAATAAGCAAAGTGCATGATGAACTGACCCACCTGAAAAATCTTCTTCTCTGCACCTCTCTGTTTTATGTATTCTTTTGGCAGAAATTCCTTCATGCTAAATCGAAAGAAATGCAGAAAGTCTGCAGATTAGCAACAAAACACTGAAATGCCAAGCGCCATTAAATTTATACGATACACATCAAATATTTAAATGCATCTAAGCTCTTTTCATTTGCGTATATTAAGCTCATTAACTAAATGGAGCATATGGTCATTACAACATCTAGATTTTCTCATCAATCTGAAGCATAAACACTGTGTACTACAACTGAACGTATTAGGACGTTGGCCTTACTCCAGAAATCCAGATTTGTGTTTATGTTCTATATGAGGCCCAAACTGGATCTGTGCTTGAATTCCAGCAAATTCACAAGCCTTGTCAAACGAAACGGGATGAGAACCATTCAGGATGTCGTCACGCGCCTGGAGAAACAAATGCAGGTAGATCTGTTATAAAGCCTTCGGAAATCACACAGCAGAAATAATTCAGATCAGCAAATGAGCCCCTGACAGGAGGAGAAAAAGGTAACAGGGACTACACTACTTTGTGGATCAATATGATGCGTATAACAGCATGCAGTACACCACTCAAAGAGGCTTTTAGGGCCATATGTCAATAAGAGATTTACAGCATTTTAATCTATATACATTATATTGAACTGGCAAGTAAAGACCAATGGAAACACATTATTAGGGCAAGCGGAATGGGGATGTGAAGCCAAACTGGGGTGTTGGGTGCTCATGGCTTTCATCTCACATCATGGTAAACTATAATAAGTGACAAGAGGCGAGTCAAACCTGTACATAGAGCAGATTGAGCTGCACGGGATCTCGCGAGTCCACATTTTGATCAGAGTAGAAAAACTTTCGCCTCAACAGCAGAGTTTCACTCTCCTCGACTCCCTGTTCTCTGAATGTACGTCCATGATCCAACCAATTTACTGTGAGAAAAACAGAATTTAAAAGTGATTTATATACTAAAACTGTTCACAAGCTTCTTTACAAAAGAAGTTTAAATGTGTATTTTCAAATGTGATTTATTCCCGTTATGGCACAGCTGAATTTTTCATCATCATTACTCATAATAACACATGACAATTCAGAAATCATTCTGATGCCAATTTAGTGCTCCAGGAAAATTTATTCTTATTAATGTTTTGTTGAAACCAGGATACTTTATCTGAACAGAATGTTTAAAAGATTAGAATTTATATGAAGAATATATTTTTTTTAGCATTATAAAATGTCTTTATTGTGAGTCCTTGTTGAATAAAAGTTAATTTCTATCAAAAACAAAATTACATTTTGCTGACACCAAACATTTATGTGCATGCATCCAGAGAGATAACAAAATAAACCTACTTTAAACAATAAAACATGACTGTATTTAGACACAATACGAATATGATAATGGAATATGATACAGTAAGAGGAAGTAAAGATTCTAAGACAATTCTGAACTTTAACTTTATTGACTTGTGGCTCATTTAGGAGCTGAAGAATAATTGAGCAAGTCTACTGTCTCTGCACAGGGTAGCTGATGTGTTACCTACAGTCATCATCTGTGTGCAGTTTAGCTTTGAGCTTCTCCATCTTCCTCTCCTCCCTCAGTAGAGTTCTGTCTTTCTTCAGTGTGCCCGTCCCTTCATCTTTCTTCTCCTCCACCACCTCCTGAATGAGAGAGTACTCTTCATAGTTTGTGATTCCTGGAAAGAGAAGCAATGAGACATAGTTACAGACTTGGCTTGTGTGGTCAGGTCAGGATTTTGAGTGTGTGTGTGTGTGTGTGTGTCTTTTTTTCTCTTTCATGCTATTTGATCAGCCATTACTCAAGTCTTTAGTGTCACGTCACATGATCCTTCAGAAATCATTTTAACATGCTGATTTTGTGTTTAAGAGACATTTACTATTATTTTCATCATCATCGCAAAAACAATGTTTTTTTATTTTTTTGTGAAAACAAATATTTGCTTTTCTAAAACTTTGATGAATAAAACGAATAACATTTATTTAAAATATACACTACCTTTCAAAAGGTTTAGAACAGGAAAATATTTAATGGTTTTTAAAGATTTTCTTCTGCTCATCAAGGCTGCATTTATTAGATTAAGAATCCCAAAAAACTAATATTGTGAAATAAAAGTAATATTGTGAAATATTATTTCAATTTAAAATAACTGTTTTCTGTGTGAATATAGTTTAAAATGTAATTTATTCCTGTGATACAAAGCATCATTACTCCAGTCTTCAGGTGTCCCTTTCAGAAATAATTCTAATAAGCTGATTATTACTAGAACTGTCAATGCTGGAAACAGTTGTGCAGCCAAATATATTTTTTGGAACCTGTGATTTTTTTTTTTTTTTTTTTCACTCCTCAGGATTCTTTGATAAATAAGAAAAAATAAATTATTTTTTACCAAATATAAAACATTTAAAAAATTAAATCTATGCTGTGATGTTTTTGTTCATTTTAATAGATCCTTGGTTAATAAAAGTATTCATTTCATTCAAAGAAGAAGGAATAAAAATGTACTGATCCCAAACATTTGAACAGTAGTGAAACAGTAAAC
>JAUCMT010000134.1:12187494-12198914 GCA_032357475.1 Enteromius thamalakanensis | reverse complement strand
GTTCTGAACATTATTATCCATTTTAAATAAATGCTTCTCTTTTTAATATTTTAATGATCAAAGAATCCTTAAAAAAACTATTAAGCAGCTGAACACTGATAATAAAACATCAGTATATCAGAATGATTTCTGAAAGGATCATGTGACACTGAAGACTGGAGTAATGATGCTTTGTGTCACAGGAATAAATTACATTTCAAAATATATTCACACAGAAAACAGTTATTTTAAATTGAAATACAGTTTTTTTCTGAATTTTTAATCTAATAAGTGCAGCCTTGATGAGCAGAAGAAACATCTTTAAAAAACATTAAATATTTTACTGTCCTAAAACTTTTGAATGGTAGTGTATGTGTATTTTGACTCACTATAAATGTTTTTAACTGATCAGTTTAATCCATCTTTGCGGAGTTAAAATAAGTTGTTCTTTCTAAATTTTAAAGAAATGCCCTCAAACATTTGAACAGCGCTGTATATGGGTAAAATGTATGTTCTAAAAGCTGTGGCAGAACCCAGTGAAACGGCATCTACAGGTATGCGCAAACCACTGGGATTTGAATCCAGGTCACCTTGCACTTTAAATAAAAACTATACCACAAGACGAGCAGTTTACAGTTTTTTTCCCCTATTATTGTGTCTATGGCAGCCAAGTGAGTCAGGACTTCCACAGTTGCCCTCTCAAAAACCTGAGAAAGTAACTGGATATGATATAGTCCTATCAGGTAGTGTAAGATCATCACTGACCTATTCTACTGCAGATGGTGACCAGCAGCTCTCCCACAGTTTTGGAATCATCTACCATGATGGTCTTTACTGCTCCATCCAGCATTTTTATCTTCTGGGGTCTCTGTTTCTTCTTATATTCTAGTATGTCCTATAAGAGACAGAGAATAAGAATCAGTTTTTAAAGTATAAAGCTCACAAAAATGGACATAGACCACGAACCTATGGCTGAAATTATCTACAAAACAAGTTCAAATGGAATCTGTGTTTGTACTGAATTATTTGCAGAAATGCAAAAACAACAAACCCTAGTCAGAATGAGTGAAGAATATTAATTGGGTGCTGCCTTGCTAACAATGTGATGAATGTGAATATGGGAGGAAAGTATATATAAAGCATTCTGTGCATGCAAAATACAAAATAATTAGACAAGCAAGACGTGGCTGAGAGAGCTGAACATCGGTGTGCGTGTATGAGGGAAAAGAAGAGGTCTTAGATCAACAAAAGATGAAACGCTACTGATGAAACCTTCATTTAACACATTACAATTCACACTCCACACACACACATCTTTATTTCTTCCTGGGAACAAGCTTTAGGCTTTGTCTTTATATACAACACTCCTTTGCACAAGCACAGAGACTCATAAACAAAGCATAAACACATATAAACAACCACATGCTGCAGTGACAAATGGCTTTAATCACATTGCTGTAGCTTGTCTTAGTAAGTGTAGACGCTAAGGGGAGCCTTTCCCCTCTCTCACACATGCTCAGAGACTATAAAAATAACCGAGGGCAGAGTTTAGACCTCATCTCATCTTTCAAAAAAGTGCAAAACAAAACAAAACAAGAGTGCAAAGACATGTCACTGAACATTTGACAGGAGCTTGTAAAATAGAAAGACACAAAAGATCAAAGGCCTTACTCCATTTCTCAGCATGTAATAGTCCAGCGTACGGCCTCCTTCCAGCCAGATGCCTTTCCTGGGGTCTTCATCCGACAGAAACAGCCCATATTCTGAAGCTGAGAAAAAACAGACACTGTTTTAGAACTTGTACTTGGAGAAAATGATATTACTTTAGCCACCTGACTTGCTATCACCCTAGTTTCTGCCACTGAATAAAAAACAAACAAAAAAAGTTAACTGTCACTTTTTATCTCACAATTCTGACCTTTTTTTGTCCAATTCTGACTTATTAAGTCCAGTCCAAAAAAAGACTTATGTTTTCAGGATTGCAAGACTATGACTAAATAACTCAACTCTTTCTCACTTGCAATTGCGAGTTTATAACATGCAACTGAGGAGAAAAAACAAAAGTATTGCCAGTTTATATTTCACAATTCTGTGAATGAAAACGTAAAATTGCGAGATGAAAAATCACAATTACATTTTTTCTTTTATTTATACAGTAGTGGAAACTTCTTTAGACAGTGGAAGGCTTCTATAGATGTACTAGAAAGAACATCGAAAGAAAGGTGTCCCACCTTGTCCTGTCTGTGCTTCTGGAACCCTCTCTCTGATGACCCGGCATGCATCGTACACAGCCGTTGATGGTTCAAACTGCATCGTCTTCACCACATTACACTGTCTCACACAGATCTTCAGAGACAGCGCCACCATCCTGCCAGCTTATGTATTACAGATTTTGCACCTGTGGAGAGGAGGGGGGGAAATGAGCAACATGGAAAAGCGAAAACAGCAAATAAGAGAGTGTGTGTATTTAAATGATGCAGATTTTACACTCTTATAAAAGATGAAAATGCTAATACTGTCATACGGTATTACTTCAGGCAGATACGGTGGCTGAGAGACCTCAAGGCAATGCAAATACAAAAAACACCTGCAAATTAAGAAAATTTTATCGATTTGATAACATGCTGCAAATGCTCACAACCCAACCAAATAAAGAAAGCAATTGCAAATAAAATACTTTATTTGGTTGTCTTGTGAGCATTTGCAGCATGTTATCAAATCGATAAAGTTGTTTTCTTTTTCTATTTGCATGTGTTTTCTTTTTTTTAAATTTGTCAGTAAAGTGTTCCTTCATCTAATAATACAAAAACAAATGTACGCTATGAATATAAGTTTGCGGTCAGTCAGGTTTTTTAAAGTCTCTCATGCTCACCAAGGTTGTGTGTAACCAATTTAAAAATACAGCAGAAACAGTGACATTATGAAATATTTAAGTTTAAGATTTAATTACATTTTTAATTACATTTTATTTTAAATAACAGTTTTCTATACATTTCTGTAAATTTTAATATTAATTATTAGCAGCCTTTACTCCAGTCTTCACTATCACATGACTCTTAATAAATAAAAAGTTGAAAAGAACAGCATTTATTTTAAATAGAAGGAACATTTAGAATGAGTTCTATTTGCAAACAGTAAAATTATCATTTTGATGCATCCTTGTTAAATAAATATTAATTTCTTGAAAGAAAAAAAATAAAATAAATAACACTTTGGTATAGAGACCAATTCACTATTAACTAGTTGCATGACCATATTTGACATCCCTAATCTTACCCAATACCAAAACTTTACTACTTAGTAAGCATCAGTACTACTTAGCAGCAAATTAGCAGTTTGTTAAGGCAAAAGTCATAGATAAACGTTTGTTAATTGTGATAAATAAACTTTCAAATGCGTCACCAAACAGTTTTTAATCTTTTACTTCATTAAGTTTTACGTAGATGGCAAAACTAATGTCTGGCCCCATCCAGAATTTTTTCATACTCTTGTGTGACATTAATTATTAAATCTGAACAAATCACATAGTTTTGGATCTCGACCTAATATACATATACCATAATCTCTCCCTTTTGCACATTTTCCTGTTTGACATTGTGTCTTATAAGAAATGTGTCTGGATTCTGTCCATCTCTCTCTGTTCCTCCTTCTCCCTCTCCATCTCTCTCACTTTCTCACACACACACACACACTCCCAGTCAGCTGTCTTTACTCTTTCAGCATTAATGAAACACTGACTAGTTTAAAACACAAAAATAAAGACACAACATACTACTATACAGAGGATAGAGTTTCGTTTTATGGTTCAAACAGTCCTAGCTGGAACAGAAAGATAATTATAACATAGCTTGACTTCAAAATCAATAAAGAGACAGAATTATTACCTTACAGTCAGAGCTTCTCTCAGCATCTAGCTAATCTTTAGTCTGTGTGTGTCTGTTGGGCTTTAGGATGCCCTTGTGCACAGTTGGCAGACTGAACCCTGGCAGCGTGATCTGACCCAGTATGTCAGGAACAAGCTGTAGAGCTCTGAGCCATCAAAGACTGGGACTGGGAAATGTATTGTTGGAAATGCAATAGTTGTGACACAATATCTGATATGCATATATTTATTATAAGGTAACATCACTAACGTATGAAGTTCACCCAATCAAAGATTTATTAAATAATACTGTAGATTCACTAATGTTATTTTCTTAAGAATCAGACAGCTTTGGTCATGACTTTTACATTTTTGTGTGCAGACAATAAAATAGAAAGCTGTGCTTTCATCCCATTATTTTTCAGCACAGACTTTTGGATTCAATGCTTCAAAGCATTTAGGTGCAGCCCACCGAGCATGAAAATCATAACACTCCAGAGAGCGTCCTTCCTTTCACAGACCTTCAACAGGATCCAGGTTAGCAGTCTGACTGGGGTCTGATTACTCACTCAAGTTCTTACAGTAATGAAAGGCACACAAGCAGCCAGTAATGCAATTAACACAACCTTTTATTTCCACTGCCTCATATCAGTGAGACTCAGCAGCTATATTCAGTCATACACTCATGTAGATGTGACTCATGTCTGTCAACGGTGTTACTATGGTTACTGTGGGCTACTGAAATATGATTACACCGCTAAACTCCACCCTCCATAAAGTTAACATGAGCTTCTCAAATAGTCATATCTATATAAAGAAAAAAGAAATATTTTATTTAGCTTTGTTAAATCTGTAAAACAGAAATTATGATCTTATTACCTCTTCACAATAGTGTTATTTTACTATGATTAACATACTATTTTAGCGTTTGTTATTATTATTATTTTATACATTGTTATAAGTTTGTTTCTACATTATTAATTAATATTTATTTTAGTCTTCGTTATTTCATTACTTCAGCTTTAATTTCTTATACTAGCAATTCTTGTCAGCAATAAAAACACTGCTTCACAACAATATAATCTTTCTTATTTTCGTAGCATGAAATGTTTTGGCCAATCAAAATTGAATTAAATTAAATAAAAAAAAAAAAAATGACAAAAACTATTTCAATTTGAAAAAAGAAAAAGAAAAAAAAATATAGCATTGAATGTTTTTAGATTAAATGTGAATCATTGTATCAACATTCATCCTTGGCCCGTTTAAAGTTTTTTAAAAACTTTAAACGGGCCCATTTTATTTTGATGAGTTAACAGCCTTTCTCCTCTCACCACTAGCAAAGAGCTCTATTTTGATGCTTTGGAAAAATCTTCATCCCTCCTCCTATACTTAGTGAAAAAGATGCTTTTTTTTCCATTTCTTAAATTGGAAAGAATTAAACAGGGTTTTTGATATTCCATGGTTGAAGTTTTTTGTGTATGGGTAAGGTAAGCCTCTGTGGCTAGATGAAAAATGAATGAAAATCATTTGAAAGAGGTACAGAGGCTTTGGCTTACCGTAAATGAGGCGTATGCAACTCTGAAGCACTGCAGATCTTCACAGCTATGGAGACAGTGAGAAAGAGTGATGATCAGACAAGCAAATCGAGAGCAAAAACTTTACAAACGCTATCAAGACGAAAATTCAAATGAAACCACAGTAATGGATATTGAATTGGGCCTGACAAGGTTTATCCACGTAATAGCTGTAAAGTTCTTCCCTCACGACTGCCAAAGGAAAAGCCTACATAATCAATTTAGAAATGAAAGATTACTCAGCCTAAATGTTAGTCCCATTAACCATGTTATGTGGAAGATTTAACAGATGGGCAAGATTGAAAAAACAGAAACGCAGCTAATTTAAAATGGAAATCTTAGCAGTGATGTGTGTGTGTGTTTGAGCCTCATGAGGAACAAGTTAAAGCCGCAGTAATTAACCCAGGTCTATCTGCTAATGATCTCATGATTGCAGAGCTGACTCAAAGCCAGAGGCCTCGAAACACTCTTAAAAGTCAAGCCCTTACACTAAACTTCTAATTTACCAAACGCGCTTATTAAATAAAAGGTGAAATTAAAAGGTGAAAGTAAATCAAGTTAGAGCTTACGGCAGCGTTTTAACACATACGCAGCATCTTACTAAAACAGCAGCTTGAGGAAAGAAATATCGAGAATCAGAATAGAACCACCTGTTCTCTAAATCTAAAAAAAAACAACAGCATATGAACGAATGTTATTTTTTACCCCCTCAACATTGTCTAGTCAACCATTATGCACACTTCACCATGAGACTGGTAGTGGATGGGGGTCACAGAGCCGCTGCTGTATTGAGTTGCGTTGTGTGTGTGGTAAGTGACCTCAGTGAGTGGTAGGAACATCTGTGCAGCAGCTGCTGCCATTCAACCACTACAGAGGTCAACAGGAGTCCAGTACAGACCATTTACTTCACACTGATTAATCACGCTCACATATGTTATTCAAACAACAACTGCATTACATTTTCATCACGTCCAAATATGCCTACTGCACTTCCCTACTAGAGTAGAAAAAAACAAACCAAAAGGAATAGTATCTACACAGTATATATATATAAATTATTCAGATGATCTACTACTTTTACTGACACTCTGAAATGGAGATCTGAAGGACACATTATTTCCCATTAGGTCACAAAAGCAGAATCATGATTGGTACGGAGGTGTAGCAACCGATGCCATACATCACATGCATCCTCTATTCCAAACTGGAATTAGAAAAGCTTTCAAATTAGAACTTAAAAATCACAAAAGGAAGATAACAAATCGCCATCATACTCAAAAGCACCATAATAAATAATAACAATTAGAACAGCAATTTTAACAATCACAATTACAAACATTCAGACACCTTTTCTCTGCCAAGAGCGCTTTGGAAAGTAATGAACAAGTTGGAGGAGAGATGTATAGAGGGGGAAAAAAATGAGTGACTGTTAAAGCATGATGCTGGGAAAGGCTTGTGTGATGAACAGCAGACACGGCCGTCACTGGCCTGACTTGCATGTGTAGGCGGTGAAGTTCACATGACCGTGCTGGCAACACAGACGGCTTCCCAATGACTCACCATCACTGAAAGACAGAATGAACAACCCCCTATACACGCAGCATGTTCAAGCAGGATGGCACATTAACTCAGAGCAACATTCAGTACATGATCAACCTATTTACAGTAGCCTATGTAATGTATTGAACAATACAGAAAGCGCTTATTAATGAATCATTAGAAATCAATGATTTTTAATGTGTATGTGAGTAAAAGCTTAAATCTGTGCATCATAGTGCGTCTTTTCAGAACACTTGTTTTAAATGGCTTGATGACTGATATAGATTCAAGCATCAAAGTTTTGATATAATAGACTTTCATAAAAGGACAGAAATGACTTTCTTCTGTATTTTGAAGCTGCATAAAAGTCTTTATGACAAAATTTGCATTTTCATCTAAGCTGACTGTTAGTCCAAAATAAAAAAATTCAAAGAAATTGAGCAGATCACTTAGCAAATAATAATCACAGATCAGTTAGCAAACCCAGGTCTTAAAAGACAAGCAACATTACTGCTGGAACAGCAAAACTCAAGCTTCCAGGCTAGATTAACTCGCAGCATGAATAAGAGTCTAAGGGGTGTATGAATGGTTTCAAAAGAAGGCATATTAAACCACCATTCTAATAATAATCCCTCCAAAAAATTTCCAGCTCACATTGTAGATGATGGGACTAACACAGCTATACATAGCTATGTGACATCCATTTAACACGGGGAAATGGATTTGATTGAAAAAACTTGCACAGACACACACTCACTTTATTTCCCCGGTCTTCCATCATTCAGCCTGGAAAGGATGCCCAAACAGAGCATGTGTGTTACTCTGTACAGACACTAAAATGTACACATTGAGGAAATCAACCTGCAAAGAATGTACTTCTAGTATGCTCCACATTAAAATGGGATCCTGGAGAAAATATTTTATCATTAAAATGATCATCTTGCAGAGTCAGTGTTCTTGGTTCAAAGCTATTTCATCGCACATAAACCCTAGAAGAGACCAGCACAGCATTCACACACTGAATTATACCCCAGTCCTTTACATTTGCTTCCATCTCAAAGACTTAAAGAATGTTTTTTTTTATAGTACATTGATCTCTTACATGCACACACGAAAAAAAAACATTTTGCTTTCTCAGTTCATGACCCCTTTAATGTATTTTTGTTTAATAAAAGTATCAAAAAAGTAGCATAAGAAAAAAAAGATGTACTGACCCTCGAACACTAGTGCATGTGAAAATCTAATTTAATCATAATCAGAGCAAGTCAGATCAGTCCAGAACTGGTACAAAGGTAATGCCTCTTAAACATATTTAATGAACACTGAAGAGTTTGCAAACGGAAATAGACTTCAGTTAACAGCAATAACATCTGCAAAAGCATCTCTTGCTGCAGCCAAGCAGCCAATCAGCAGTCTCCTGCTAGTCATTAGCCAGTTTAATGACTGTTTTTTCACTGACAACCTAGCTTGTTTAACAAGACTGGGGCAACACTTAACATGCTGTACGCTTTCATAAAGCAGCTATTCCGGTGAAAAATGAGAGGCGCTAGACAACTTAATCTGAACTGTCACTGAGATTTTGGGGATTAGCAACTAAAACCACTGGCAGCTAATGAGGCGATTACTCATAAAGTATGCATATTAGTAGACCCAGCAGTGCTCCACTCTAAAATAGGGTACAAGAGCAGCATCTGCATACTTCAACAAATGATTTATGCACTGCCAGGAAGAAACAGTCATAATGCCGCCCACATCTAAGGTAAGGATTGTATGATTTCCTGAACCACAGCTATGACCTCAGAGCGCACAGCTGTAAGAGATCACACAGATCTGGTTATAGACGTTATGTCCCCTACGACGAGATGCACCTCAGAGTATTACGCCACATAGCTTTCCAGTAAACATGCCAGTCAGAAGTTACATGCCTGGATAATCTGCTGTATCCATTTAGTTCAGCATTAGGGAACTCCGAGAACAAGCCGCACAAATAAAAGACTATTTCCCAGCATTTAATTATTGCAGAGCTGTCCACATGTAATCGAATCCAGCTGGAGCTCTCAAGACACTTTAAAAAAACAAGTGCTCTACATTGAGAGGGGGAGTAACCCTCATGGAGCAGGACACCCAGGTTTGCTTTTCCTTTTCCGCGTCTCTAAACAACACTAGATCTCAGCTAGAACCCCACTGGTGTTGCCCTCACCAATAAACACACAACAAATCACCTTATATAGAGCTATGGGACATGTAGGAGGTTACATCTGGCTCCAAACTGCTCATAGTCTTCAACATGATCTTGTCCTCATGGGCAGTGGGGATATGTATTTTTAGGATTGCGAGTTTGAGGAAAACAGCAGAAGTGTCACATCCTCCACTTGTTTTTTATTAATGAGCTTTCATTCGGCCTTAAATTAACTCAAACTGTTTATCTGGCATCAAGTGTGTTTATCAAGTGTGTTAAAGCACCATTCACTCATTTATCATGCAGAACAAAAAGTAAACTGAATATTTAAAATAATACTCTTCTTTTATGATTTACCAATCCCTGACCGTTGATGAAAGAATTTGGTTCATGCACACTCCATAACTCAAACGTCCTGTCAACGCAGAGCCCTGCGAAGGTTAAACGGATGGTCGACAAATATTAGCATCTCTACGTCAAAGCAAATTCCAACTTTAGAAAGGACAGAGGGGGGCCAAGAAGGTAGTAAACTGAGAGTGAGAGACAGTTAGAGAGACAGATAAAAATGGACACATGCTAAAACATCCCTCCCCCCCCCCCACTCATCGTCATGCAGCAAAACACTACCAGCATTTGTTACAAGCGCTTTAATTTTAATACGGTTGTTAAAACTGACAAATGTTTACGGACAAATAGATGACATGCTTTCGAAAAAACACATCGTGGGTACAATCGCTATATGACAGAATATCATTATCCATTAAATAATAAAATATTATTTACACTAACACACGTGAAGCAAAAGTTCTTGAGATTATGTACTATCCGTGCTATGCTTACTCCAGATCCATCTGTCATTAAGGACTGTCATGAAGTCCATTTAAAGAACTGTGTTGCCAAGCTATATATATATTTACAGCTATATTAATGTAACATAACTTGCATGTTTATAATACTTAAGATGAGTTAATTGGGTACCAAAATAATCCAAGTGAGCAGAGATTTCTGTAAGTGATAAGTTCCATCACTTGACTCTTTACAACTTCTCCCAAGTCTGCGTATGTTCACTATATGGACAAAAGTATTAGGAAACACCTCTTAATTTTTGCACTCGGCTTCAATAGACCCACTGACACAAATGATAAAATCAATCATGATGATAGCCATGATGTCAGTATTTACAAACATTTGAGGAAACAAAAGGGTCATCCTTGTTAGATATTCCAATCCATGGATTGGAAGCTGAAAACAACTCATAAGACCATGTAAAGTGCTGAGGCGCTTGAGTTGCCAACACTCTGCTGATTTCATACCTGAATAATGCCTAACTGTTGCTGGCATTGATATCGCCACAAAAACTGTGTGGCTACAGCTTCACAGCTTTCCATGGCTGAGCGGCTGCATCCAAGTCTCACATCACCAATGCCAAGCATCACATAAAGAGGTATAAAGCATACAGCCATCGGACTCTGGAGCAGTGGAAATGGGTTCTGTTGCGATATAAATCATCCTTCTTTGTTTTACAGTTTGATGCTTGACTTTGGGTTCAGTGGATGCCAGGAGAATAATACCTGCTTGACTGCATTGTGCCAACTTTTAAAGTTTGGTGGTGAAGACATTATAGTATGGGTCTATATTTCAGGAGTTATGCTGGGCCCCTTACTTCCAGCAAAGGCTATTTTTGAACAATGCAATGCTTTTCAAATTTTTGAATAGTTAGGTAAGGTCCAGCATGACTGTGCCCCAGTGTACAAACCAAAGGAGTTGAAAACATAGCTTCTCATTCAGCATCAGAGCCCGACCTCAGAAATGCTCTACAAGACGAGAGGGCAAAGATTCCAACAGAAAGGCTCCAAAGGGAAGATGTTAGAATTGCAAAGGATTGGGGCAACTACATATGTAAATACATATGTCTATATATTTAGAATACAATGTCATTAAATTTTGCTTGTGTTAACAGTCAGATGCACGTGTCAATATAGTATACGTTTTAGTTCCCTTCTGTAAATATAAGGATGCCCATTCTTCCCCTTTAACTTTCAATGTAGAAATGTTTCAATATGATTTTTTTAGTTACTCCACACTGTAACAAATAACTGGGATTTTAACAGTAAAAAACTACGTTAAATTAATTTAACGTACGTTAAATGCTACGTTAAAACCCCGTTAAATGGTTGATGGTAAATTCTGTTAAATTTACAGGTAAACACCGTAAACTGACATTTCCAGCATTCCCTCATTATCGATGATGTTTAGTGTGTGAATGTTGCTGAGCACCTTCTAATAT
>JAUCMT010000134.1:12161984-12187394 GCA_032357475.1 Enteromius thamalakanensis | reverse complement strand
ATATGTTACTATTTAAAGCTACTTGTGATGGGCCTTGGTTCATCATGTGACTTGCTCATCACCCTCTGCATTTGGCGCTTATCAGTGTATTTCAAAGGAACAAAATAGATTTCACTACTTTCATAGGCTGGTATATTACAATTATATCAGTTATTATGGTTTATTATTAGAAATTATGGTATTTAACTGTAAATTTAACAAAATCGTAAAACAAAAAATATTGTTACTGTATTTTTCACGGTTTTATTCTGGCGACCACTGCTACCGTTTTTTTACCGTAAATTTTACGGATTTTTTTTTTACAGTGCACTCTAAATGAACATTTTGTCATTAATCACCCCTATGTCTTTCCAAACCCATAAAAGCTTTGTTCATCTTTGGAACACGATTTTAGATATTTTAGATGAAAAATGGGAGGCTTGTGCCTGTCCCATTGACTGCTGAGTAAATCACACTGTCAAGAAAAGTACAAAAGCTGTCAACATCTGCTATCAGTGAACTATCAGAGAGTTATGAGGTGACAAGAATATTTATGAAGTGACAAGAATACTTATTGTGTGCAAAGAAAAAAAAATTACGACTTTATTCAACAATTTGTCACATCTGCATCACTATAGTGCCTTTTTGGAGAATATTCGCTATACACAAATAGCACACACTGTATTGTGTCAGCTCGGTCACCAGGATGTGTCTTCTACATTTATTTAAACCTTAATCTGAATCAAAAAATGGCAGATCTGTGTGCTTTGGCTGACAAAGCTTTTAGGGGTTTGAAATGGCATGGGTAAGAAATTTTCATTTTGGGGTGGAGTAACCCTTTAAGTCTCACAGGTTAAAAATGTAAGTTTTTTCAGTTAACTTACTCTATACGCTGTGGTATTTATGACAAAGCATGATAAAACTAACAGAATCTATTATTTTTTTTAAATATTGCAATCAACTGTCTTATAAAATAGCTCTTGAAATACATTTTGAAAAATTGGTGAAACCTCACAGTTATAAGCACAATCATATGCTACAACTGTTTCTGCAGCTTTTAATCTAGCACAGTTACGATGTAAATGTAAAGAAACGGCAGCGCCACAGTCAAATGTGTTCTAGTTACAATACAGGGAATCTGGGAACGTCAGATCTATGCAGCACACACCACCCAGCCAGCTGCAGACTGGCTCAGAAAAGCCCCTCTCCACTCTCTGATTTCATGTAACCATATTGAGCCTCATGTCAGAGGGCAAAAAATATTCTGTATTCCCAAAAATACCCTGACAGAGAATGCACTCAATTCACAGTGACAGGACACATACAAGGTTTTATCTTCAAAACTATTTGTTCATACGAGACATGTCCTCAACCCAATACATCGTCCAACAATCCATCAGACCACTGTATTTCTCTTTCAGCACATTTCTTTGATCACTCATCTACAGCTCCAGTGGAATGTGCTCATGTGAAAGAAACCTGCATGAACCCTCGTAGCAGTTTGGATAGGAATTGTACCTGCCCTTTCTGGCAACCAACTCACAGCGAGCACAAGAGATCACAACGAGCCAGATAGCCATTCTGCCGAAGGGGAGGCAGCAATAGCAGAAGCTCCCGATATAACAGACTGACCTGGATCCTTTTTCAGCACAGAGAATGTGGGGGTAGAAACAGCCTCAGGCCTCTAGAGTCAAACTCAAACTGCAAGGCTCCAATAGGTGTTCTGTGTTTGACGTTATGGAGCCAAACGCCCTACTTCACAACTAAAAATGTTGTATTAAGGTGTCATTTTGCTGAGTAAACATGTCACTGAAAGATGCCTGTGATATACTAACTATAGTACGGTTTAAAAGTTTGACGTCTTAGATTTTTTACATTTTTCAAAGAAGCCTTCTGCTCACCAAGGTTGAATTTATTTGAACAAAAATACAAATAAAAAAAGTCATAGTGTGTATGATATTAAAAACGTTTTCCCCATTTAATATGTTTTAAAAGGAAATGTAGTTGTTTTATGATTCGTTGTTAATTAGAAGGTCATTAGTCTTTACTGTCAGTTTTGATCATATGCATGCATCCTGAATAAAATACTTCATTCTTGCTAAAACAAAAACTGACCATAAATGTCTGAGCGATTTTTTAGCCTTAGTCAAAAGTGAAGAAATAAAGACTGCATGATTTCTAAAGAAACTGATAAAATAGTTAGCAACAAAAGCACCACAAGTTTGTAAGTACTTTTTCTCTCTATGCAATAGAAATGAGCGGGCTCCAAATTAATGTTCTTCACAATATCTTTCGTGTTCCACAGAAGAAACAAAGTTACACAGGTTTGAAATTATATTAAGGTTGAGTAATTGACAGGATTTTAATTTTTGGGTGAACTGCTGCTGATACAGTCACAAAAACCAGCTGAAGGCATATCAACTAAACCTAAAGCTTTACTCCAACTTTTGAAGTCAAACTAAACAATTAGGTATTTTCACTCCAGAATCAAGGTGCAGATAAGAATGAGTGACAAAACAAGGAAAGCAGAGTTCAAAAAGAGAGAATGATGACAGGTGTAGTGTTTTATCAGTTGCTGTTGACAGTCGTGCTCAGAACTCACTGGAGCTAAAGGATGTGACACCCGCATGCCCGACGACACCCCTGCTAATTATAACCGCCACATTTAAAGAGGAGTTGCAGTCAAACTTCCACCTCAACCTTGAAAATTACATTTTCAAGTAAGAGTTCACTCAAAATTAAACTTCTGTCATACTCACTCTCATTGTGTTCCAAACATGTATGAGGTTAATGCTTTCATGCAGCACTGAGTTTAGCAAAACGTTCAAATTTTAGCTGATATTTAGATTAGCTGCATTCTGTTGAGAGGACTTGTCATATAGACAAATTTACATTAAATGTTATTTTGGAACCTGGGAGACCCTGCTCATTTAATGTCAACAAGGTTTCTTATTCTGTGTGCAATGCAAGACAGAAAGTTGACATGAGACCTTATGTAAGATTTAAATGCAAAATCCTACATTTGTGTAACAATGTCTCAAATACGCGAAAGATTTCACATTTAAAATCTTTACATTGACTCCAAAAGGTTTTCAGTAATTGTAAATGTAGAAAGGAAACTTCTGAACTTCCGTCCAAGTTGTAACTAGAATTGGGGAGAACGCGCAGGTGTGCTAAGACTCATTTTGAAGACTCGCATACCTCTGCAAACTTGCTATCATTCATGTTCAGCAATAAACAAACAAACAAACAAAAAAGCCCTTCAAAATACCAAGACACAGGTGGTTTAGATGAACTAAGTTATACAGTATTGAAGCATGATATTCATGATTCAAATGATTGGGGCCACATTTTTTATGTACTTCTATTCAAAATGAATGCATTACTATGATCTAATGTGACAGTTAGACATTTATGATGTTATTAGAGGACTTCTGTTTCAGGAAAGTGCCATTCTTTTGAACTATATTCACCAACGAATCCTATGACAAATGTATCATGAGAATCACCCAAGAACTGGTTTTTACATTGGTAATAATATAAAATATTTCATGAGCATCATCCGAATAATTTCTAAAGGATTGCGACCCTGAAGACTTTGTTGTCATAGGAAAAAATATATATTTTAAAAATTGTAATAATGTTTCACAATATTACTTTTGAACAGTGTACGTGTTTACAATTAGTGGCAATCAGCCATGAAAAACATTCTTCTCAAAGCAAAGCAACCATGCATACATTTGTCTGTAGACATATAGCTCGGTCAACAACATCAATAAATATTACGAATTGTATAACTATCAGACAGACCTAATTTCTCATGCAATATTGTTCAGAGGAGCAGCAGGCTTATCTGAATCCCAAGTGCCTGGCAAAATAAACAAAAAGGGCTTTTCATGATAAGGGACCATTCATCATTTAAAAAAAAGAAAACAAATAAATAGACTGTTTGAGGTTCGATTATAAAAGAGTAGGCTTTACTCACTGGTCTCATATGACATATGTCTAACTCTCCCTATAGAAACCAACTGATCCATAGCATAAGGGGAACCCATTTCTTTATTTACAGTCACGTTTGGTGTGGAGACAATTTACACTCTCCTTGTCCTGGCCTTACAATATTAAATGGTATTTTAAGAAAGAATATGCGAGACATTGTTGAAGAGCGTACCAAGTGATGAGTTGCTAGCAGAAGTCAATGAGTTTGGTCCCCTATACAGTGTAAACACGCTGAGAATCAGGAACCTTGCCAATAAGGTATGACCGATGGGCAAGCTACCAATAAAGAGACGGCTGAGATAAAAAGCAGCTGCAGTTTGTCAAAAGGACAGCAGATAGTACTTTACTCAATGCCTTTTCCTAAGCTACTGGATTCATCAGCATCAGCAGTCCATCAGCCCATAAACAGTAAGCAGACCTGTCTGTCTCCTTCAGGTCACTGTATGCTGTGAGACAAACTTAAGACTTTAAAAGCAAAGTAGGTCTACAGTGCTAATAAAAAGTAAAAGTACAAAAATAAAAAACACAGAGTCCATTCTCAATGAGAGATTACAAGCGCTTAGTGAAGAGGATGAGTTATACTGACTTATACTTACATAAAACCTGCAGCATACATAGGTCTGACTTAAACTAAGATCTAAGATTAAACTAAATCAGTAACACAAGTTAAACAAGTTTCTTGACACTGACAAAAAAGATGAAGCTGAATAAAAAAAAAATGGCAATGCATCTCAATGTACAGTAGCATATTTTTATGAAAAAGTTACCAAATGTTACCAATTCCACTATGTTAATGGAAATTAATGAAAGCTCTGTGTCATATGGTGATTTTTTAGTTTTTAAATTGGCAAAAGAAAAACAAAGCATAAAAAACATACAGAGCATAATGTTGAGATATGTGGTAACACTATATGGGGTAAGTTGTCACAATGGAAATCTTCAACAACAACAAAAAAACTTTTAATACGATTTTCAGCTAATTTTAAGCAGTAAAAATCATCTCATGAAATATGTAATACACAACCCTGGCGCCATTATAAAATATACAAGTTTGTTTAATAAGGAACTGGTCACTACATTGTCTGAAATGATTGCATTGAACAAGTAATGTTTCAAGCCAAAATTCAAAACAAACATATTTGTGTAATCAAAAACTTCACTCTAAATATAAGGCAACTCCCCTACTGCTTGACTTTCTTTTCAAAAACAGCAAACACAGACTTGCTTGATAAACTTGAAATATATACGATTTAGCAAACGAATGAAAGTAATTGAAAGCAAGCAAATTAAGCAAAAAGGCGAGTAATGTAATCAAAGACAAACAAAACCTCCAAAGAACAATGAAGAACGGACAAGTATAAATTTCCAAAGCTCTGAGGGGATGTTTAAAAGTGATGACACAGAGGGGTGTGGCGTCAGCATGGGCTCCATGTGTCTGGACCATCACAAAAGCATTTTATCCCACTGTTGCGGCTGAATCTGGGTAGTTGTTTTAAGACTGATTTAAAGGTTTAATTAAAATGCACTGTGCGAGAATGGTATGGTTATGGTAATACGGATTCAGAAATAAATGTCTGGAAGAAATACATAATTCAGTCATCGTGCCAATAGTGCTGCAATTTAAACACACAGCAAATTAATTTCTCCAAAGAAGCTTCTACACTAAAAAAAAAAAAAAACATATTTGTAAAATATTAAATACACTACCATTCATAAATCGTCCTCTTTTTAATTTTGAAATTAATTGATTAATGACAAAGTCTTTCACAAAATGCGCTGAATATGGCGGTTTCTAACGTTAGTAGCAATTCACAAGTTAAGCAATGGTAATATATATAATAATATATATATAAATTTAATAAATATATAAATATATATATATATTTTTTTTTCACCATTTTTATTTCATCCATAGCCCCCTATGCCTCATAAAAAACGACAGGGAACACAAACCACCAAACACAAACATTTGCCTTAATGCAAATTTCTGGTCTTTCTGCTTTTCACGTACAAACGTTTAAGTAGTTAAACTTACCAATTACAATGCAGATACCCACAGTGTTCCCATCGATTAATGTGCGCGTGAATTAATTCTCCTCATTAGCAACTGGTGAAGCATGTGTATCATGTCAGATGCGATATAAGGACTCTACGCACGTCTCTGTCCAGCACACACTGCTTATTTCCACGCACCTCTAAATCCCAATCCATTCAAACACTGCATGTGAGATCGGTCTTGCCGTATTAACAGGCATTATTAAAACACATTAAAACACGGATCGCGGGTATTTCTGTGCACAATTCGCCGAACACTGAAATCCGAGCACACTGGATCTTACCGGTGAGTTTGTTTACCGCAGTTTCATTGCAAGCTCGCAGCCGCTCGATGCACAGTAAACTACGGTCTAGTCCTGCCTCTTTGGAGTAAATCCCTTCTCGATTTACGGAATTTACCGAGCCCAGCCGATCACTAAAGGTGGGACTAGAGGAAATACGTCACGCAGACCGGAATTCAGGGAAATGTAGTCCTGGAAAGTAGTCGGCCTCTGCTGTGTATTAATTGTGTTTAGATAAGTTTAACTGACATTTTTTTTAATTGTAAATTTATTATTTAAAATTACTATATTTGAAAATATAATACAACATTTATTCACTCAATTAATTAACAATGGTTTATAAGGTGTTTAAATAAATTAATTTTTCTTTCTTTGTATATGTTCCCCCGTACACACAAAAAAATAAATAAAACAAATACAAATGTCATTGGGGCAGAAAGTTATACCTCAAAAAGGTATACTTTTTTACCTTATTTACCCCTTAAAGATGCATACAAGTACCTTAAAGGTATAAACAGAACTTAACGAGTAAAGATGTCAGTACATTTTCCAGTGGGTATCACCCCCAGGGACAGATTTGCTAAATTGTTTTCTGAGAGGACTACCTGCACCACAAACACCTCCCATTTTTATAGATATAAACATTAGCTTGGCTGCTTAAAACCATTCCACTCATTACTTTATTTCATTATAAATAGTTTAGTTACATTTCTAGAGCGAGAAACATAGAGACTCGTTGTTTTTTTCTTTCTTTTTTTTTCTCGGTGTTGTAAATCAGCTTCCCTGTTTTTGGGGATGCAGCCTTAAGTCATGGGTTGTGTGATCAGGCACCTGGAATGTATTATAGATGTGTTGACCCAACAAAGCTCGAACAGGGGTGAGTCCACAACAGCATTCCACAAATTCTATTGAAAACACCTCTCTTGTCCTAAAAACTCCTCTCTGTTACCCTCATGAAATATGTGGCTTTCAGGTTGTATTTTGACAATGTATCGCCAAAAGCCTTGCAACCTTGAAAGCATTTCTGATAATATTCATTGTCACAAAATGTAATTTCAGACCAATAAACCACTATACCTTTTGTCTGTCTGTGCCTAAATGCTGCTCTCTATGGATTAAAGTTTGGCATTACAGCATGGCCGTGGTTTATGTTTGTTGTTTTATTTTGATGTTACCATGGGTTCAAGATGGTGCTCTTTCAAGTTGTTCTTCAACATTCTTAAAAATAAAAGTGCCTCACGATGACATTGAAGAAGCTTTAAGTCTAAATGGTTCCATAAAGAACCTTTGACATCTGAAGAACCTTTCTGTTTCTCAAAAGGTTCTTTGTGGTGAAAGAAGATTCTTCGGATAATAAAAAGTTAAGAAAGAGATGGTTCTTTTAAGAACCTTTGACTGAATGACTTAATGGGTGTAATAGAAATAAATAACTAAAATAAAATAATTAACAAAACAAATTTAGGGCAATGAATTATATTCCATTCCTTTATTTTCCTGTAGGCCTACATGTCCAAATCTGTTGAAAGCCATTTATTTTATTGACATGCTTATTTCAGAACTAAAACTTTAAGTGTCCATGAAATGTTCAAACTAAACAGTTTTTTTAGTAATTTTAAAGGTTGACAGGTAAGGCGCCTATGAAGCCATTCACCCGTAGATGGGGCTGTTGCTCTCATCTTTCACTTGAATAATAAAAACGCCAGCTGTCATTCCCATGACAATGAATTTAGCGTTGGTGGGGTTGAATATAGGGTGCATTTGCTATTTGTCATTTAAAGCTCCACCCAGATTATTTTCTTTTTTTGTATTCTTCTTTACCTGTGGCTAAAACTAACAGCCAAACACAAAACAAAACAATGGAGAAACACAATACACATATCGCATACTGTATTTGCATGAGAACTTCATCATCATCAAGTAATTTCACGCGCTGTGTGCAGCATCCCGCATATTACAATTGTTTTTCTTCTAACAATATAAATAGATATTATTTACATCTTTTATAACAGTTTAACAGGCTAAATTATATTTTGTCATGAAACATATGTGCATGCACTATACTAAGTCTGTGTACAGACAATATAACTTGTGTTTTTCAATATCTGATTACAGGCTTAAGATTCTTGACAACATGTTTGGGTTTAAAACATTCAGCACAAAGACAAAAAGCAACGTGTTTCAAACATCACAAGATCAACTTGCAACCAGATTCCCTGGGGACCACGTGGACCAGCCTTTCTGAAGAGCTTACAAACTTGTCCCTGAAGGAAAACCACAACCAGGAGACAAACAGAGAGTGTGATGGATGCATGGAGGTGGGGAAATGCATTTTCAGTTACAGTCAGGCACATCCAACTTTATTTCAGCTAGTATTTCCTATTGATTCAACATGTATAAGCAATGATTAATGATTAATCCATAGCATATTTACATTTTGGTAGGCTAGAATGCGGTTATTCTAAAGTGAGAAATTAAAGTAAACAGTAATTCTATATCTTCCACATAAATAAATAATCTTCTTCAATGCATTTGGTTAACAAATGAACATCAGTACACTTTCACTTTGCGATCCGTGTTCTTGTATTAACTAGCCATCCTGCTGATGGGACGGTAATCGCAGCGACCCCTGATCCAGACAGTGTGAGTAGATCACCGAACGAGTAGATATCGCTGTATACGCCTGTCATCCAGGGAGGGAAGTAACCTTATCAAATGCGTATTGTGGCTTTTTAGCGCGTTATCTGCGACAGGGTCGCAATCGTTCCCGGCTCACCATGGTGTTCGAGTCTTTAGTCAGTGATCTCTTGAACAGGTTCATAGGAGATTATGTTGAAAACCTGGATAAGTCGCAACTCAAGATTGGCATATGGGGAGGTAAGCGTTTATTCGTCAAAACTGTCTACATTAGTGCAAAGAAACACTCGTTTGCTGCTTCGGATTGTTGTCTGTATCGATAAGCAGTGCACGCTAGATGTACATTTACTGCAGTCTCATTTAATGTCTCTCGTGCTGGATTGGTGTCTGTTCTGACTGGCAGTCTGTCAAGTTGCTTGCCCAAAGGAGTCGTTTTCCTTAATAGTCGTTAAGGAGGCGATAAAACACCTATTATTTGTACTGTTTACTTCCATTATGTTTTAGCCTTTGTGTAAAAGGATTACAGTCACTCTCGTTACATTTTCGTTTACATTAATATTACATGAGATAGTTGTCTTTTAGGAATGGCACAGAAAATTGTTCTCAATTATTAGCCGAGCAGATGCATGGAGTCATTATTGCTGCTGTTTGTTCTGTTTTGTTGAATTTGTGCAAGTGAAGCTCAAGGTGGCCACGCCTTCATAGATAATAATAATGATAAGTTAAATCATGTCATTAATTTCCCTAAGCAAAACCTGAAATTCTGCACTTACTCGTTATGTCATACATTCAAAATGTCTTTGGAAAAATAGAAAAACTTGGGGCACTGTATTACTCTCGATTTATCTTGACAGCCCCAATCATCACTAACCTATGTAAACAGTTTTACATTGTATAAACTGTTTATGTTACAAAAATTATTTGTCATACACTAACATTGATGGGAACATGACCCTTTCATTCTCTATGTGGTCAATGTATTTTTATTGTTTACAGGTTTAAATGCAAATATGTGTGTTCACTCAGTTAATGTTAGTGTAGGTATAGGCTTTGAAAGGAGTCATTCATCAAATTACTGTCATTCTGCTGTGTGGTTATAGTCACTTTACAGGATGTGTCAAGGCTGGAACAACTCCAACTAGATTCTTTTAGATAAATTCCAAGGATAGATCGAAACCATGTTCATTACAATCATAGGAAACATAATGGCATGAAAACTAAAAGCATTTTATAGATCCTACCGTGAACAAGTCATCAGTTTATTTGTTTCGTATTGAATTTTTTTGACCTCATAATTTATCATGAAAATATCATAAATTGTCATTGTGAGTGGATCTCCCGGTGGAAATGTCAGGCTCATTTTTTTAATCCACATCTCAAAATTCAACCAGCAGCAATGCACAAAACCAAGTACCTGCCCTTCAATTTTCTTTTTTGCTAGTCTGTTATACTTGGATTTACCTGTAATGCAGATCAGTCACCACTTTCATTTTATTTAAAAAATGATCAGCTGTTGTTTAAAATAAGAGAAGGAGAGGAGCAAAGAGTTTTTGTATACTGAACAATCAGCCTTCATAGGTGTGTCAGACTCAGTAGGGGTTTAGACAGTCCTTGGCCAGATCAGCATGGGCGCCCTGTTTTTCTGTCAGCATGCAGTTTATACGGTGACCTCTTTATCCCAGCATCAGATAGGCTGCACTGGTTGACATTTATTTCTTTTCTGTGATGCC
The DNA here is from genome assembly GCA_032357475.1 of Enteromius thamalakanensis. Lineage (NCBI taxonomy): Eukaryota > Metazoa > Chordata > Actinopteri > Cypriniformes > Cyprinidae > Enteromius > Enteromius thamalakanensis. The sequence goes on along the minus strand of JAUCMT010000134.1, from coordinate 12,176,716 downwards.
AGTCCAATTACCGTCGGTGTCAGAAGTGGTCAGTCATATTAGGATACAATTGTTTATGCATTTGATAGTGGCATTTCTTATCGGCGATGCTTCAGATGTTTATATGGATGGCTTTTAGACAGAGACTACTTGTACAATCTGCAATATACATTATATAGCGTGAATGAGATGAAATGTACAATAGAGTGACTTTTATATTTTTATTTCATTTTTTAGGAAATGTGGTGCTGGAAAATCTGAGAGTGAAAGAAAATGCTTTGGTAAGTGTGTTTTGGAAAATATTCAAGGAAGATATTTTGAAACCATTGACTTCCATAGCATGTTTTTCCTACTATGGAAGTCAGTGGTGACCCAAAACAGCCAAACTTTTTTCTAAATATCTTCCTAACATAATTAACATGCTGCAAAATGTGAGATAAAGTAAAACACACAACACTAAAAGAACTTCTTTATCTTGATAAGAGAGCGTGCATGTTTGTGTATGTGGCGCTGTGGTTAGTGGCAGACACTTAAACATGTGCTGAATCAAGACTGTGCTAAAGCAATGAGGTTTCCTGATCTTACCACAACTAAATTTGTAATACGTTTTACTATGTATGGATTTCTAATATTTCAAATCCATTTTACCCATTTATTCTTATTCTTTAGAGCGAGTTTGATGTCCCTTTCAAAGTGAAGGCTGGTCAGATTGGTGAGTATTCAAATGTCACTTTATCAGGAAAGTTAAACCTGCAGGGAGTTGTAAGATACACTGTCATGCAAAAGTATAAAATGTGCAGTATTCTGGCTTATGTGTTGATAACCTGTAACCATGGAGACTGAAGAGAGAAAAAAATGTCAGTGTTCAGTTTGTTGAATTGCACTTCCTGTTTTGTGCTGCTGTAGAGAGATAATGCTGACTGATTGAACTGTGCAGTAACAGTCTAATAAAATGATTTTATTTCACGGCTTGATGTTTGTTTGCAGAGGTCACGCTTTAAATCTAATAAAGACCGCTGAGCAGTAGTAAAACTTGTTGTAAATTGAAGTTTGTGGTCTATTTTCAGTTCACAAATTTTCCTTAATAGGTTTGAGGTTGAGTTTAAGCAATTTTTGAACAAATACTTCGCTTCATGAATAAATCACAATAGAGCTGGAGGTTTAGGTAGGGCGTGGAAGCAATACACTCATGAAACATTTTAGGCTTCCTGGACTAGTTAAAATGACTTTAGTGGTGTTGTATAAAAGTTGTACAGCAAACATCACAACACAGATATCTTGCCAATAAAAGGAAGCTTGTTAAAGTCAGTTCATGTTATCACATGATCCAGTCAGATGACTTGGACAGTGTCCCAAGATTTCCAGCAGTAAATAGTAATTGGTTAATAAGGATGACATGCTAGCACTGTGAAATTCCTTTCATATTTTCTACCTTTTACAAAACCTTCATTTAAAAAAAGATCTGCTTGTTTTGCTTTATTAAATGTGCTTGATTTTTAGACAAAAGTTGTCCAATAAACCAAGATCTGGAAAGCAACAAAGTTTTTTTTATCCATGTTTAAGGTTATATTTGCCCTCATTCTTCAACAAAACTTCCCAACAAGTCATTTTGAACAAAACTAGCTTGGAATCTGCCTAGTCACCATGCTTGCATTGTTCTTTACTAATGTCTTGTAACTGAGACACAAGGAATAGCATAAAGCTAATGGTTTGAGAGGGTTATATATGTGTAATTCAAGTGCTTTTGTCAGACTGAATTGAAAATGTCTTCTCTTTAGGTAAACTGACTCTGAAAATCCCGTGGAAAAACCTGTACAGTGAGGCAGTGGTGGCTACATTAGATGGATTATACCTTCTGGTGGTTCCCGGTGCAAGTGAGTGCTTATAGTTATTTTGTTTTACTTATTATGTTCTCTTAGTGCAACGTGTTTTTTAATGTGGAAGTTGTTTTTATATCTAGCCTGAAGCACCACACTGTTTATTTCATGGCACTTTACTGCAGTAATTCATCTGGAAAATGCTTTCATGTATTGTTATAACAAATCCTCTTAGAAATTAATTGGGTGATTTATTTGGGTAGATGGATTCCTGCCTCTTAACTGAGGGGTGTGTAGTGTCTTGCATTATACAACGTTTCATTAAACAAAGAACATTTAATTATCACTCACAAAATATTGTAAACTTATAATGCATAATATACGATTGTAATAATTTGTAATACACAGTGCTTTTAATAATTACTATTATAAAAATCAGTCAGTGACACTTGCATCATCATCTTAGACCCATTTGAAAGCTATGTGAGGATTTTTTTTAAAATTTATATATATATATAGGAGCAATTACACATATATTGAATACTACATTTCTTTAATGCAGTATAGAATTTCAGGATCACATTGGCTGCTTCAACTGATATTGTCTTTTACATGTTGCAGCTGAGTCTAAGTTATTTTCCTCACCTCACAATGGTAAGCCAGGTGAAGAAGGTGGGTATAGCAGGGTGGTGGCTTGGTATCCGGACCGTTAAACTGTGTATCTGAATCTTTGATTATTATGGCAAAATTGCCTTACTTACTGTACCTTTGGTTACAAAGTTTAATCCTATAAATACAAGTGTTTATTCGAAGAGCCCTTGATAGCATGTATTAATTGACAGTGTATCAATCAAGAGTTTTGAGAGTGTTCAAATTCGGTATTGATCTTGGAAACCATTTTTCTATTCTTTTGGAATCTGCTTCGTCTTGATCAGTTCTGTATAATGCATGTTCTGTAAGTAAAATGGAGTAAAATGATTTTTCATTTATTAAGCATGAAAGTCTGCTACTTTCTATCTGTCTTTTGCAATTAAAACAGTCACCTTCTACCTGCCAATCAAAAGTGGTTCCTGTTTTGAGATTACAAAAGCCTTTATCTTTCAACGTTGCCAAAAGATGCATAGATGCAAACTAGATGCAAAATTTGAGTTTTTTTATTATTGTAACCAAAATCTAGCATAGAGCAGCATATTATTAATTGGGGCTAACTCTGGTTTATTTGCACTATTTTACTGTTGATTACTACTTAATAAAAAAAAAAGAATAAATAAAACTAATTTGACCTAAATCAAATGACAAAACCACAAGTTTATTTACAATATATTTTCTATTCTGATGAGTGTTCATACTTTGTAATTTTTTTTACGTCTCTTGTTGTATTTGTCTATGTGCACTCAAAGCTTCAATATCAAGTGCTAGCACACTTGCCAATAAAGCTCTTTCTGATTCTGATGAATATACTGTATATCTAATGGATTCAATTGCCTCAGGAACTCCAAAGAACCTATAGACCAAAAATAAGTGGCAATTTCTTTGTGTGTTTGATCTTCATAACTGTCTCTTTTATTACTCTAGTGAAGAGATATAAACAGTGTCAACATAAACCATAGTAGGCATTACGTTTTTTGTTCCTCACATGGATTGGTCTGAACCGGTCCTTCCTGATAGAGCTTCGATGGTGGATGCATAATCAGAGGACAAAGCCACAATGAAAATCTTAAGTCTGCTTGAATGAGCAGCATTAGACTGTAGCTACTTATAAGCCACAGTTCAAATCGTGGGAGATGGTCATCGTAAAATGCTTTTGTTATTACATGGTTGACTGAGCTTCCAGTGTTTGGTTTTCTGTACGTTTATGGGTATGACAAACACAATGTTAGGTGGCAGTGGTGAAAAACACATTAGTAATAAATGAGGTGTTATTGATATAAAGGGTGCCTTTGATGTTTGTTTATCTCTAACTGCGTATAAATTGTGTATTTAAAGCGATTAAATATGATCCAGTTAAAGAAGAGCGTTACCAGCAGGAGACCAAACAGAAGGAGCTTCAGCGCATTGAAGAAACCCTGCAGCTGGTCGCACGCAGAGGTGAGGAATCCTTGTCTGTTAGTATGCGAAAGATATACCTTCTTCACTTAGCACACAGTCATCTTTTGCATTAAAATGTGCCAGTTCTCTTTTTATGCTCTGTGTACAATTCATATGCAGTTATTGAAAGGATACCTATTAACGGGTGTTCATCCTTTTATTTAATCCCATCCAATTATACCATAATCATCCTGCTTCAACTTCATTTCATTCCTCCATTTACAGTATTTGAGTTTGCACATTAATTCTGCTTATATCAGATTGCCTCGGCTGATGTTTTTGCCTGCTTTAGATCATCTTCTAGCACTAACTTAAAAGGAAAGCAATATAATATGGCAACCCTTTAAACCTCTGTGACCACTTTCTCTTTAACAGGGCATATGAAGTGAGTTACTTGTATGTTACAATATTAAAGCTCTTTAGGAAAAACAAAAATAAAGAAACGTTGTTTCAGACCATATAAACTCCCTTGTAGTTTTCCAGGGTCAGTCTAACCAGCATCCCAGAAATCCCCATTATTAGGAACACTTCTTCTTCTTTGTTTTGTTTTTTTCTATAGCTTATTACATTTAAAAAACCCTTTTTAATACTTTAGCTTTATTTGAATATCGTAAGGTTATTACAGTACTATTCAAATGTTTGGGGTCTTTTTGTTTTTCCTTGGAAAGAAATTAATATTTTTATTCAGCAAAAATACAATAAATGAATCTACAGTAACCAGTAACATTTGTAATGTTACCAAAAATGTTTTTTAAATAAATGCTGTTCTTTTGAACAATGAATAATTCACAATTTCATAATAAACCATTATTAGCATGATATCTGACACTTAAGACTTGAGTAATGGCATCAGCTTTCCCATTATGAATGAAACATTTAAATATTAAATACCCATTTATATGTCAGTGGCCTCAGTGCATCAGAACATTAGTTTATTAGTATTATTATCATTAGTGTAATATTAGTGCATCCATACATTAATTCCTATATTCATTCATGTATCAAACCACCCATCCTTCCATCCATCCATCCATCAATCCATCCATTCAGATCTCTAGCCCTAACAGTTGTGTGTGTTTGCTTTGTGCTGCATATGATGGACGGCAGACTCTCAGACTGGAGAGTTTGTGTTTAATCTGGAGAGTTATGTGTATAAGAATCCACCACGGGGTATGTACAGACCCATTCCTGTAGCAGGCTAGTCATACGCCCATCTCAAAGAAACTTTTTTTTTATTTGAAAGTGTGCATTGTGGGTGTATATGTGCAAACATTTTTTTTTCCCACTACTTGGTGTGCTTTGGTGCCGGTCTTTGTTTGTTTAATTCAAGTGCGTGTGTTTATTGTTGCGCTCGTTCTTTTCTACCTCACCAACTTTTCTCTCTTTCCCAATGCTGCGCTTGGTAAGACAAAGGACGTAAGCTTAAAAAGCGTAAAAAACCCTTTAGGAGATCTAAAAAGTATGAACATAAAGCAGGTGGGTGGCCCAGGCGACTCAACGACTGTGATCATGGCAAATATGAGGAAATAATTTTAATAGTTTTATTCTGTTTGTTGACCCAGTGTGTTTGCATAAGTTTTAGATTGCATTATGTATTAGAATGACAAATCGGATGGAGTTATGATGCGGTTACTAAATTATTTTTAATTACAGAGAAGCCCCAGGATGAAAAGAAGGACACATTTGCTGAGAAACTGGCTACACAAGTGATCAAAAATCTCCAGGTCAAAATCACCAGCATTCACATCAGATATGAGGATGATGTAAGTGTCGACTCTCTGTATAGTTCAGCGACACAAGTTATGTGTATTTTTGAACATGCACGTATATTAATGAAGAGAATTAGATTATATGTTTTCATTTTCCATCTGTGCTTTAGGTGTCAGATCCTCAAAGACCTCTTGCTATGGGCATGACTCTTTCAGAACTCAGTCTACAGGTGCTCTTTCAAAACTCATTCATATAAACGTCACAAGATGAAGATCACTTGCAATTACAATGTATATGATATGAGCAGTTATTATATGCATGCTCTACTCTTTCAGTACATCCTTAGTTTTTCTCTCTTATAGACAGCAGATGAGAACTGGAAGCCTTGCATTCTAAATGAAGCAGCCAAGATCATCTACAAGGTAGACCACCAGAGTATAAGTCTCATATGTCTAATAATAACACAATCTCATAGTACAGCTGTGTTTGTGTCTAACTTGTGTTTGTATGTAACCTCTAAATAAGCTGGGACGCCTGGAGTGTTTTTGTGCCTATTGGAACGTGAACAGCCCAATCTTCTACAAAGGTTCATGGGAGGAAATAGTGGTAATGTGCCCTTTTTTTTCTCCTAACAGCTGAGCTCTAAAGTGTTGTTTAATTGAGATTTTCATAGTGTTGAAGACTACTATGTTGCAAATGGAGCACCACATTAAAAAGTTTAAAAACTGATCTGTCATCATTTCCTCACTCTCATGTTGTTTTAAACCAGTGAGACTTTTGTTCCTCTTCGAAACATCAAACCAAAAATAAGATGCTTCATATAGACATTGATTGTAAAAGTAATCTTTAGGTAGTTTAATCCAGTTTTTCTGAAGAGACACATAATTGCATATAAACATTCATTAATGTATATACTGTACATCAATGCATATAAGAGCATGTCAAATAGGGTCTCCCACAATTGCTTTATGCACAATAATCAATGAGCTTCCATTTATCATATTTGTTTTGCTCATTGAATACTGTATGTGCTAATTAGTGTTTATATGTGAAACAAAAATATCACAGGTTTCATTCAAATATTTAAATTTGTTTTTTCAATATGAATGAAAATCTTAAAGCAACATGAGGGTGAGTAATTGCTGACAGAAATATGATGAACTCGCCCTTTCATTTAGAAATCCTGTTATGCCCAGAGGTCGCAAAGAAACAACCCACCTGCTTCTAGTTGTGTGTGAAAAGTGTGGGAAGATCTGACAGTGCTTACAGACAACCAGTACAAAATGTCCTTTAGTCAGTGAAGGTGTATTTTAAAAATGTTGCAATTTAATGGGTTAGCAGTTACATTGCAATTACTGTAGTTACTAGAAAGAAACGAAGGATAAAACATAACAAAAGTAAATAATATATCAAGAAAGGATATAGTTTATTGTAAACAGCTATACTAAAAATCTTTGATCTTGTTGATGTAAACTCGTCCACTGAAAGCTGTAATGGTTAATCTGTCAGACTGAGGCGTCTGGGTAAGCATTTGATTATCTCTCATCAAGGCGTGTGACATCCAAGTTAAGCAGCAATGGTTGAGTTCGCTTAGCCTTCTTCTTCTTCTTAAGATACCATATACAGTATCTTAAATGAGTCAAATAAATAAATTAACAAATAGTTGTATTTATGGTTGAGCAATGTGTAGAGATATCTCTATTTAAAAATTAGCTCGAAATAGGTTTCAGTACAATGCAGACGTTGCATCTGATCAAATGGTGAATAGTACTGTGACTGTGGTTTGTGATGCACATCTCTGTGTGTTTGAGGGTGTAGTCTGTATAATCTGTGTGGGGGATTTTATTCTTACTGGGCAAGAGGATATACTCCCTTTTGTAAGAGGCCTAAGTACTGTACATGCTGAATATATTGTGCTGCATAAAGATGACCGAGCTGTCCACCTTATTGAGTGCGGATGGCTTCTTCAGTAACATAAAAATAAGATTTTGTTTAGATCTCTATGTTGTGCATGTATGTGGAGTCCAAAGATCAAATTTAAAAAATCTGGGATTTATTTATTAACTTGTTTTTTTAATCCTGGAAATAGATTCAGCAAATTTCTTTGTTCTATTTTTGAAGTCTGTAACAAGCACAAGTTCTCTTAGAAGTATTGTATTATTCTCAAATCATGCTAGATAATAGAATCACATTTTACACAAACCTTTGCAGTTCATGTAGCTCTATTGCTGTGATTTAAAACAATTGGGAACACACGACATACATATTGAGAAATAAAAATCTATTTAAATGTTTTCAGTGAAACATTTTTGCAATGAAAATAAAATAAATTTAAAGAAAAAGAACTCAGAGTATACATATGCATTATATGAGTATGTATTTGCATTTTAAAGTAGAGAAAAATATCTCAAAATCACCTTTTTGTGTTTGCAGGACAAGCTGAAAGTGGGAATCAGCTCAAAAAATGAGGAACTGCAAGGCTATCAGTACAGTATGTACTTTCATATTGCTACGTATTCTGTATTTTCTTATCCACAGAAAGATCATGGTTGTATTTACTATAATCTTGTCTGGAGCTGTTTAGTATAGCTTTGTTAGTATGTTTTGGAGTTGTGCTTAACTGAAGAGATACTAAAAGAATAGAAAGAATAGCTGTGTTACCTACCACAGCTTCATTTCCAAGTGCTATTTACACACTGTGTATCTCAAACGATACACGACACGCCTCCTTATAGCACACAAACTCCAGTAATTACAGTGTGTACGGTTTTGCAACAGCCCCACATATAAATATACTAGTTAAACCACAAATGCATCAAAACATTTAACATGCAAATGAATGCACTGAGCTTTTATCAATAAGGTATAATGAAATGATTTGATGGCTAAAGGATATATGACCAACTTTGCATTAAAAATCATTGCACCCATCATGATGAACTGATTTGTTTCTCTATACAGTTTTCAAACCCATATTTGCTTCTGCAAGGATGTGCATCAACCCTAATGCTGAAGTTGAGCTAAAATCACCCAAAGCAAACCTGCACCTCGAGGTTCAGAACATTGCAATTGAGATGACCAAGCCACAGGTATACAGTATGGCCACCATCATGTGTCTTAAGCATTAACTAGGATTCAAAAGTTTGGGGTTAGTAAGAATTTTCTTTTGGTCGTTTCTAGTATCTGTCTATGGTGGATCTGTTGGAGTCTATAGACTCCATGGTGAAAAATGCCCCCTACAGAAAGTTTAGACCTGATGTTCCAGTCCACAGAAACGCAAGGCAGTGGTAAGTGCACTGTGTGTTCATATGATAATGTTTCATTTGGCTGATTGATTGGAGCCTGGTATTTCTAACGTGGCCCCTTTGATTGGTCAGGTGGAAATATAGCATCAGCAGTATACTGGAAGTGCATATCAGGCATTTTAACCGAATGTGGGACTGGAAAAACATCAAGAAGCACAGGCACACTCTTAAGGCTTACAAAGCTGCATACAAAATCAAACTCACACAGGGCAAAGGCCGAGAAGACATGGAGAAACAGATCCAGGTATGAACTACTGTAGATGAGTAGGTTATCTAGATAACCTGACCATCTATAGACAGCAGTGCAACTGACACATTCAGTGGCAGGGCAGGCGGACGAGTAATTAATGACAGCATTTCATTTTTGAGTCACTTTAAATTGTTATGCTGAAATCATTTATAATGATTTTTAAAAAATATTTTAAAATGAATTGTTTGTTTTTCCTATATAATTTTTTATGTTTTACTATTTGTTTCACATTCATTTATTGTGTTTTTATTAAGGAGCTGGAGAAAGCTCTGGATGTGTTTAACATTGTATTGGCCAGACAGCAGGTTCAGATGGAGGTATGAAAAAATGTATCAAAACAAATGAAAAAAAAAATGTTTTTTTTTTATATTTTTCAACCGGTGTAATAAGTTAACTTTGTCTCTCTCCACAGGTGGTTCGGTCAGGACAGAAGCTGGTGGCTAAAAAGGCTGTCGCTCAAAAACAAAGTGGAGGAGGCTTCTTCAGCAGCTTTTTTGGCAAGAAAGAAGGGAAGAAGAAAGAGGAAGAGGAAGATAAAGAGCCCGAGAGTGAGAGTTAATCTTTAAAATAATTGCTAAGCTATGAATAAATGCAAATTTTTAATGTACATGTTCATGTTATTTTTTGTTTTTGTCAGGTATTGATTCCATCATGACTCCTGAAGAGAAAACAAAACTCTACACAGCCATTGGCTACAGCGGGAGCTCTCATAACCTTGCCTTACCAAAACACGTGAGAGGAAAATACTCTGTACTACTACCTTGTAAAGTCACAGTCACATTACTGTAGTTCTGTGAAATGAATTGCTGAATTGAATAAGCAAAATATTGCTAAGGTGTCCGCACTTTAATGAAAACAAAGTTTTACAAAGACAAAAAATGTGTCAAATACTGCATATCCTGCTTATGCTGGACATAAACTCACATGTTTATGTATATTTGTTTTTATGTGCAGTACGTAGCTGTGATTGTCAATTTTAAACTGTTGAGCACCTCAGTAACATTCAGAGAAGAGCCAGGCGTTCCAGAGATACTCAAAGTGCAAATGATTGACCTCAGTACGTCCATCTCACAGAGACCAGGAGCACAGGCCATCAGGTGTGTACAGCATTACACATACTTGCAGGGAAACCCTTAGCATTGGCCAACAATGTATATAAATATATAGCACTATATGTAAAGTATAGGCTTCAGTTGTGGGAAATGTGTGTTGTGTAGGGTGGAGGCTAAGCTGGAGCACTGGTATGTGACTGGTCTGCAGCAGCAGGGGGAGGTGCCGTCTCTCATAGCGTCAGTCGGAGACTCTGACTCCTCTCTGCTCAGCGTGCTGTTTGAGCTTAATCCAGAGAACAGCACCGCTGACCAGCTCCTCAGAGTCCACTCGCAGCCTGTAGAGATCATCTATGATGCTGTAAGAGACACACAAACACACTGTAGATATAAACATAAACATACTGTACACACACACACACACACACATATATATTATACATTGTTCTTAATGTATAATATATATATGATTATTATTATTTTATATTTTATATACCAAATATTTTATATATAGATATTTAGATAAATAAGGGCCATTCACACCAACGATGATAATTTTTAAGATAAAAATAAAGATGTATTTCTTTACAATGTTTCTCAGTATTATAGCACAGCAGAATCCACACCACAGTTATAATGATAAAGGCACAGAGAAACAATATCATTGGAATCACTCAGAATATATGTCCATTAATGTGGATGCTAATATTGTTATTGTTATAATAACCGTTCTTGGTGTGAACAGGGCATTACACTAGAAATTACTCCTGTTTACTGTTCCTTTGTTTGTTTTGTAGCTGACTGTCATCAGCATCACAGAATTCTTTAAGACGGGAAAAGGAGTTGATCTGGAGGTCATCACCTCAGCAACTCTCAGCAAACTCGAGGAGATCAAAGAGAAGACAGCCAGTGGTAACCCTCTCTTCATTTCCCATCATCCCCACAGAAATATTGTCATGTATGTGAGTAGTCATCTTTAACACTTTCCTCTTTGTCTTTAACCCAGGCTTGTCTCATATTATTGAGACGCGTAAGGTGCTGGACTTGAGGATCGATTTAAAACCCTCCTACCTCCTGCTGCCCAAATCTGGGTTCTATGATAGCAAATCAGACCTCATGATCGTTGATTTCGGTTACCTGCAGGTGAGGGAAGAGAGTAAAAAATATACTGTAAGAAAGAACTGTTTCTGTCAGTAACATCTGACTGTAAATATATGTGTGTGTTTGAAGTTAAACAGCGTAGACCAGGGCAGCCATCAGCAGATATCTGCCAGTTTCTCATCACTGGAGGAAATCATGGATAGAGCCTATGAAAGATATTCCTTGGAGCTCCGCAGTGTCCAGATACTGTACAGCAAATCAGGTAAACACAATACTACACAGGGAAGAACCCAAACTTCCTCCGCAAACTATTTTTTACAAGACGTCTATTCTTTTTGAAGGAGAGAAATGGAAAAATGCACGACTTAAAGGCTTCACGCATCAGCACATCCTGCAGCCGATGGACGTCACACTTCAGCTTGCTAAATGTATGGTGGACAAAGATTCCCGTATGCCCAGGTTAGCCCTCACTCTCTGTCGAGTCTCTCTCTTAATCATCATGGACATCATGGACAATGTTTCAAATGCACTAAGGTCTGTTTATTTCCAGGTTTAAATTATCAGGAGAGTTGCCGTTACTTCATGTAAAGATCTCTGATCAGAAGCTCCAGGGTGTTTTGGAGCTGGTGGACAGTATTCCTCTCCCTCAGACTACCTCAAGCCCTCCTAGCACCCCCACAGAAAAGGTCAGAAAACACAGAAACACTGGCTGATGTGTTGCTTCCTCTCACACTTAATAAGTCATGACTCATGAATAGTAGTTTCCTGGTAGGATGCCACAGGTATTTGATACTATTATCATTGCTGTTGTGTTTTTGAAAGCCATGAATATTTCAAACCCATGAAACTAATCGCAATGTACTAATTGCTTTTACAGTCATGTGCTAAGTCTGAAGTGCTACATGCTTTTATATTTAGTGAAGTTGTTGTGTGAGTGCGACAGTGCAGCTTCAGTCCCCACAGATTACTCAACACAGGAAAGACATTATCCACAATCAGCATCACTGTCTGGCATCTTATTAGTCAACTTACTGCCTCAACGAGCAGAAAAAGCCCTTACTGGTTTACTTTGCTAAGCAAATGTTAAAGGATGTTCTAGATATTATCTTCTAGTACATTTAAATTCATAAATATCTAGCATTCAAACGTTTGTGATCAGTAAGATTTTGTTTTAAGAAATTACATTTATAAATTCTTGCCGAAAACATTTCTTCAGCAAGGCTGCATTGCATTAATAATAATAATAATTAATAAGTACCTATTTGAAATAAATGCTGTCTATTCATTAAAAAAAATCTTCCAATGCTTATCTCACAGCACAAAAATATAATCATTGATATAATGTTTCTTGACACTGCATCAGAATGATTATTAAAGTATAATTATTACATGATTATGATGAATAGAACGGCTGCTTAAAGTTCAGCTTTACCATCACCGGAATAAAATGAATATATTAAAATAGAAAATGCTTTCAATACAGTATAAACAGGAACATTTCCATAGTATACGTCTTTAAACAATCATCAAAAAGAGAAAGAGTCTAATTAAAAGCAATGCTTTTTTCAAAAAGCTTTCTTACAGAAATGTTACCAATTGAATACAATGTAACAAAAAACTTAATATTGGTGAGCTTTCTGCATATGTAGAGGAAGTGACATACCATATAATTTCCTGTTGTTTGTATCATAATGATTTTGTTCTTCTGAAGGTTTTGGTGATGCCGCTGTCTGATGCCAGGCCAAAGGTTTTGGGTTTAGACCCCACAGTTCTGTCCTATGCAATGGAGTCAGGTCAGAATTCATCTAGTCGCTCACACTCAAAAGTGCTCTATGCGATGTTGCAGGATTTTAGCTCGATTTTATTTTTATCTTAAACTGTATGCATCATCCCTTGATCGTCTTGCGGTCTGCCCTCTTAATACATTGGAAAAAACGTGTTAAACGCCACCTCTTTTTGCCGAGTGGTTGGCCGAAGTTTGCTTTGGTGTACGTCCTGTACCCCTAGTGTTTTGCAAGATTGCATAGAGCACCTTTAATTACAGACAAAAAAACTATTAAATGAATAAGTCTTTTGTCTTGTATTGACACTATTTATATAGTGAGACACATTTTCCTACAGGGTACTATATGTATGCACACAGTTTATGTTGTACATGTGTGTTCAGACTCTGAAGAAGACACCAGTGAGAGGTCTGCCGATGAAGACTCTCTCAGATCAACCTTAGAGGAACTGACCGAAGTGCAGTTTCAGTTTGAAGTCAAAGCAGTACGTTCTTCTTCATCCCTTTGTTTACACCATGCCACAACCATTTGTCACGAGTGGGCACCAGAGGCCCACATTTCATTACAAAAATCATTCAGCATTTAGAACTGTTTAGTTTATGATTCCTGTTTGTGTTTGTGTGTTTCGATGTGAAGTGATGTATACGTGTCTATATATATGTGTGTGTGTTTGTGTAGGTGTTGTTGGAGCTCACGAGGCAGGCTGCCCAGGAGGATGTCGTATTGGCTTTTAATGTGTCTCAACTGGGTGCAGAGGGCAAGATACGGACCTTTGATCTCACCGTCACATCTTATCTGCGCAAGATCAGCCTGGACTACTGCCAGATAAAAGGTACACACACACACACACACACAAAGTGTGATCAAGCTTTTGTTGTTTGAAGTACTTCGATCGTGTTGTTTCAGGGGTGCCGTTGCTCTCATTCTTGTGTGTATGTGTTTCAGATGAGCAAAATCAGCCACTTCATCTGATTACCTCTTCAGACAAGCATGGCTCTGATCTATTGAAAGTGGAGTACATCAAAGTAAACACGCTATATAAAGGACTCTCTTAAAAGGGTTGTTTTAGCTAAATGGTTTAATTTGTGTGGATCTTCATGGCTTTTTTATGTCTTTCAGGCTGATGTTAATGGACCCAGCTTCCACACCATATTTAATAATACAGAACAGACACTAAAGGTATGTTTACAGTTTAAAGTTTGCAGTTCCTGATAATGAATGCCAGCTATTTATCCTATTAGCTATTTGCCTCGTGAGCTCCAACAACACCTACACAAACACACACACACATATATATATAGACACGTATACATCACTTCACATTGAAAAACACAAACAGGAATCATACACAGTTGTCAATTTATTTGTTTACTTAATCATTTAATATATTTATTTACTAATTGATTCAGTTATTATACTATTTTAAATACAAAAATTTTAAATTAAAATATTTGTTTACAAAAATGTTTTCAATTTATTTAAATTTAAAATATTTTATATGTATATTAGGGCTGTTGTTGCCTGGCTTCCGCGACTATTAAGCTAATAGGAGCTTAGTCTGGCCACGCTACTTTACTACCCGCCTTCTGGGAGGCAGGCTTAACCTGCGTCCATCAGATGCCTCTGTATACTACTGGACGAATCTACAA
>JAUCMT010000134.1:12111359-12160109 GCA_032357475.1 Enteromius thamalakanensis | reverse complement strand
AATATTTGACCGAGATACAGCTATATGAAAATCTGGAATCTGAGTGTACAGAAAAATCTAAATGCTGAGAAGCAAAGAGATTAAAGTTGAAATGAAGATCTTATTAATGCATATTATTAATCAAAAATCAAGTTTTAATATATTTTCGGTAAGAAATTGACTAAATACCTTAATGTAACATGATCTTTACTTACTATCCTAAGGTTTTTTGGCAAAAAATAAAAATCAATCATTTTGACCCATACTATGTATTTTTGGCTATTGCTACAAATATACCCCAGTGACTTAAGACTGGTTTTGTGGTCCAGGGTTACATTTTAGTATTGCTTACATTACATTAAATGTACCACTGACAAATGATAACCTTTTAAAATGATTATGACTTTTTAATAATTCTTTGCGCACCAAATCAGGTAGTTTGAAGAATCAAAGGACTTTCAAATGGTTGCACATATACCTGATATTTGCATCTACAACAGCACTGCATTTTAGAATTTCTGCACCGCTAGATGCACAGCATAAAATTAAAGTATGTATGCTATAAGAAGTAGATCTCATCCAAGTGTTATTTCAAACAAAGAATCCTGCCATCTTTTATTTTTCAGAAACAGGCCCAAAATGTTGAGTTTGTGTTGCTAAACTGATTGCAGTCCTTTTTGTTGTTTGCAGAAAATCTTTACTGGAACTTTAGTGCTCTTTTCTCTCAGATGGGCCTCTTGAGTATATTAGTGTTTATTTCTTAGTTTTAACCGTGAGATATTGCTGTTCTAACTGTTAGCTTTTATAACAGAAGTGGGCTTTAGGTAATGCAGTTTAGCCTATAGGGTAATTTTTTTATTTTTAAATGACCTGATTTGTGGATATGGGGATTTGCATGTGTGCTTGTGACTCACACTACATATTAAAGTAGGAATCAAGTTTGAGATGGAATTTCGCACGATATGGATGCCTTGATTTTACTGGTTCTAACTACTTTGCTTAATAGAAACCGCTCACCAGCCCCACCCAAACAATATAATCATCAACATTTCTACTTTCTCTCTTGCTTTTTCCACCCCTACTGAATTTGCAACTTTTCGTTGTAAATTCGTCTTTCAGGCGTTTTAAAACACAAGAACATCCCTGCATGAAATTTCACTACTGTGGATCCCAGGCTGTTACATTAAGACCTTCCCTCACTTCTACTAAACTGGCATGCCGAGTCACACAAGTCCATAACTAACTATTGGATGTCTTCCATAGATGTTTGTGGATAACTTCCAGACAGCTAAAGAGGCTCTCAGTGCCGCCACGGCTCAGGCCGCGGAGAAAGCAGCTTCCAGTGTGAGGGATTTCGCTCAGAAGAGCTTCAGACTTGCCATGGACATCAGACTGAAGGCCCCTCTTATCATAATCCCTCAGTCCTCCACATCCCATAATGCATTTGTGGTTGACCTGGGTCTCATCACTGTGGGAAACAGCTTCTCTCTGCTGGCAGCTGAGGGCTTCCCGTTGCCTGCAGTTTTGGAGACCATGGATGTAAAACTCACGCAGCTCAAACTGTCTAGGTAGCAAAGAAAGCTGGAAATCTTTTCCAATATTTTTAAAATTAATTTATGAGATTTTTACAACCAATTTAAGGTCCTGTGTATTAAGTTGAGGTCTTCTCCATAGCTCCATATTTTTAAGTTCTCTGCTTGATAAATAATGCTTAAATATTATGTTTTGTCTTTTTTTATTTAATTGTTTGTTTTTTAGACTAGTTTTAGTGATTTTTAGTACTTCAACATATATATTTGAATTAGTTGCCAAGGCTATATTAATAATTTTTTCTTCAGGACTGTTCTGAAGCGCGACGCTGCTCTTTCAGATGTTCAGATTCTGGAGCCCATAAATCTAGAGTTTTTGGTCAAGCGTAATTTGGCTGCAACTTGGTACAACAAAATTCCTGGAATGGAGGTCAACGGAGTACTTATGTCAATGGACGTGAGTTTCTCATGACATTTTACAAGTGGAAGTGTTGAATCTAAAATGGGGCCCAATCAGATTTTTCAGAAGAGAAAACAAAAGATTGGTATCTTTCTGTTTTCTGTAGATGGCTCTTGGCCAGGAGGATGTTGGAGTCCTCATGAGAATCCTAGCTGAAAACATTGGCGAGGGAAGCAGAGCTGCTGCAGTGGAGGGAATGAAAGCTTCTGTTAAAAGTATGAAACGGTTTAACCTGTCAGTGAACTTGTCCATTAAATTTTCTCTTCATTCAAGGGCTTAATTTTACCATCTTTTCCTCCACAGATGAAGCAGTAGATGAAGGACTGACCGAAACGCTACCTGTGAGGACAGGGAGTCAACCTGCATTGACCAATGGAGCTTTCAGTGAGAATGTTGTCAATGTGCTGCTCAATTTTGAAATCAAAAAGGTGATTTACCTCTCTTAAGTTCTTATTTTCAGTCAATGTCACAGAGTCCATCTGGATCTGAACCCTGTATGTTTCTCTTTGTAGGTTATGCTAAAGTTGAAAAAGTCCAAAAATGGGACGGAGTGTCCCTTCTTGGTTCTCCATGTAGCTCAGCTTGGAATTGACACCAAAGTTCGAAAATATGACATGGAGGCCACAACATACATTAAAAACATCTCCATGAAGTGCCTTGAGTTCCCTGGTTTGTAGCACTTGTTTTTGAAAGCCGACACTACAAATCAGCACTTTTGTAAAAAAAAAAAAAATAATAATAATTAAATACAACTTTTTATTTATTTATCTTTTTCATTGTAGATTCAAATGGAGAAGAGCTCTGTATAATCAGTTCCTCAGCAGAGTCAGGAGCAGGTCTTCTTGAAGTCAAGTATTTTAAGGTAACTGGTTATTTCTGAATTATACGAATATGAGTGACAGATTATAGACGTAACATTAATTCTAGAACTGCAGTGTAGATGTCATGACTAAGATGTAACAGGTTTTGAGAGCTTCTGGGGAGAATGGAGATCTTAACTTTGTTTGATTCCTGTTTTTGTAGGCTGATCGAAATGGGCCCAACTTTGCAAGCATTTACGAGAATACTGAGCAGAAGATCAATGTAAGCATGTGTAAACAGGGTTAAATAAAAGACTGTTTGGGAAACTGAGGTGTTAATTTAAAAAGAAATTCATATTGAAGGGGTTGAACATGCCTGTGTGTGTCTTTAGGTGGTGTTCTCCTCTCTAGACTTGATGTTGCACACCGAGGCTCTACTCTCTACCATGGACTTCCTGTCTGCTGCCCTGTCCGACAGCAGTCTGCCTTCACCTGAGAGAGAGAGCAAAAAGAGTGAAGATATGAGAACTACCTCCGCTAAATCCAGTAAACACACAGATTCACTACAACTGACAAACATGTAATTTTTAACCATGAATTAGGAATGGATTAATAAAGGACTGTTTCTGTCTCAGCTGCACTGAGTTCTCCCTCTGATGGTGACGTCATTGACCTATTGGTGAACATGCAGCTTGGTGCATTTAATGTGCTGGTTTGTGACCAAAAAAGCAACATGGCAGACATCAAAATTCAAGGTGAGAATACATTTTTATTTAAAAATACATTTTTATTTAAAAATTTAGAAGTTTCTGTATCGGTCTGCTTATACAGTATCTACTTCTTGATTATTCTGAGGCTGGTTTTGTTAGTTAGCTGGTTTTATAAATCTTCTTTTCAGGTTTGGATGGGACTTTCAAGATGCAAGGAACTCAGACACACATGTACACACGTTTGCGCGACTTCATCGTCATGAACGTGGATCCTAAAACAATTCACAAGAAGGCAAGCTAGCCATACCACTACAGTGCATTTTTTCACCATTCTGTTCTTTATACGTATACTTCTATTTACTTTGGCTTAGGGCTAGGTGATATGACAAAATTATCACAATAAATGTAAAATATTTATTTCTTTTGAGTTTAAAGGCATACTCTTGCTCCTAAGTGAAAGTTGTAGTTAGTTGTGGTTTTAAACTACTCTTTTGTCAGAACATTACAAACACTTCACTTTTCCAGTCCTTTTAACGTTACAAAATAAATATCTCAATAGAAAAATGTTTCTGCATGTTCTAAGGAGTAAAATTATTGGGAAACATGTTTGTATTAACTTATTATAATGACTATGAGGAAATGCACATTTGTCAGTAGCTAGAATTGTAATTGCATCTTGAGTTGAGATGCAGATATAAATTTATGTTCATTATCGAAAACAGTAACATGTACAAATAGTAACAACCTTATTTTTATATGGTAAAAAATTAGAGGGGTGAGAAAAAAAGGCACTCATGGCTTACATTATACTTTTGCCAGTAGAAGGAGCTCATCAAGAGCTTTATTAGATATATATCTCCATTTTAGCCAAAATGTCCCTTACGCCCTTCTCATTCTCAGAAGGAAAATAATATTGTGATTAATTATGGTTGTTGTTTTGCCGCCCAACCCTGCTTTGGCTTTTATATAAACAAAGTATAACAAAAGTGCACTAATGTGAACTGCAATATCTGTTGTTTGGTTATTTTTGCTTCTCTAGGCCATATCCATCGTAGGCGATGAGGTGTTCAGCTTCAGCATGAGTCTGACACCCAAAGCCACTGAGGGGGCTGGGTATGCAGATACTTCAAAGGTTGACGGCAAAGTGAAACTTAACGTGGGCTGTATTCAAGTGGTCTACCTTCACAAATTTGTCATGTCATTACTGGTGAGTTTATATTGCACACATGGCCTCTCTGCTGATTCAAGCGCACTAGCTTACTTTTGCCTTTTTCTCCACAGAATTTCAGTAATAACTTCCAGGCAGCTAAAGAGGCTCTCAGTGCCGCCACGGCTCAGGCCGCAGAGAAAGCAGCTTCCAGTGTGAGGGATTTCGCTCAGAAGAGCTTCAGACTTGCCATGAACGTCAGGCTGAAGGCCCCCCTTATCATAATCCCTCAGTCCTCCACATCCCATAATGCTGTGGAGGCGGACCTGGGCCTCATTACTGTGGGAAACAGCTTCTCTCTGCTCCCAGTGGAAGGTCGTCCACTGCCTGCTGTCATAGATAATATGGATGTAGAGCTCACACAGCTAAAACTGTCCAGGTAGCTCACTGCCACAAAGCTTATCTAGGAATTTCAGATCTACTTTTTAAAGTATAATTATATCCAATCTGTGTCCATTTGAAGAACTGAGCAGAATTCATTCATGAATGTTCAAATCATGCTTTTATTTTGTTTGTTATCCTCAGAATTTCCATGGAGCCGAACTCAAATCAGCCTAGTTCAAAACTTCTGGAGCCAGTAAACCTTGTTCTGTCTGTTAAACGTAACCTGGCGGCATCATGGTACCACAAGATGGCTGCCATAGAGGTTGATGGAGATCTAAAGCCCATGAAGGTCTGTTCGCAAAACGTCATTCAAAGTATTCTCAGCTTTTTAAACATTTCATGCAGACTGTGGAATTTTATTATGGCTGGTCCACTTCTGGGATCTGCTTATTATTTATATGACATTATAATTATAGAGTTGGAGTTAATGTGTGAAAATTAATGAAGGTTCTTACATTTTCTCACTGCGTTCCAGGTGGCTCTGAGTCAAGATGACCTGACTGTCCTGCTGCGGATTCTGATGGAGAACATCGGAGAGGCGAGCAGTGCTCCATCTGACGCACCGATCGGCTCAGAGGCAGCCCTCAAACAAGAGAGTGTGCTTGTCAGAGCGCGTACAGCGACTGGTGAGGGAAGACGGACACACACAAATGTTTTGTGTAGTTATCATTCTAATACAGGAGAAACTCAGTGGATGGTCTTGATTTGTGTAGGCTCTGAGATTCTTGTGGAGAAGCTGTCTGAAGGTAAACTGAGGGAGACTGAGCTGCTGGAGAGTGTCAAATTCAGCTTTAATGTGGAGTCCCTTGGCCTTATTCTCTACAGTAACGATCCTGAACAGGTGTGTATGTTCAGATTTGTGAACATCAGTGACACTGACTCAAGTTTACTGATGTAGAAAGTGAGTGTTTTATCTGTCTCTCTCTTTCCTTAGCCCTCTGTACATAAGGAGCTGTTGTGTTTAGGGGAATTTATGCTGTGTAAAATGAAGACTTCAGGCAAAATGTTTAATAATGGTAACATGGAGGTCTCCACCAACCTCACCACATGCACGCTGGATGACAGACGGAGCGGTATTCAGAGAGTCACATCCAGGTGATTTATTGAGATTTTTAATGTAGATTTAATTAAGATTTCACAATTTTTTTTTCTAAAGGATTATGTGAAACTCTAGCAATTGTTGCTGAAAAATCAGTATAGCCATTTTAGTGTAAAATTACAGTTTTTAATTATAATAATATTTCACATAATTACGTTTTTTCATCCAATAAATGCATCCATTATGCAACTCTTTTTACATAATTTCTTCTTAATTATAACAGTCTTTTTTCAAGCCCTGACTCTTCTTGTCTGATCACATTATTTTTCTCCACAGGATGCTGGAAAGGCGTGATGAGGAGACATCAGAGCCCATGATTGATGTGACATACACTCAGAGCGCGGATGAGCGCTCAGTGGTCGCTGTGCTGCAGAAGCTCTATTTGTGTGCTAGTGTGGAGTTCCTGTTGGCTGTGGCCGACTTTTTTGTGCAAGCCCTGCCTACAAGTCCACCTACACAGAGAGACAAATCCAATCAGCTGCCACTTAAATATGTCTCAGAGCCCAAAATCCAGAGTGAACCGAAAGCAGGTATGGATTCTGCTGCTAAAAGAATGATAAATGTAAGATGTTAAGCAAAGCTTTTAAATGTGGTAGATCCATTTTTCCAGAAATCCAGAATCCACATCCAGAAATTTTAATTTATTTTGAGACCTTGAAAATTCAACATATAAAATCGTAATGGTCATTGAAATAGTTAGAGTCAGTATTTTGTGTTTTTTCTGACCAGTTTTTTAGAAATTGTATTTAAAATGAATCTGATCATTAGAAATGGCTGAAAAATAAATGGAAAATAGTTGGTCAGAAAGTGTAGAAACCCTTAATTTTAGACATTTCGGGAAAAAAATTAATTTTATATTTTGTCTACCATCAACTTCAGCTCCCAGAACCAGGCTGCGAGCGGTTGTGGTGGACCCAGAGGTTGTGTTCGTGGCTAACCTGATGAAGGCAGATGCTCCCGCACTGGTTGCCTCATTCCAGTGTGATTTTAGCCTCCAGTCTGAAGACACTGGCCAGGCCATGAAGGCCAATGTCAGAGGCCTCAAAGTGCTCGCCTGCCCCTTTATCAGGAAGGAGGGTGACAAAGCCGAGACCACCGTATGCTTACTAATTTCTTCTAATGTTTTTTTGTTTAAATTCTTATTTTTCTATTTATTCTATTTCTATGATTATTTTGGGTTTTGAGAGGCACAGTGAAAAATATATTGCAGGTTATGTAATCTTGCAATTATCTATAATGCTTTGCAAATCATGAATTTGTTTTTACTGCAGGTGCTGAGACCATGCTCTGTTGAACTTGAGACCAAAATGCCAACCAATGCACCATTAACTGGTTCAGTGACTGTAGAGGAGGTCATAGTGAAAGTGGGTGTTTGCTTAAATTAATCATTTTGTGAAAGGAACATGTATTACACCATTTAAATTTTAAAAGTTTAAAAGTTTAGGGTTGGTGAGATTTTTTTTAGGTGGTAATGATCACCAATGCGGCATTTATAGAATCAAAAATACAGTACACGTTCGTTAAAAACAATTATTGTAATTGTTTATAAATAGTAATAATTATATAATTTATAATTTCTGTTGAAAAACGTTTAAACTGTAGTATATTTGCCCACTAGATTTATTTTTTGTACAAATACACTTTTACTCTATTTTTTAAAGATCATGTGAGTTATTTCCTGTGTAAATATATATATATATAGTACTGTTCAAACATCTCATGTTTTTATTATAAATCCTATAAATATATAAATCTAAGTTGTGTTAAACTTACTTTGTCTTGCTCTTTCAGATCTCTCCTATCATTCTTAACACTGTCATTACCATCACGGCAGCCATGGCACCCAAACCTAAAGAAGAGCCGTCACAGCAGACGTCAGATGACCTAAACAGCCTCTGGTCTTTGATGAATGTCGCCAATGCAAACTACTGGTTCCTCGGTGTGGATACTGCCTCAGAGGTCACTGAGAGCTTCAAGGATGTGGACTGCAGTAAGGATGGAGAGAGTTTTGAGATGAACGTGAAGGTGGTGCAGGTCACGCTGGAGTCAGGTTTGGGGCATCGGACTGTTCCCCTGCTGCTTGCAGAGTCGTCATTCACTGGTACGGCTCAGAACTGGTCGTCGTTGCTCAGTGTCTCTGCAGATATGACAATGGAGGTGAATTACTTCAATGAAACTCTTGCAATTTGGGAGCCGCTGCTTGAAAGAGTAGACAACGGGAAACGAAGGTGGAACCTTAAATTAGAAGTAAGCAGTATTGCCTTTCCTTTTCCACTTTTGGATAAACATGAATTCACGTTCTTACCCAGTAAGATATGTTGCAGTTTGTTCTGTTGATGATTGTACTTTTTTGTTTGCGTTTCTGTGTATAGATGAAGAACAACCCTGTTCGAGATAAAAGTCCAGTTCCTGGGGATGATTTCATTATGTTGCCAGACCCTCGCACAGCCATTACCATATGCTCCAAAGACACCATGAACATTACAGTGTCCAAGTGCTGCCTTGGTGTCTTCAACAACCTGGCCAAGGTAAACCATTCAGTTACACACAGAAAAACATGTATTTTCTGAGCATGCAAATTTTCTGTTCATGCAAAATGCAAAAATAGTTTTTTAGAAGTATATGTTTTTATCAGTATTACTACTTGTTGTTTGTAATGGTGTAATGTTTACAGGGTGTTAAATGTACATTACTGTTCAAAGGTTGGGGTTTGTGAAACAATTTTGTTTTAAAGGGGGGGGGGGACAAATCTATTTCATATTGCACAAAAAGTATTAAGCAGCATGACTGTTTTCAACACTAATAATAATAAATGTTTCTTAAACATGACATCAGCATATTAGGATCATGTGACACTGGAGACTAGAGTAATGATGCTGAAAATTCAGCTTTGTGGTAACACTTTTAAGGACCAATTCTGTAACCTAGCTACATATTAATGCTTTATTTTGCATGACCATATTTTATATCTCTTAGAACTTATATTTTATATATATATATAAAGATCAAATTTCTTTCTTTTCAGGCTTTCTCCGAGAGCACAGCCTCCACGTTTGACCATTCCCTGAAGGAGAAATCCCCCTACACCATCCGCAATGCATTAGGCATTCCACTCATTGTTCAGCACAGTGCAAACCTGCGCTTGACTGGCTCATCCGCTCCGGGTAAACTGCATGAATTGGCCGTGGATAAAAGTGGGGATTTAGAGCATACGTCCTTTGAGCGTTCATCACGACTGTCTGCCCTGCAGAGGCAGGAAAGCTGCTTATTCAATCTCAGCATAGGTCAGTAACAAGAACACTATACACCTCGTAACCTGTACAAATGCTTTGGGTTGTGCTTCAAAACCTAGTGAGCATTTTTGGGCATCAAGCATGTCTATAATCCCCAAAAATACAAAATGAAATTTTCAACAGCTTAAATGATCCATACAAAAATAAAGCAAGTCAGATCTGGCTATCCAGTTGCTTTTATATATGTTTGATATTATTCTATGATATTTAAACTATAGCCTAATTATGTTTATGTCATGAATTACAGGTAAATGCAGTACGCTAATTCTAATCATAAATGCCCCTTCTGTAGTTCCCTCAGGTTACAGTGAGATTTCAAATATCCCGTTGGGTAAGCCTGGCCGTAGACTGTATAATATCAGAGGTCCAATGCAACAGGATGCTGTGTCTGTACTGCTTCAGATCAATGCCAGCGAGGGCAACAAGGTCATCACAGTGCGGTCCCCCTTACAGGTGTGTCTGCTCGCTTTACCTGCAAACATCTGTTCATCTGTCTGGATAAAGAAATGATTAGTGAAAATGGCCTTGTTAAAATCATGCTAACATTGATTTCTTCTTCTCTGTGTGAACAGATAAAGAACCATTTCTCTGTGCCTTTTGCCATTCTGAAGTATTCTTCTGAACTTGGAGTTATGGTGAATGTAGGGGTTGCTGATCCTGAAAAGGAGTGTCATGTTCCCCTAGAAGCTTACAGGTATAGATGGAGAAGTGTAATTAATTACTCTGTTAATTTAACTCTCAAATGAGTCCAATATCATGAGCAACTGTTAAGGTCTTTGACTACATGCAGTGCATTTTCAGCCACTATACCATTGACCATGTTGTGACTTTCTGTGTTCTGTATAATACTTCAGGAGTCAGTTGTTCTTGCTGCCTATCGGTCCTTTAGAAGATTTATATCGTGCATCCACCACATGCATTGCATGGAAGGAGCAGGTTCACGTGAGCTCAGAGGTTCACGCAGTGCTGCAGTGCCCCGCCATAGACAGCAGCTTCCTGCCACTGGTGGTGAACACACTGGCCGTGCCTGATGACCTCAGCCATATTGCCAGCCACGGGGAAGGGGACTGGGACCCTGCTTATGTCATCCACCTGCACCCAGCTGTCACTCTCAAAAACCTGCTGCCTTACTCAATACGCTACTTGCTGGAGGTGCAGAATATTGTACTTTATAAATACACTTTAGCTCAAATGTTGGGATTTTGTATGATTTTTTTAAAATTATTTTTATAAAGTATAAGAATAAGTTTTTTTTATTTGACTATAATTTAAAATGTAATTATGTGTTGGCAAAGGTAGATTTTCAGTGTACTAATAACTTCAGTCTTTAGAGTCACATGATCATTCGAGCTGATAGTGCTCAAAATAGTTTTAATACATTTTTTCAGTGTTCTTTTATGAATAGAAATGTCAAAAGAGCAGCATTTCCAGTCTTTTGTAACAAATGTCTTTTAATCACTTAAAACAAATGTATGCACTTTTGCTGAATAGAAGTTTTTTACTTACTAACCCCAAACTATTGTGTATGACATTCATATTGATTATAAAATCAGTATTAATTCATATCAGTTAATATCAGCCAACGGTGATTTATTCAAACCAACTCATGTCTCTCACAGGGTTCTGCTGACTTCTGTGAGCTTCAGGAGGGCAGTGCGGCGGATGTGCTGAACTCAAATGTTGGCGGTGAAATAATGGAGCTTGTTTTGATCAAGTACCAAGGTCGCAACTGGACTGGACGTATGAGAATTAGCAAAGAAATGCCTGAGTTCTTGTCCATCTGCTTCGCCTGCGAAACGTTAGAAGGAATGACTGTGGACCTGTGTGTGCATGTGTCTCGAGTGAGCGGCAAAATGGTCCTCTCCATTTTCAGTCCATACTGGATCATCAATAAGACGTCCCGTGTGCTGCAGTATCGTGCTGAGGATATGTGTGTGAAACACCCATCCGACTTCAGAGATGTCATTCTGTTCTCCTTCAAAAAAAAGAATTTCTTCAGCAAGAATAAGGTTGGCTTGGACTCTTTGGTGGATAATAAAATCATTAATGCTAATATGAACCTTAATGTGTTTGGGCTGTAATGGTCAGAAAGTCATGTTTTTTACCTGCAGATTCTGGTATGAAATGGTCTGATATTACTTCATACATTTACATTCTGCTCTTCCTTTCAGTTGCAGCTCTGTGTGTCCACCAGCTCATGGTCCGAGGGCTTCTCATTGGACACCGTTGGCAGCTACGGATGTGTTCGTTGTCCAGACAAAAACGGGGACTACTTAGTAAATGCTTTGAACATTTAATGATATAGTAGTAACTTTCAGTAAATTTAAACTTTCAGTTAGATGCCAAATGTAAACTTGGAAATTCACTTGTCCAGGTTGGGGTCAGCATCCAGATGAGCAGCTTTAATCTGACGCGGATTGTTACCATGAGTCCTTTCTACACGCTAGTCAATAAGTCTTCCTTTGAGCTGGAGGTTGGAGAGGTGCAAAACAACAATGGCTTCAGCTGCAAGTGGCACTACATCTCCTCCACTGAGGTCGGCGCTGAATTAGTTTTTTTTATTGAAAGCAAAAGTATTGCCACAGCATGTGTGTTGACCGTATGGTTGTGTGTGTGTTAGTGTTTGCCATTTTGGCCTGAGGCCAGCACAGGGAAGCTGTGTGTACGTGTTGTGGGATCTGAATCTAGCTCCAAATCGTTCTTCTTCAACAAGCAGGACAACGGAACTCTGCTGCGCATGGAACAGGTGAACACGATCTGCCTTTAAACATGATACAAAATACACTTTATGAAACCATATCGATCACTTTAATCTTATCTTGGTTTCCATCAGTATGGTGGCGTGATAGTGGATGTGAATATCTCAGACCACTCCACTGTCATCAGCTTCACCGATTACTACGATGGAGCTGCACCTGCTTTGGTTATCAATCACACACCTGCAGCTATTGTCAACTTCAGACAGAGGTCAGCACCGCTTTAGTATTTCACTTCGTATAAGAGATAAATTAAAAGTCTGAGTATGTCTGACTGAGTAGAAGGTCCATGAGTCGTCGCAATACCCATGTTTCAGTATTCAGTAGTAGCAATACCTCAATTTCACAAATATTCTTACCGGTTTTGATACCATATCAAAAATGAATTTCTATTAAAAACTATTAAATATCAATTATACATTGTTTTAACTGATTAATTAATTCTAGGTCAATAGACAAAGACTAAAGAAGCAAATTTCAAAAGTTTGGAGTCAGTGAGATTATTTTTTATAAACTAAGTAAGAATTTATTATTAAGAAATGTATTATTTATGCAAGTATTGATCAGAATTGTTCCAAAACATTTAAAATGTTACTTTATATTTAAATAAATGATTTTGAACTTTCTGTTTATTAAATAATCCACACACATATTAAAGACCACAACTCTTCTTTAAATATAATAAAAAATTTAGCAATACCTTTTACAGTCCTGTTACTGTTGTGCATACTATGTACGTAGTATAGTAATTACAATAACTAGTTAATAATCGGCTAATAACCCTGAACCTAACCCTACTCCAGGTAGTTATTACCTTATAACACTACATTCTTAGATACACTGTAAGTACACTATAAAATCATCTTAATGTACTGTAAAATAAAGTGCAACCGAAATGTTTCCTAAATACATTGTAATGATTTCTGAAAGATCATGTGACGCTATATATTGGAGTAAAGTGGACTAAAAACTCTGGTTTGGCATCACAGAAATTAATTACATTTTAAAATATATTCAAATTGAATATATTTTATTTTGGCTAGATTTAAACGGTACAATGCACAGATTCAATACAATATTTTTCCTGTTTTCACACATTCATTTTAGCCAATCACAAGACGAGCTATTCGATCAAGAAGTGCCTTCAACCATTCGCCTGTACACCTGCATGATTAATAAGACACAATTGCTCTTTTTTATCATCCTGGTACCAGAGTGTCTGCACTTTTGCATCTGTACCCTTCAGAATGAAAAAAAATCACTCAAGTGTTTTCTTTTGACTGTGTGCATATATGTTTCTTGTCTGTAATCCATGTCTGTGTTTCTGTGCTTGTACAGAGGCTGCGAGGAGTCTTGGGCACTGAGACCAGGTGAAGTTCAGCGTTTTGCATGGGATGATCCAGCAGGGGTGCGGAAGCTTTGCTGGAGCTGTCAAGACCACAGTGGAGAACTGGACCTTGTAAAGGTTAGAGAGGGATATTGGTTTAGTGAATCTAATAATCTGCTAATATTGTTGGTTATGTCATTCTCATGTTGTTTTCTTTAGGACGAGTGTGGGCAGTTTGCTTACGGCAGCTTAGTTCAGATACACTGGGTGTCTTTCCTGGACGGCCGACAACGGGTGCTGATCTTTACTGAAGATGTTGGCATCGTCACAAAAGCCCGGCAGGCAGAGGAACTGGAGCAATTCCAGCAAGAAGTCAACATCTCTTTAAAGAACCTGGGCCTGTCACTCATCAACAATGACATCAGGCAGGAAATAGCATACGTTGGCATCACCAGGTAACTAAACCCACACCTAGCAAGCATAAGTCTTGCTGTAAAACGCCTCATTTATAGTGATTATTAACTAATAAAATAAAGCTGAACACAAATGCCACTCTTGTGCAAGTTGTTGAGTTAAAGGCTCTTGCACACTGAGTCAGAAACTTTTGTACGTGTTTATATAATAATTTATTTTGTATTCATCACCCTTTACTATTAAAATGCTTCTTACGGATGCAAAAAAGCAAAAAATTAAACCTGATCCGAATTTGTTCATGGCAAACAAAAGTATGCAAGTGTGCAAAACGAGACTGACACAAGGCTAGGTTGCATTAATTTGTTACCTTGTGAAAAAATGTAACTCCCTGTGCAATGACCTTAAGAATAATTGAATTGTATTTTAAGTTCTGGTGTAGTTTGGGAGATGAGACCAAAGAACCGCTGGAAGTCCTTTAACAACAAAAACATTGGACTCTTGGAGAAAGCCTACCAGGAATACATCAATAGCAAGAGTGAACCAGTCTGGACTAAACTAGAAACTGGCCTAGAGGTAATAAAGGATTTTATCGAAATAAAGTTTGATTAGTGATATAATTACGTTGCTTAGATATTATCGCATTGCCTTTTTGTCTTTATTAAAACAGGTGAACTTTGGAAGATTGCCCATGTTGATGAGACAGCCATTTTCCTGCAGTATCAGGAGAAACTTCCTGCCTGGCATTTGTATTGAGTTGAAACAGTCGCCTCACCAGAGGAGTTTACGTGCACAGCTCTATTGGCTACAGGTACCACCCACACACAATATACTTGTTGAATATCACACTTCCGTCATTTTTGGCATTTGTTCAGTTATTATGTGCACCATTTATTTGTTCCAGGTGGATAATCAGTTGCCGGGAGCTATATTTCCTACTGTGTTTCATCCTGTTCCTCTTCCAAAATCTATTGTTCAAGACTCAGGTACAAGCACCATTTAGCAAATGAATGCTCTATCATAAGTGCACATTTATAGTGAGTGGATATGAACACACTATATCTTTTTATCTTTAGAACCAAAGCCGTTTTTCGATGTTAGCATCATCACAAGGTTTAATGAGCACAGCCAAGTCATGCAGTTTAAGTAAGTGATGGCTCACGTAATCTGCTCACTGTGTCACATCTAATAAAATTGTCTTATAGTGTCTCATATAAATTCTGGTTTAGACTCAATTAACTGCATCACCTTCTTTTAATGAAGTAAATTGATCTTGTGTGAAGTATGCATGCTATTAATTAAGTGTTTCTCTTGATCTTAACTAATATAATATACACAAATACAAACTACTGTTTAGTTTGGGGTCAGATTTTTTATTTTTTAAGAAGTTAATATTCAATGATTTACAGTAACAGTTAAAGAAGAATCCTTTTAAATGAATCAAAAATGTATTTCAAATACATACAGTTCTTTTGAACCTCCTGTTCATCGAAGATTCCTGATAATTCCCATGATTTTAAATTGTAGTAATATTTCACAGTATTACTGTTTTAAATACATGCAACCTTAGTAAGAATAAGAGATGTCTTTATCAAAAACATCCTGGAAAATAGTGTAATACAAAAAAGTAGATCCAACCTTTGACTGGTATTGTTTGTTTTTCTGTAGATACTTTATGGCATTAGTGCAGGAGATGGCAGTGAAGATCGATCAGGGCTTCTTGGGAGCAATTCTCGCTCTGTTTAACCCAGCTACGGACTCCCAGGATACTAAAGAGAAGGTAACTCCTGCTTTTTTCTGATCGGTGTCGTCACATACTTTCATTGATAAACGGAATCCATAATGAGTGCAGTGGTAAACACTTCCTCCATCATTACAATCGTTTGTTTTTGTGTGGCTCGATTCAATGTGATTGAAAAGGAGACTGGAGATGTCAGTATGTTTTTCTTTGTGTTCAGAATAAGCTGATAGAGAGGGATCTGGAGGCGCTGCAGGCTCAGCTGATGGAGACCTCCATGACAGACGCCTCGGGCCTGAGCTTCTTCGAGCATTTCCACATCTCCCCTATTAAAGTAATGAACCAACAGCGCTGTCCACTCCAAAACACAGCACATGCTCTCTTCAAGGTC
Organism: Enteromius thamalakanensis; assembly: GCA_032357475.1. Classification (NCBI taxonomy): domain Eukaryota; kingdom Metazoa; phylum Chordata; class Actinopteri; order Cypriniformes; family Cyprinidae; genus Enteromius; species Enteromius thamalakanensis. The sequence continues at coordinate 12,144,025 of JAUCMT010000134.1, read as the reverse complement.
ACTTGTCACAGGTCTTATTTTAGATTTCAGATTTCTGAGATCTAGTTTTCAGTCTTCCACTTCCTTTACAGTGTTTGGACCCACTACTGTTCAGTAGTTTATAAAACAATGTATTTATTTTTTAAAGAAGTCTAACCATGGTTGCATTTATTTATAATACATACAGAAAATATAATATATTATATATTATATTACATAAAATAATACTAAACGGTGTTCTGTTATTGTCTTTCCAAACCCGTAAAAAAGCTTTGTTTAGCTTTGGAACACAAATACAAAAACAATGCAAAAAATAACATTTTGGAGAGTGTTGGCGTCAAAATTGTTGAATTTTATGTGGAGTTACCAAAAGAACACATACTTTTTACATCTTATTTAATATAAAAAAGAAAACAAGTGAACGTAATATTTTTGGAGGGTCAAATAAATTTTGATATTACGGTATAATTTTGTGAATTTGCTTTATTGACCCAACATGCTTGGCTTTACTGACACATTAAAGACTAACCTGAAAAAAAAACTTACTTGTCTATCTGACCATTAATAATATAGTAATTTCAAAATATATATTATTTGACGTGTACTGTAAATGTTTAGAATTGATCTAAGACGCTGTGTGTGTGTGTGTGTGTAGCTGCACCTGAGTCTGTCTCTGGGCTCCAGTGGAGATGAATCTGAACAGGGTGATATGGTCGCCATCCAGTCCGTCAACCTCCTGCTCAAAAGCATTGGTGCCACACTCACTGATGTAGACGATTTGATTTTCAAGTAAGACTTTGAGATGTGCATGTACTCTAATACTGACTTACACTGTCCTTGGAAAATAAGATTCACATGGACATCGATGGACTTTGTTTTGTTTCAGACTGGCTTACTTTGAGGTGAAATATCAGTTCTACCGGCGAGAAAAACTGATGTGGGCGGTGATCAGACACTACACTGAACAAGTGGGTGAATCTAAATACAAACTCATGCAATGTCAGAGTTCATTACATGAGCAAACACACTCAAGTATGCTTACATTTTCACTTTAAATCACTGTACCTGAAGGAAGTTCAGAGTCTGTTTCTCTCCTCACAGTTCCTAACACAGATGTACGTGCTGGTTTTGGGTCTGGATGTTCTTGGAAATCCATTCGGCCTGATCCGAGGCTTATCAGAAGGAGTGGAGGCTTTCTTCTACGAGCCCATCCAGGTCTGACACATGCTGTTCATTTATCTAACTTTTGTAGTGAATTAAATGATGAGGCCTAAATGTATAGTGTTATCTTTTAAATGCCAGAAAGAAATACAGGTTTGAGTAGCCTAGATTAGTCCATCCAAGAAATGAGTGTATCAAATATGATACCACAGGTAATTAGGTATGTTTAATATATCACCTCTATAATGCATGTAATAATATTTTATGTCCACTAAAATGATCATCAAATCATGTAATGTTTAATATATCACCTCTATAATGCATGTAATAATATTTTATGTCCACTAAAATGATCATCAAATCATGTAATCCTTAAATTAAACAAACCAAAAATTAAATATATTGCATATATTGCATGTGCATATATTTTGTAAAATGTATCTATATTTATATTTGTATGATTTCATATAATTAAATATGTAAATATATTTAAATATAATTGTATTTAGCTGTATTTAATATAGAAATATAAAAAAAATACTTGCATGTTTGTGTATTTATATATACAAATAATTATACACAGTACAAATACATAATGTAAACAAAAAATGTTTATATAACTTTTTATGGATTTAAATGCTTTTATCGTTTTGTGTCAACAGTCAAACTTTTATATGTCCTGTTTTACAAGGTTATAAATATACAATTTGTAGATTGCTAGAATTTGTTTGTGTGTGTGTAGGGGGCTGTACAAGGACCTGAGGAGTTTGCAGAAGGTTTCGTTATCGGTGTTCGAAGTTTACTGGGACACACAGTGGGTAAGAGTCCCTGCTATCCTGCTTTTCTCCCTGAAACCCACATATACTCACAGAGGATCCTTAACGCACATGCTTATTTTGTTTTGACACAATCTTCCCAGGCGGTGCAGCTGGCATGGTGTCTCGAATAACAGGCTCTGTAGGAAAAGGCTTGGCTGCCATCACTATGGACAAAGAGTATCAGCAGAAACGGAGGGAGGAGATGAACAGACCCACTAAAGACTTTGGAGAGAGTCTGGCTAAAGGAGGAAAGGGCTTCCTCAAGGTACTGAACACAAGATCCTACACAAATAAAAACCTTCCAAGATGACATCAAAACATTTCCCTTTCTATTTTCGGCTTTGTATATAACACCAATCTATTGTATTTAGCATGAAGTGACTTTTTGTTATGTCTCTGCTCTCCTTTAGGGAGTGGTTGGTGGAGTAACAGGAATTGTGACCAAACCAATGGAAGGTATGGCGGTTTACTGCTGATGCAACACATTGTTTTTGTATTCAGCGATGAGATAACAAGTCAATATTATATTACTGGAAATTGAAAATGCACAAAAACTAATCTGTTATGGGTTTAGGGGCGAAGAAAGAGGGGGCTGCAGGCTTCTTCAAGGGCATTGGGAAAGGGCTGGTTGGAGTGGTGGCTAGACCTACAGGGGGCATCGTAGACATGGCAAGCAGTACTTTTCAGGGCATTCAGAGGTGAGACACGCATGGATATTATATTTACATACACGCCTACAAACACAGACAACCATGTACATACACTACCACTCAAAGGGATTGGGTTAGTAAAGATTTGAATTTGAATGACATATTTACATAAAAACAAAAATGGTAATGTATATACTCACATAGTTCACAGTTCAATGAAAATCTTAGGTTGAATGAAGGTATAAGCAAATATTTCAAACCTTAATACTTGTATGAAGTCTTAATAATACCACAGGCTGTTTTAAGAGGGGCCCACATTTATTCAATTTTGCAGAATGGAAGTCGTGTGGCCATTTCCTCTTATCCTAAATATAGCTTGGAAATCTTGTTCTTCCTACTAGGGCAGAAATGCATTGTATTATTTAAGCGCTGATGTGCACTTTAAATATAGACGTTTTGGAAAAGATTGATGATATACATTCTGTTAATCTAGTATGCTGTCTGCTATCAACTGAGTGTCGGTGTCCTAATTTGTGTCTCTTTTGTCTTTGTTGTCTTGCTTTTTTTTCTCATAGTGTTGTTTTAGTTTTTCTGTGTGTTAACTAATTTTGTGACTCTTTTTTCATGTTTTTCATAAGTTAATTCCTGGATGTGTTTGTTCTTTTTAGTTCAGTGAGTATTTGGAAGCTCATGAGTGTGTATGTGTACAAACGTGCGTACGACTGGAGTGCGGATGTATGTGTATTTATGCCTATGATACCCAAAGACTTGACAGCGAATGATCCCTCTGCATTCACTCAGCTGGGTTTGCTTGTTTCCTGGGTCCAAAAAAAGAGCGAAATCTGCAGCATGAATGAATTTTTAATCTACAGGGTATGAAAGGTTGAAAGGTAAGCATTGCATCATGGGAAGCAAAGGATGTGAGCTGTAGCGCAGAGAAATCTGCCATAATCTACAGTTCAAGAATCCCCTTATAACTGGATTAATCGACATGTGCCTATTTTCCCATCATTGTAACATTTGCTTCTGATCTCCACACCCTTTTCACTGGTGCATTTTGGGGCCAATGGAAAGTCTGATGAGCAGAGCAGCACAGACAGGAGCAGAGATGATATAGAGAGGAGAGGAGGCACATATAATCCCTTGTAACTGTGTTTAAGAGAAATAAGCTTTAAACCATAGGTTTGAGTAATATGTAATGTCCTTATAATCATAAAGCAATAGTTGGAACAAACAAAATTCATCATTTACTTTCCCTTTTTCTTTTCAAGCAATGTTTTCAATTCTTTCTTCTGTGGAACATAAAAAGTTATTTTGAAAATGTTTAAGTCTTTTTTATAACAGATTTGTTTCTTTTTTAACAGAACATGTTTCCAGTTATTAACATCATGAATCTAGCAAGTATTTCACTAATTCGCGCTTCCTCATTATCAGTAATAATAAGCACAATAATAATAACTAATAAGATTAGTTTACAATGAAGGCGAGACTAATTAGTAAATGGTGCTAGCTGTGTCTAGTAATCATCAGCCCTTCCTCCCGAAATTAGTTTGCAACTTCATATTTTTTTCCATTTCAGTCTCAAACATCCATAAAACATAAACAAACACATACACACACAAACCTAACCAATGCAATCAGTCTCTTCAAGTTTTACTCTTCTATAAAGTCAGAGAAACACTATCATGCATTTTTTCTTAAGCTATTGGACCAAACACGCATCATAAAAATGCGAAGAATTTCATTTCATATGGTTATGAAATATTTTTTGTGTTCCACAGAAGAAAGAATGGCATATAGAATTTAGAATGAAATGAGGATGAGTAAATGAGTATCATTTTTGGGTGAACTTTAAACGATCTCCCTCTCTCCGACTGCTCTGCTTGTCAGACCAAGTCCACCGCATGAGCTCACCGCACTGCTGATGCACTGGACTCTGACACAGCACTGCCTGGTGTGACCAGGGGCTCCAACCAATAGCAAAAGAAGCATTATGAATACAAAGGCAGTCGATGACCAGGCTAACCAATCACATTGTGCACCCATGCCATTAATTCTGCCCCAGAAAGATGAGTTGGCCAATCTGTCGTGTTTTACGGTGTTCCCACCCCTGGCTTTTTTCATGCCAAACCTTTTCACGACAAGCTGGAACAGTGATGCCCTCCTTCACCCCTCCAGTGATACTCTAGCATATGCGCTCAATCATCCAACCATTTGTTCTGCTTTCCATCTAATACACCTGAACTGATCAGCACTGTCTGTATGAACTAATCACATTGCTTTTCCATGCTCGCGTTGTAGAAGTAACCAAAGGTGAGAGAGGGTTTAAGGAATCAGACACTGCACGCAATAGCACAAAGAAACTTTGTAGGTTTATGTTTTTTTCAATGCCTCTTGAGATGCATTGCGTTTGTTCAAGGCTGTTGGGGCATGCTCAGATGAACTTTAATTGAGTAGATTCTGTTCTCTACCTGTTGTTAAGAATGACTCATCCATTGCCCACGCATTTTACATGGATGAAAAACACTGGATCACAGGATGTCGTTTTTGTGAGTTTTCTAATTTGCTGTTGCTGACTTGATTTGCAGGGTGGCAGAATCGACTGAAGAGGTGACTAAATTAAGGCCAGTGCGTCTTATACAAGAGGACGGTGTCATACGGCCCTACGACAACCATGAGTCAGCGGGCTTTGACCTCTTTCAGGTGAGGTTACCTGTCAACCCCAACTGACCTGGCTAGACCTCAATGGGAGGGATTTTAATCAGCATAACCCTCTGTTTTAATTACTAACAGCCTAATAGTTTGGAAGGATTGGAGTCAGCTTGACAGATTAAGGCGAAACCTTTTTTTTTTTTTTGGAGATTTTGGACTATTTTGCTTCTATTGCATTGTGGTGTTTCAGACTTGCATGCACCAAACCTTCCACTTTTATTCTTATTTATATTTGGAAGGTCTTTGTTCATGTATAATCCTGATTTATGTAACATTTTATTTCTTCAGACAGTACTACTGTATATCCATAAATATGGATGTATGGGATAATAAACAGAGACATTTAAAATCCCCTCTACAAAAATGAAATAATAATAACTTTGACATTTTTATTTTAATGCTCAGCTTTCTGGTTATGAAGTTTATGTTAATTAGTGCATATTTAAACACCATTTTCAGGTAAAACAAAAGAATTGGCTTACTGTGCTGTGATTTTTCAACTGGGGAAGTATGGGGATATCTGTTAGTTATATTTTTACCCAGTTTACCTGAGGTGTTAAACCCGACCAAATTCCAAATCCTCTTGTTAAAATTCCAGCTGTATTCTTCATTAAAACTGACCCTAAACTCCAAAGTTGAACTGACTCCTACCCTGCTGTGAAGAAATGAATTCCTGTTTGCCAACTCATTTAATTTTTCCCTTTTCTCTCTTTTCCTTTCCCAAATGCAGCCTGAGGAAATGTAGATTGGGAGTAGGGGGGGTGGGATTGGGACTATTACCTTTAAAGATGTTACTAAAAACATTTGAAAACACAGAGACATTGTAGCACTTAAATAAACCAAACTGGATATCCAGTACTAGACTGAGTCTAGCCTGGTCCAACTACAATAGAATGTTACATTATTGTGTTAAGAAGTGATATATTATCCTAAGTCTGCATCTGAAGTTGTCTGTCTTGTGCACTTTTATGGCTGTGCTACTTTTCTTATCTAGAAAGCATTTTTAAATTTGTCTCTATTAATTTTGCCAAAAATAATTTTTTGCATTATACCTCAGACATTTTATTTGATCAGTTTTGTATATGCCAAATATATCCAAACATAACCTCATTAGTCAATTATCGTATTTTTCATAGAATATTTTATTTGAAATGAAAAAAATAACAAGGTGATTTTAAGACTTTAGAGCGACACTCGCAAACAATAATATATGTTCATTATTAATATTTAAACAATTATTAGATTTGTTAGAAATAGGTTGTGTAACTTCCAAAGTTTGTCTATTTTTCTAAAACTCATGTTAATTTCCTTGACTTTATGTATGTAAATACATTTCCATAAATCCAAAATCTGATAACACAATATTACAGTCTATATTAAATATATTATGTAAAAATGTAATGTAAACATTATTCTTAATCATTGTGAATACATAATAATGTGCATATTAATATATACAAGCTTATTTATATGCACTAAATGGGCATTTTACAGTGCATGTTGAAGTTAATGTCTGATGTTCTGATATTTTCCTATATACTTTATACTGTGTCTTATACAACACATGTGGTTTATAATTGTCATGTAATTGTTTAATGTGGCTTTACTGTGTTGTAATTGTATTAATTGCTTGAATCCTGTGTTTTGACCCAAATAATCTGGAATAAATCAATACCCCTCTTTGCCATGATCAGTTGCATTGTGGATGATTTATGTTTTGTTATGTTATGTTTGTGCTGCTGAAAGCTTGTTCGGTTACTGTCACTGCAGCAGTGTGTGCTATATTTTGTGCTGTATGAGTGTGTATGTTTTTCAGAGGTCTGAGATAAAACAGTTGGATGGAGAGATCTTCAGAGAACACTATGAGTACCCAGGGCACAGAAAAACAAACATTATTATCACCAACAGGTATTCCAACAACAGAAATATGATGAAACACCGGCATTTTGCCAGTTTTCCCTTTTTATTCATTTTGTGTATCGTGCAGGAGAGTGATGTGTGTGAAGGAGATTGATGTGATTGGACATTTCAGCAAAGAATGGGAATGTCAATTTGAGAATTTTCAAAGGCCTCCAAGCGCAGAAGGAGGAGATTTGAAGATATATTACCGGGTACATAACTGACATTCATTTGACAGGCTTTCTAACAGCACAGTGATACGTGTGTAATTTAAAACATACTGATAAAGTCATGATCAACTAATTAACATTGCTTGACAACAATCTGGATGTTGGTGCAGGAACAGAACAAACTGAACCTCATTAGGAAGGATGGACAGATGCTAGTGAAAGTGATACACATGAGGCATGCTGGCACGGCTGAGGTAAACATCACAGTTGTGTGTCTTGTTTTTAAGTGCTGCTTGAAAATTGTTATTTATATGGATTCACTTGGCAATATTTGATATAAATGATTTTGTTTCTTCATTGGAGCAGTTTTTCCTTTTTTTTCAAGCTGCTTTGTAATGGTTTAATTAAATTTTACTAATCAAAAAGCATGTCTAAATTAAAATAATTAAACTTACTTAATGAAAATCATAAAACAGTCATTTAATTTATCTATTAGAATTAAATTGTATTTTTGGAGAAAAAAAAACATAAAGGTAGTTTTATATTACAGTTAAACGAAATATTGTTTTTTTCCTAAAAATCAAGAGTACTAGAACAATAATTATACATTTCTGCCACAATGTCTTTAAGTTAAACCAAACTTTTATTTTGGCGGGTTGCTATGAATGCCTTTTATATGAGGACAGTTTTACTCAAATTAAATCAAATTCTCGTTGAGTAACTCTCAGTCACTTAATGATTGAATGAATGGCCGTAGGGTAAGTAAATTAACAGTTATTTTTTTTATGTGTAAACAATACCTATAGTAGCCTAAATGTAATTTCTTTAAAGCAAAACTGGCAAGCAAAACATCAATGCCCATTGTTGAATATGACACCGGGCATTTTTGCTGATTAAGCTAGTTACACAGGTTTCACTAGTTTTATCTCTTCTATTTTCATGCCTTTACACATAGCTATCTTAATGACTGCTTTGGCCTCTTCGGTGGCCTCTTTGACCTTCTGCTTCACACTCCACAGAAACTGCGAGAAGGACTCGACAGTGCCCAGTCTGCACGCAAGCAATATCAGATGGCGCGGCAGAAATCACAGCGCTTCTTAAAAATGGGCAACGTTTAAAATCATCATGCCTACATCTCCCTAATTTAATTGACTGCCTAGCATTCAAAATATCTTTCATGTGGGCAAAAAATGATTTTGGCAAATTTATTAGTCAAGCCCAATGGAGTTTTGAATGTATCTCTGAATTTTTGGAGAGATTTTTTTTTTTTAAAATGTTTCAGCACTTTTCCTTTTGTTGTCATGTTTGCTTTAAATAGGCCTTGATGATGAGAGAAAACAAAAGAGATTGTCTTGTTATAATTATTGTGTTAGATTATTTTGCACTTGGTATGAAAAAAAATACAACTGTAATATTCAATGTAAGGCTTGTCTTTTTTATCTCACTTGCCTTAAGTTGTTTTACAGACGCACATATGCATCTTTTGCCCTTGAACTTCCCTCGAAGACATAATGTACTATTACTATGAAGTAAAAAAAGCTTGTGTCACTGCTGTTCCACAATTTGTTAAAATGGCAGACCACACCTGCTATTTGAGAGACTTTGATATGAGCTTTTACCTCTCATGGTTACTTGTTTGTTTTACCAAGTAACCAAGACATGAATAAACAGTGCAAGGAAAGATTGTGCCATATTTTCCCACAATGATGTACAATGAATGTAAACTGAAAGCACCTGGCAATGGATCTTCTCCATGTTGCTAAGTAGCTGGGCTTCCTGTATGTGGGTGCAAGTGACACCTATTGGCCTGGTGTGAGCAGGAAAGGAGAGGTTGGCTATCCCATGACCTTTGCAGTGGGTCTTTCCATGTCCTCTTATTTCCTATGCATCAGTTGACCAGACATACACCCACAGGTCAGTGCCGCTGTGTGTAGACAGCTGTAACAGCGAAATGTCATAAATCTTCACTAATCCAATGCAAACACTATGCGTTATGTAATAATTTTCCCGATCTCATCTGCTTCTCTAGATAAAAGCTGTGTTCAGAAACATTCAGTGTACTGTAACTGTGATTACAACCTCATACGTCAATGCAGAGCAGTAAAACTGCAGTATCTAATCTAAGATCAGTCTCATGACTGAACTCTTGTGAAAACTATCTCAAGTTCATGCCACTGTAATTAAAACTATAGTAATGCACTTTGAATGCACCTTGATTAAACTTTAGAAAATCAAATTAAATTAAAAATGAACAAGAAGTGAATTTCTTTTTGTACAAATTACTGCCTTTTGTTTTCCCAGTAAAGGACCTTTATAGAACAGTCCATGGAACACATTACATATATTTAACATATTACAGCTCTTTTGTGCACTGTAAATGTAAAATGTAGTACTGTTTATTTTCATATCAGTCTTGCAATTTTATATTTTCAAGCTGGGAGATATGTCCGTAAAGGTTGCAATTCTCAATAGTAAAATATTGTCTGTAGCAGCATACCAAATAAATGTCTTTCTTTTTGGATGAGTCTAGCTATTCGATAAACTTCATGCATGGCAACATCTGGAACGGCATTTAGCGGAAGTACGTCAGCAGCATGTTCGCGCATCACATGTCAAGCATGCTGTGTGATAGAGAGAGAGAAAGAGGACAAGACAACCTTTAGGTTACTGAGAAAATACGTTCATTTATTTTCAAACACTGTATCTTAGGACAAACGCATAGGAATTGTTAAATAATTATTCTCGCGGTGATTAAAAGTTCAAAACTCATCGACTCATTAAGCCATTATAGATTAATTGCAAGAAATGTCAACAAATTAAGCATATTTATACATTTGAAATAGAGATTAGAGTTTATTGTAATCAATAGCAATTGGGATTTTTCAGTTTACTGCCTGGAGAGCTGCAAATTAAATGTTAGTGTGGTTTTACAGGCGAATTACATTCTGAATTAGGCTACATTTACATTTCGTATTAGCTGAACCATAGCTGCAACCAACTAAATTATGACTCGAGCAACTACACTAAACACCCATGCAGATAAAAGCCAAGCAAGGCTTTGCAGGAATGTTTAGAGCATGTCCGTGTATGTTCGGTGTGACCGTGTCTCGCGCTCAACAGCGCTGTCTGTGGACAGAAGGGCCACACCCGCTCCCATGAACACTAACAGATCTGTCACACGCTCAAGTGCAATCCGCACCAAAAGACGATGTAAAACGAATCCGAGCTGTTCGACAAAGCGATCCCATTGCATTAGTAACTGAACCCCGCAGATGAACATGGAGTCTCCGACAGAGTCCGTCGCGTCGCCGCGGAAGAGCGCTTCTGAAGCGGACGCTTCAGTGGAGGACAGCCCGGTGAAACTGGACAGCAAGGCTGAGCCCGACAAACCAGCACCAGTTCGGCGGCAGAGTTGCTCAAGTACCAACAAGGGTAAGGCTGGAAGAACAGAACCCAAACTTGCTTGTGAATAATTTTTTTCATCTTAATCAAGTTCGCGGAGATCAAATTTGAGTCTAATCTTGAACTTCAGTCCTTGCATGTGACCCGTTTCATATTAGCGCTGAATTTACAATGGATTAAACAGATTATACATCAGGTTATTTTACGTATTTGGAGGCCCGGTGGAAGCACATGCACGCTTAGTGCAAATTAACGGGTAATATACACATTTGAAGGCGAGCCCAAACTGGCTACCTGTCATTTCTGATCTATTGCTCGCATGCTGTTTAGCAGTTAATGAAGAAGTGTTGTCATTTTTCACGCCTGTCACAGCTTTATCCACTCCTGCTCTCTTTGTGTTTGTACGTCGATAGACCAAACTGTGGCCAACGTGTCCCTGTCTTCAGTACTACTAATAATACACGCATACTTAAATGCAACGTATGTTAGTGCACAAAGCACACACGAGGCAACATTTGCATAGCAAAGTGGTGATTTCATAGTGTGTAAATGAGCACAAAGCCGTTTGTTTTACATGGGACAGCCACACCCCTTTTGTATCTCTGATTTGGGGATATAAGTCAAATAAATATCGGTTAATGTGTCATTCGGTAGACTATCATCTTGACAGTTTAGTCGGAGCAGATTTCAGGTCTGCTTGGCTTTGGCAGTCATTTCTGCGGCTGTGCCTCAAAACCTACTTGAGCTGCCTGCCTATGCAGCATTTTTTGGGCACTGTGTGCGAGTATGTAGTCTTCGAATGCTGTCTAAATAGGCTGCTTGTTTGGTATTGAGACGCCGCCCCAGTGTCTGGCAGGCGTTGCGCTGCGTGTGTGTGTGGAGCGCTGTTATGTAACCGGTTAAGTCACACACACGCACGCACACACATGAGATAATATGTAGGGATATTTTCACTTCTTTAATAAACAAATATGTCTTTACCAAACATATGTCATGACTACTGCGGTTTTTAATGTAGGGCGTTATTTCCCGGTGTATTGACACGGTTGTGCCGTTTTCTCTTCGCGGACACGCCGTCTAGTTGCTCTGTTACGTAACCAGAGGACGAAGGCAGGTACGTTTATGGATCATCAAGAAGTTTCATTTTGGACTCGAAGAGGGCGTCTGACACTCCTAACCCGCTAACCTATATTCTCAAATTCCCCTGCTTGCTTAAGATAACTTTCCCTGGGGATTGTCCAAAAGATTGCCCAGGATTAGTGTTAAAAAAAAGAGTGTATACATCTTTTACGCCGGTTAAGGTTTACATCATAGCAAATAGGAATAATTTTGGATTCATTTGGATGGTCACCCTGGTTCTTCAGAAGCTGTATTTGCTATGTGTTATTATGAAACATCATGAAGACCAATTAAGTCAGCATTAAAATGTCACTCTATAGATTACCTGAACTTGTGAATGATTTCCATGACTGTTTCGTTTTAAAGTTATTTTTCAAGCTGGCATTCACATTTGACACATTTAATCAACAAACAATGGATTGAAACAAGTCCCCGCCCTACAATTTTTTTTTTTTAATAAACTGTTAACTCGGATGTACATCACAGTAAAGGAGAAAAGATTATTCATAACTTCCATTACATTGCAGCTCTTTTTCTCACACCCTGGCGCAAACAATGGAAATTCTGTTATTATACAATCGCCCTACATGGCTTGCATTCTTCAGCGTTTATTAGAATATCTTTTTTGTGCAATGTTTGTCATTCTTGGATCTCTTTAAGGATTTTTTTTTTCAGCCTTAGCAGCCATTTCCTCTTAGCAGTTTTTCTAAAAACGCCATATTTTACACAAGTCCAGGGACTACCTTCCCAGACCGATGCTAGTTACATAACTCTGTGTTTCCACGAATTCTTCAGTCCAGTGGAGGTGGTGGGCCTCAGGGTGGACAAGTGGCTACACACTAGCACTCAGCCAAAAATGTGCAAGGCCATCACTGAGCATCTTATGTCCACTTGAAGCTATTGTGCAGTGGGCCGCAAGATTGTGCCTGACTCACAGCTCAGATGCAAAAATAAATGAGGAAAGAGCTGTGTTGGACATGTCCAAGCAGACGAAATGGTGAATTGGAAGTGGTCATTCACTTGAATTAGTAGTAGTCATTCTGAGTAATGTTAAGTTGTGTTCTGTGTTCACGCCATTCCATAATTACCATGGCTTGAGATATGTACGTGTAAAGGGTTCACATACTTTTACAACTTCAGAATTCATGAAAGCTCTTATTTGTACCAGTTGACCTTTGCAAAAATGCAGAAACATTTAAAATAACAGCAGCCTCTGCGGTAAAATGTAGTAAAGCTGCTCTTTTGTAATATTTCTATTAAATATTTCTTGTAGTATTATTGAATAGCATCTTAATAATGCAAATATTATGAAAATAAATGAAACACACATACTTAAATGTAAATACCACAGTTAAATAATTACTGTTCCAATAAAAATTTTTTTTTTTTTTTTTTAATGTATTTGCATAATGGCTGTTTTGTGTCCTGATTAAGAAATAACACAATAATTTTGGCATTAATAGTGTTGCTATAGAAACTCATAATTATGAGTCTGAGGGCAAAAGCTCTGAATAGGACGTCCCGGGTTGTCATCTAATAATTATGATAATTACGACATTGCAGAAACAACACGCAATATTTTCAGCAGTTTTGTGCAAATGAATATATTGGCCACCTTGCTCTTTAGATATTGATCATGGACAACTTTCCATTGGCGTCTGGTGAAATGCTATTAAATGGCTTGCATTATTAAATAGAATAAGATGCGTTTTGGGATATGTGTGTTTCCAGTGGAATCAATATGCAAGTGAGGGAACTGATTGCATCGCCTCTGGAAACTTCGCTTAGTGTTTTAGACGTTTTGTCAAAACTTGTCTGGAATTGTTGAGAGACACAGAAAAATGAGCATACACTAGGAAACACTCACAGAAAGCGCAAACACCCTAGTCTTGGCTTTTTGCACTGCGATGGAGTGTTATTGCACTGGTGACAGGCATAATTGGATACAGGTGCACCTTCACACACCCTCCAAAGCAGTTGCAAAATGGCCATAGCATGACGTTTGGTGAGAGGAGGTGTGTGCATCAAACAGAGGATTATGTAGGATCTCTCACTCTGGGCTAATTGACTTTTGCTACCAGGCCTCACAGTAACCTGAGAATGGCTGTGGATTTAGACGGTTCAAAAGTACAGAACATTGAAGTGATTGTAAATGCGGTTGTTGAAGAGCTGTTGATATGAAGGCCAGCTCTTCGAGTAGATACGAATCATTAACTGCTGCTCTTAGGTAGAGGAGAAATGCGTTGTCCATCTGGTGGAATATTTGATTACATGATACACTCTGATGTTTGAAATCTCACTTTACACTCATTTACCAAAGTCGGTAGTTCCAGGAACTTGTCCATTTGTCATGTAAAGCTCCATTTCGGTCCAAGGGTTTGTATTTAGTTTGAAATGCCAAATACCGCATTAAAGATTTGCTGTCTTTACAGCATAGTGAAATGTCTCCATACCTGAGCTGAAAAGGACTCACCTTGTAAACCACTTATACGAAGTCAGAGGGGAAATCTTTTTTTGGCTGTTTTTTACCTTCTTGCTCAGTGAGATTCCAGAAGAAAGGGGGGTGAGTATCTGAATACTATGCAGTGTACTCTGTGTACTCCCCGCTGGCTGTAACTGTGGTTCGAGTTCTGCCACATGGCCTCATGTTTCCCCTGCAGCATTTACCAGAAAGCTACATTGTTTACATTCAGAGCAGCTCCACCTCACAGCTTCCTCATGAATCATTTGAGTATATTATGTAATAGAATCAATGATTGGTAGGTCATAAAGTTGACATTTGTGCTCTGAAGGAGTGGAGTTAATTGGTTAGCGAGGCTGACTATCTTTGGGGTCCTGATTTCTAAAGGCCATGTGAAGTTAAAAAAATCACTGCCACACTTAGTCGCTACGCTCAACAAACCAAGTTCTCACGCAGTGAAAAATACATCTTGAAGCAAAGAGGATCCTGACAGCATGCCGACAGACAAGACAGAGCAGGATACTTTAGGTATGGAGCGAAGTCCCAGTCTTTTGCATTTTGTAAGAAATTTAAGTGATGAAATTCATTTTGTGATTCTTTAGTGTGTTGTGACAGATCGACGTAGTGCATCAGTTAAAGTGGTACATGAACCAATCGTCTCTTTACTAGTATAGCATTAAATAAACATGAACAGGTATCTTGTTTCAACCACGAAAAGATGGCAACACACCATGGCAGATTTGGTGATGTAATTTTCAGGTCGTCTGTCAATTAAACTGGCAAAAGGTCAATTTATATATTTTTTTAAATTATTAATTTAAATAATTAAATTCTACTGACAGCCCTAGTTTTTAACAGAATAAATGAAATTTGCAAATTGAATTCAGAATATTTATACATCTACATCTATTTATACCTCTTCCGTGTAGAAAAAATAAATATATATTTTTTTTAAATTTAAAAAAAAAAAATTTTCAGGTACATATTTTTGTATTTTTTCTTAGTACAGTAATGAAAATATAGACTAAGCCAATTATCTTAATCTAAAATGTTTATAATAGCATACTTTTATTTTTCGTACAGTATTGCTGTACTTTCTTTCTTTCAAAAAATGTAGCCGTGTTTATATTTTACTAAGGGGTTCCTCACAAGGGCTTGTTATAGTAAATGAACATCACACAGTTATTGAACTGAACTCAACTGAAGCTGAATAATGACACTATTGTCTTGCTGCAGCTGTAAAACAGCAGAATTTTTTAGACTTGCCTCATTTTTAAAATTTGCATCATAGATTCTGTTACTTTCCTGTTTACTACTGTGAAGCTGCTTTGTTTTATATACTGCCTTCGTTTTATAAAGCGCTATAAAAATAAAGATGTCTTGACATAGTTTTGGCATTGCATTTTCAGATGGTTCCCTCATGTTACAATGAATTAGAGAAAGTTCAATATGGTGAAATAAGCCCTGCCTTCCAAATAAATAAAAGAGACAATCACCAGTTGTGATTAGTAAGCCGTTAGAAACACTAGTTCCCATAGAAACAGCCAGTGTCCTGAGATGCTCATTGGGACTGTACACGCTCATTGGCTGGCCCAACCTAAAACATACACTTTTTAATGGTATTTGAGCATAGAAACACCATTTATGGAAAAGTTTATGTCAGAGTCGGCTGCTGATTTGCAATATGTTATATAAGTGTGGGTTTGCAAAGCATTTTATTTGGGTGTTTATCCGTTGAGGTGGCTTTAAATGTCGAAATTGCTGTCTAGAAGCATTACAAATATGGCCAAGAACCAATATAATTATACAGGAACTTATTAATCAACTTGTTGGTCAGCCAAACCCACAGACTAGTCAAAGATATGTTGTATTTTGTCCTTTAACTCGAGAGAGATTATGCTAGTCGTTCAGTGAACTGGCCACTCAGCTTTAAAATATATACTGTTTTGTACAGCCCTGTTGTTTTTGAAGTTGTTTTCTCTGCAGGAATGACTATTTCATCATCCCTGATGATGTTCACAACATTCTTGCGACAGAAGCTTTAGTGCTTGAGTTTAGTTGAAGCATCTAATCTCTCTTTAATTTGAGAAATTGTCAGTACGAGCACTGACCTTCCAAGAGATGTTATGTGTTGAATCCTATTTTCCAGCGAGCTGCGTTCCAGTCTAAACAGTGCGATAATCTCTCTATCATATGTCAAAATGTCATGTTAGGCAGGCTGGACACAACATCTTCCTTGCTCTTGTGCAGCTGGAGAAACACACACACATTCCTGGATGGATGGATGATTCGTGGCATTGGCAGAAAGTTGCACTTTTGTTGAATGATGTCACAGCAGCTGGCAGACAAACCATAATCTCAAACAGCACTTGTGTTAATTCAACACAGAGAAGTGAGTGAATGAAACATTCCGGATGCGTCCGGTTTTCTTTTAAGGCAGCTTGTGATACCTGCACAAGGGCAGCACTTAATGGGTTTTACAGACGCTTTTGTCTAAAGTGACAAACATTACATACAATTTATCCCTGGGAATTGAACCCATGACCTCGGTGTTGCTAGCGCCAAGCTCTGCTGTTTCAGCTAGAGGCCCGCTCACACCAAGGACATTTACTATAAAGATGAAGATCTAAAAATATTAACGAGTCCACAGCACAGTTATAGTGATAAACGAACAGATAATCGATATCGCTTTCAGAATCCCTTTCAGAACGATTGTTTTTCAAGCTGATGAACAATACAAACATTGACAGCCAATCAAAATCCAGGCCATTTCACAATTTCAGTTTTAAAGTTAGACGATCCATCATTTTGATGGATGTACATTTTCAACAGCGATGTATTCTACAAAATATAGTAACACTTATTTAGTAACTTCTATTTTTGTTTCAGGTTTAGCTGTATATTATCAGAATTTTCTGTTATAGGTAGAAATATTTCTAATTTAGACACTGATGTTTCATGAGTAACATCAAACCATATTAAAGCATTATTAACTATAGAGAGCTTTTTCACTATAGCGTATTTAACTTCACATGCTCTAAAGATTTTGTATATTAAATGTGGTTATTATTTCACCAGTAATTAGAAAATCTTTTATATTTCAGTATATACAATGTAGTTATCATTTCTCAATTCGCTTGAAAATGTGTGCATGCAGGCCTACTAAATGTTATTAATTAATAATTTAGTAAGCATAAATTTTGTCAGGGATAACCACACCAACTCACACTGTGATAATCTGACCTTTTTGAGTAATTACACATGCAGTCTTATTCAGGTGACCGTTCTTTTTTGTTTTTTCTCAGCTCACTGAAAAGGCCATTTGGCCATTATGTTTGGCCTCTGCCATGTAAGAATAAACATCTCATTCATTAAGCTACTGGATGGAGGCCAGGCTATTTGTCTTTAGTGACAGTTCTCCCACTGGTAAAGGCAGGTGGTTCTGCTGTCCTGACGCAGCACATCTGCAAATAAGCATAAGGTATGCCATATCCGAGGGGTAGTACAATGAGAGAACAACTGTTATTTCATAAAGCTGGATACTTTTTTTCCTTTGGGATCAGTGTTGTAATTTACTCTGTTATCAATTGTTAAAGGACTTTGTAATTAGACCTTTTAAAACGGGCCGTCTTATCTTGTTTAATTAAGTGGCCAGTGTCAGGCAGGGATATTTAGTGAACCAGTAATGTGGCGTTAAAAATCTCTTAGTGCTCTATACATTAGCAGAACTATAGTTATTTACACCATTCTATGGGTTGTTACCACAGACCTTCTTGTTGAAGTTATACTGTAACCACATTGACCATAGAGAAGTACCAGTTCAGTTTTTCAGAAATGTTCAGTATGTTCTGTTCTCATCTTCTTGTTTTGTCATTGCCCAGAAAAAAGGTCCAGTTTATTGAACACACTTTAACCTAAATGCATCCTTGCTGAATGAAAGTGTTTCCCCCGTTTTTAACTTTTTTTCTTTAAACCTGCTCCCCTCAGGTGAAAATAGAGCAGAGCGGTATGTCTGTGTACATTACACAAGGAACGTTTTTAGGTGTGACGCTGGCCACGTCCAAACAGGGCAAACCAGTTGTCCTCCCCACCAGCGCATCAGTTAAAACTGGGTGTTGTGTATGCGACTCTCTCGTTTCGTCAGGCGTCTTTGCCATTGTCAGGCTTTTCACTCGCCTTTGTTAATAAACGATAAGTGAGAGCGCACCATGATAACATCTGAGCTAAAATGCCTTTCCACTATGCCAGTGCAGTAGTGTTGTGGATTAGATGAAAGGCAGAAGGGTTTGTGCTGATGAGCAATCTTTGATGAATTCGAGATCGTGAGATGCAGGCAGACATGGCTGCGGCCCGGGGAAATCTGCATCCAGAGTAAGACCGATGTGGAATTTTAAAGCGGAGATGACGTCAATAAAGCCATTAAATATTTTCCATTAAACTCATCCTCCATCCTGTTAAACACAGCAGCGGTAAAGGACTGACTCCACCAGCTCCGTCTCAGTTTCACTGCACTTATAAACACACATGCTTCCACCTTCAACGACGAGTTTGTCAAATAAGCATCATTGAGCAGAACAGCTCTTGAAGATGCTTCAACATCATGTCTGTCACTGTTCGGTGTCTGCTTGAATTGTAATGTTATGGCTGGCTGGCTGCGTGTGTGATTTGGTGACTCAGATGCATTAGCTGCTCTCAGTCACACCACTTCCCTTCAGTGGGGGAAATGGCAAACTCTGATTATTTACCTGCTTAAAGTGTCACCGTGTGGGTGCTATTAATAATGAGTCAGTACAATGTTCAATGTTTAAGCGAACGAGCAAACGTCAAGACTTCTGACAGTTACCTTTTCTGAGATTAAATGTTTAATTTGGTCCTGACTATCAAGTGAAACCATGAGCGCCGGTCATTCGGAGAGGAGATGCTAGTGGATTTGTTGTTAGTGGAAACCTGGCAGTGGCTGAAATGAGTAATTTGACAGATGCAGCATCCGGGTGGGAGGGAGGAGAGAGCCGAGCCGTGGGCTTATGTAAGATGAAGCTAATCCTTAGTGATTGGGATTATATAAAGTCTACATTCAAAGTGTATTTTATTCTCTCTCTCTCTCTCTCTTTATATCTCATAGTTGCTTCTGCTATTTCCGCCTCTCCTTCTGTGCTCTCTTTTTTTTTGTCTGTGTATCGTCAGGAGACAATTTTAACGCACTACAGCAGATTTGACGTATACATTTTCTCTTTTATTTGCCTGTTTATTCATAATGATGCTCTCAAGTAGGTTCAATAGTTAATGGATTTGAGGATTTTGATTACATGCATTATTTTTCTGTGCCATAAGGGGGCGGTAATCTTTATAAAGCCGACATCATGACCTTTTTCCTCATGCTGTGATCAAATCTTTTAGTGCCGTTGAGAGTGACATCTCGTGGGTGATTCATAAAAACAACTTATTATGTAAGAATTGATTCTGGCGTCTGCAGCCTATGCATCTGTACATTAGCAGATGGTTTATGAACCGATTACGGATAGACCAGCATTTGCTTCTAGTTCCAGCATATAGAAAAGTGAGAGCCAGACGTCTGAGGCCATGCTGAAATATGGGATTCAAAATGAATTTAAATCTGGAAATAAACAGGATGTTGGAGGATTTGTAAACAGTTTTGTTACGAAACATTATTGACGTAAAATGAAGATAAATTCTTTTTTAATCTGCACCATTTGTGAGTAGGGTTGGGTATCGCTTAGGGTTTTTTTTTCCGATACCGGTTTCGGTGCCTAAACGGTGCCTGAATCGATAATTATAAAATAAAAATGGTAACACTTTATAATAACTGCATACTATGAATCATTAGTTAAGCATTAGTAAACAGTCGGTTCATCCTTTATAAAGCATTGTTCCAACATTAATAGTCGTTAGTAAGCAGTTTATAAATACAGCTGTAAATGACTTGTTCTTGATTTATAATAATATCTATAACAAAGAAGATTTAAAGGCTGTTATCTTCCAAACAAAAAAAATAAAAACAACACAGAGGGATACAGAACTATTCATTTCAAGATGCAAAAAAATACGAAACTGTACAACTGTTTACTTGAATTATTATCATGAAATTGCATGAAAGGTTTAAAAAGTCTATTCATAAAGTAGATTTACTCTATAAACAATACATTACATTACATTACATAAAGACAAAATCATTAATGAATCAATAAACTAAGCTTATGAAACTTAGGCAAAGCTGTGACATTTATCATGTGAACTCCTTTGCACAAAGACGGTCAGCTTTTGGATAATTCTCAAGTCATGCTTAGTTTAGAATATGATTTTTATGTTTTTTTACTTTTTTTTATTAATAAATTGTGGAGGTAATCTTGAGTGCTGCTGTCATTAAAGCTGTCAAGTAAACACTAAGAATTTAATTACATTTTTAAATCAATATTTATTATTATATTATTTTTATTATTTAATTCTTTAATTAAAATTTGATTCAGAAATCACACTGACCTGGTGCTCAGAAAACATTTCTTGAAAATGTTGCACACAGTTGTTCTGCTTAATATAAAAATACAAGTACTCTTGAACCCCACTTTATCTTCTGAATTGTTTTTTGACAAATATGTTACTTAAAAACACTGGAAAATATTTTCCAGTTCTCTGGCTGTTGTGCATGGTTAAACTTTTAAATTCACGTATCCCAGAGTCCCTGGAAACCAGATTTTATTAATCCCTTTGGAGGTTTAAGCTCTGTTATCCTGCTGCTAACACACACTCTCCATGATCTCTTTATGTGATCTCTCGCTCTCTCCCTCCCTTTGGTGCATAACCGTTATTTTGCTCTCCGCAGTAGGAGCCGATAGCCCCCTCATTACGCCCGGCAGGGGCACATCAACATGCTTTTTACTCGCAGAGATTAACATGCAGAGCTGGTCATAAGCAATGAACTGAGCTGGTGTTGGCAGTCCACTTCATGACCATGCGTTCCCCTCCCTTTATCTTCCTTCTTGTCTTCTCCTCCCCTCTCGTACCTCCTTGGTGTGTGTTTGTTGTTCTGTGTAACCCAGTACTGCTCTACTAACCCAATTTGGCATAATCTCAGTGCTGTGCTGTAATGCACAGTGGGAGTGTTTGTGTAAGTGCTGTCTGGATCTCTGTGGGTGTGTGTCCGTGTGTGTGTGTGTGTGTGTGCGAGCTTGTGTGTGCCTATTACGTAAATGCGATCATCATCTCTTGTAAGCTTGTCAGCCAGAAATAGACTGATGGAAAAATACAAAAGAAAGAGTGGTGTGAAGGATGTGAAAGAGAGAGAAATGGACTGGAGAGTTGATCAATTATGATGTGAAACTCTACCTGCCATTTCACCGACTGATGCTTGCCATTCTCCATTTCCTCTGGACCGTCACATTATGGCTTTAATTCAGCACTTTTTATCTGTAGCTTTAATGAAGCGAATCTCAATATAAAGAAGACAACAACATGTGCTAATTATGGTTGTATGAGGTAACTTTGTTGATATATAAACACATTTTGGTTGTGTTACTTAATAGTTCATGGCTCCAGAAAATTGATTTCAACACTGTGAAATGGGGTTAAATATTTTCCATTCTTCAGACTCACAAATCACAAATATATGTCATGAAAATGTGAAAAGAGCAAGAAAATGGCTCACAATTTAGTGAGGGAGTAAATTTATTTTATTTATTTTTTGTAGGTCAATTGCGGCACTGAACAAATTGTTGACTGTGTGTGTCAGCTTTAAAAGGTTAACTTACCATGAACTCTTGTTTGTTTTTTTGTTTTTTTAGAACAAAAAAACATTTTGGACTGACTTGTCTCTTGAAAAATGTGTATAAATAGTATTCCCTATAAAAACATTGATATGCAATGATTTGATATATGAAATGATTTTGGTATATATATGACACGCACATGTTTGATGTGCATATAATAAGCAGTTTACACGTACATATGATACCAAATGTGTTGTCTTGCATATGCAGTTTTTCAGGTCAGTATGATACGCATCTACCTCACAACCCTAATCCTAAAATGCATTTTTTTTTTATT
The DNA here is from genome assembly GCA_032357475.1 of Enteromius thamalakanensis. NCBI lineage: Eukaryota > Metazoa > Chordata > Actinopteri > Cypriniformes > Cyprinidae > Enteromius > Enteromius thamalakanensis. The sequence goes on along the minus strand of JAUCMT010000134.1, from coordinate 12,121,596 downwards.
TATACTGCAAGTTTTCATTATTATTTGGCATACTATTTATACACACTTCATGAGATTATTAACTAGTAGAAATTTGTCAACCAGTAGAGATTTTCAGATTTTCGTCTCTATAGCGATAACTTTAATAAGAAGAAATATGTTACATAGGCTATATAAAATACATTACAAAGTAAAGAATATGTAGTGTTTGTGATTTGCATCTCCTACTTCACCATGTGTAGTATTTCTTGTTGATTTGTTCTACTGTAGTTTTTTGTCCTGTTGCTTGTAATTAGTTGTCTTATCTTCCTTGAGCTTGAGTTTTCTTTTTTCTTTTAGCTAGTATTTTTGTTTGTGATATTGACACAGATTACGAGAATTAAGAATATTTCATGTTTTAAATTGCTGATATAAATGCCTTATTTTAAGCAAAAATAACTAGGCTATATTGTGAGAGATATTGTTACCTTGAAATAAAATTCCCCTTATGATACACGATTCTGGACATATCACCCACCCCTAGACTGACTGTTTAGACCGAGTTAAAATGTTAGAATTTCAATAGCAAAAAAAAATCCATGTATATGTTCACATACTCAATCTTTCATTGTTCAAACATTTCTTATTTTAAATATAAATAATAATAAAAAACATCTAAGTAAATCATTCTTCCACCAAGAGTTAAAGTACATTAACGTAGCCGTTGTTTACAGTTGTCAAGCGAAGTAGATTCCTGGCACATTAACACAATTTGCAGCAGTTTAACAACAGCTTCCATCGCAGCTCAACCAATCAAAATTCAGAATCTGTTTTATAACATTTCCATTTTTTAATATTTAATTTTTGCTTGACGTTAATGAATTCAGACGGTTTATCAGTATATTTGAGCCCCAGGGAGTGTGTACTGCCACTGCTGGAGCTTGTCATGAATATCAGTGTGATCTTCAAACTGAGGAGAATACCTGTCATCTGTGTAACTGACAGTTGCTGATGCTAACATAGTTAAGAGTTTAAAGAGGACTGAAAGAGTCAAACAGAGTGCAGGAGAGAGAGAGAGGAGTGGATTTGTAACAACATTAAGGCCTGCATTCCTGCTTCATCTCTTCAACTAGGAACCATGTGTAAGAAAAACAAGTCCCATGAGCATGTGCCTCTGTCTGAACCCTTTGACCCCCGGAAAAAAAAAAAAATTAATACAAGTAATAATATCAAGAAATATTTTTTGACGATCATGTGTTCCTGAAGACTGAATTAATGTCTTCTAAAATTTAGCCTTGACATCACAAGAACAAATTACATTCGAAAGTATATTTTACAAATATAAAAAATTTGCATAATGACATGGGTATGACATATGTATTACAATTTGAAGGTTATTTATAAGGACATTTTCAGTGTTCCCTTAATTCAAAAGGCTTAATAAAAACTAAATGGTGTTTGTTTTCTTAAATCTCAAAATGCACACAGTTTCCTGTGATGGGTAGGTTTAGGTGTAGGTTAGGTATAGGGCAACAGCAAACTGAGGAGAATACCTGTCATCTGTGTAACTGACAGTTGCTGATGCTAACATAGTTAAGAGTTTAAGAGTTTAGTTTGTACAGTATAAAAACTATTTCTCCTATGGACACTGTGGACACTGTGTGTGTCTAATATATATATATATATATATATATATATATATATATTACATAAATATATATATTACATAAATGTCTTTTTTTAATTAGCAATATTACAGTTTTTTCCTATATTTTGTTGATGAGCACAAAACATTTCTGACTTTCTGACAAATCTCACCAAGCTCAACAGTAGTGTATGTGAATTCATTTCATGCACATTTTGTCAGTTCGTTTATTCATTGGTAAGCAGCTTAGGTTGTACAGATGTATAATTTCAGCATATGAAGGGGAAGGTTTTGGGATTTGTGTTATTTGTTCAGGGAATGAATCTTTGTGGAATATATTTTTGATTTGAAGATCCTTCTTATCATGGATTATGTGCTTTGAGCACTGTAAATACTTCATCAGTCATATCGAACAAAAGACTTTGCATCAAGAGGAGTTCTTAATAATAAAAAAACAAAGGTTGTTTTGATCAAATCTTTGCATTTCCGATAGGGACAGTTCTTAAACATGCTGAGAATACGGCCCTAACCTGATTAAACATTAAGCATGAACAATGAATAAAACATACCAGATTCCTAAGTGTTTCCAAGTTATAACCTTAAATATTTACGTACTCACATCCCTAACTAACCCCCAACATGGCCGGATCACCTGAAAAATGATATCTATTTCAAAGGAAAGACTCTAACCATGAGTCAATTGTTTTATAGAGTCACTGTGTCAAACTCTCATTAGGTTTCTGACATCAAACAAAGACTTTGACAACCTATTACCTCTCATATGAGCAGGGCCTCAAAAATATTCGCTGAGTGGGAGTGAACTCAACCAACCTTGCATGAACCCATTCAACTCTGCATAACTCAAAATCACATAAGACCACATCCATGTTGTGTTTGGCTTCGATAACATCGGTGAATTAAGTAATCAGACCCCCGGGTTTGAACTGAAGAGACCATCTGTTTGTTTCACTACGACATATGTAACGCAATCATTGCAGTCGGTAACGCTTATTAATTGTTAAAAATAAAAAGTAAAATCTATTAACATTGTTAAACAAGGTTTATTTGGCACGTTAGTGGATGATGTCGATCCTCTCAGCGTCCGGTTCAAACAGGATTGAGAAAATCATCAAACTAGTAGTTTTACCTCAATCCCGAGGCAGTTTCTGTGTCATTCAGCTCTGACTAATCTCTCCAAAAGATTGAAAGCACACATGTTCTCCCCTAAAAGCCATCCTAAAAAATTTAATAACCCAGTATGCACCCTGAATCCCGCCAACTGACACACATTTTAAAACCCAGTGGGTCGTGTTGTCTGTTTGTGTAGGTGTATATATATATATATATATATATATATATATGTATGTATATATATATATATATGTATGTGTGTGTGTATGTATATGTATGTATATAAAACATTATATTTTACACACTTTATTCTCTCTTTTTTTTTTTCTCTCTGAATCGTTCAGTTCTAATGCGTACCGAACGGTTCAATATGAATACGGGTATCGTTACACTGCTAATACATAGATGTATGTGTGCGAATAGGTTGAGTAGATGATTTTAATGATTATTTTGAATCTTTTTTTAACCCAGCAATCTGTACCGCGAATAATCTCACCGCAAGTACATTTTACTGGGTACAAGCTGTCTGTCTGACCTTTGCTTTCTGTAATGTTTCATTGCTATTGTGGGCTAATCCTCTCAACTCCCAGCCATTTTTCCCGTGCACATCTACATGCTCTCTGTTCTCCAGAGCATGGATGGAGAATTACAGGGAAATTTCAATGTGAACAGACAGAAACAAAGAGACTCAGGGGGAGGCTGTTTGAGACTGAGACCGAGGAGTTAAACCAATTAGAAATGGGTGGAAAGAACAACGACAGGAGATTCGCTGTCATTTCTCTGCTGAGCAACATCAGATCTGAAGCTGCGGCTTACATAGCATTCCAAAGATGCGAACGAGACAAAGCGGGATCGTGTCTCTTTTTTTTTTTACGCCTTTCGTGTTTCATAAATAGATGGATAAATAAAGGTTTGCAGTCAGATCCTTTCTTTTCATCGTTCAGATTTTCAGCAGGAGAGGAATAATGAATGTGCCTCTTCAAAAGCCTCAAGCCAGAACGTTTGTTGTGGTCCAGCTGAATATAAGAAATGAAATGGAGCTAGGAAAAGAGAAAGCTCCTCTCATCAGTTTAATGAATATGCTGGTTCAAGCAATTATAAGCTTCTTCTTAAAGATCCCTCAGTCATTAACAAGTACAATATACAGATTTCAATACAGCTGCTGGAGATTTTCAACAATATCACATCCATGATGAAATGAATTCTTCAGTCTAACAAGTTTACACCAATTGCTACATTATTATGTCTTTCATGCGACATGTTCAGTTAGTTATTGGTTGTCTGATTTGCCTCGTGCTGCGAGTCGGACATGAACTCTTTTATTAGTGAGTCTAATTTTCAAGCAGATGGAAATTCATTTGGCGCAAATCACTGGTTAATGCTTTGTTGATTGGCAGTTGCCATTTACCACTTGTATCTCGTTTCGACAGTATCACTAGTCATGACAGATTGTATTTCTCTCAGATGGACACTTTACATCACAATAGAGCTGGCTGTACTACAATAGCCCTGATTAAAGGGAGTGGATGGATTAATGGTGATTGACTGCACTGGCCTGAGTTGCCCTGAATGTAAAAGCATAAGCCAGGGCCTGTGATGGCTTGGGATTACAGAGTGCCTTCAGTTCACTTCTGTGCGATTAAAAAAACATGACTGTGTACATTATTCACTATATACATAGTATTTCTTTATTATTCACTATATACATAGTATTTCTTTATTATTTCTATTGTTAGGTATATGTTGGAATATAACAAACACATGAGGTTATACATTTTGCATTATTATTTATCTTTTTAAAGCTAAATGAGTTTTGGTACTTGACTAAAAACTGAAACCATTTTTCTAATGCCAGATAAAATGTAAACCGCAACTGCAAGAAGAATTAGCTGCAAGAAATGATATTTTATCTGTAAATATATGATCTAACTTTACCATTTACCACAAAATCATTTGTATTGTATCCAATTTAATTGGATCTATTTAAGCATGGAGTCTCTTTCCATGTGTTTTAAAGCAAAAGGTCTAGTATGAAGTCTATCACGAGCCCTGCTGTATATTTATTTCATTGCTTCTCTTTTTCAGATGTGTCCTCAGCAAAGAAAACGCACACGTGTAAGTACAGTTTTTATTTAATAGTACATTCCTGCTGCCTCAGATCTTTGTGTAACGTACTTCATTTGTACATAAGACCAAACGATCAGAGACGCTGTTACGAAAGAGGAGGAGGCAAAGAACTTTCTAGAAAAACTGTGAATGTTCACACCCGCATTGACATCCACTTTTTTGGCTTTAGTCTGATTATTTGGGTTAATGTGAGAAAGTGACAATGCAATGCTAAGAAGAGTTGGCTGTGATGATAAATGCTGGTGTAAGGAGGTTTAAAAATACTCTGTTTTTAGTAAGGTTTTTTTTATAAGTGAAAGAATAATTGTATTTGCTCAAGATATCAGTGTTTTTAAGGTACACCAGTGGTGTAACTGATATTTCTCACCTCCTCACACCATGTTTACACACTCACACAATTTGTCCAAGCACACATACACGCAATAATAAATGATAAATTCTGAATTATGTATCTTATAGTTAATAAAAAATACACTGAGCAATTTTGATTTGCACAGTTACCACTAAATGTATTTTTCTGTGTTTGTTAACTGAGGTGACCTTTATAAATGTAGGCGTTTATGGAAACAGTAGAGAGCCATTTCTGATATACTGGTTTCAGAATAAAAGGTTTTGCCAACATGACAAAAAGATGTTGGTCAAGGTGAGAGGAGCTGCTGAAGAAAATAACTGCACACTAGCGGGATGCATTTGTGGTTTACCAACATAGACTTCCTGTTTATGCACTGAATGATGTGAAGTCTCCTTTACTGGATCCCTCATGTACTCGAATGAACTGGCAATATAAGTGTTACACTTATAAGTGTGCAGGCAGTTTGAACTACAATAGGTATATTCGCTTTATTATTCCAGCGCATAGTTTTTTATTGCGTTCGATTTTTATTTAGTCATTCTTAAATAAGAGAATCTGGTGTGATAGTCACTGTGGGTGTTTGTACGCCAGTCTTGATGTTTGTGTTGGAGACACCAAGCAAACAAGCAACAGCTGGGAGCATGTATTAGCATGTCTGTCCTGCTGAAGTTAAACCCAGCCCAGTGAGAGATATGTTCAGGATTGCAGAGGGATGAATTTCTCTCTGAGAGCGCGTCTTGCACAACAGAACCCCATCCTCACGCTCCTGTCATGCCCGTGAAACATGAGACCTGCACAAGCAGCTCCAGCATCTCTATTTCAGCTATTCAGGCTTTCAGTTGGACAGCATGTGGGAGACGTTTCTAGAAGAAACTGGATTGAGAGGCTCGTGTTTAGAGCAGCATTTCTCAAACTGGTCTGTGAGATGATTGGCTGGGGTGAAAAAATAAAACATTATTAAACCTAGATGAATAAATAAACATACAGTCTGTAATGCTTAGTGTTGTGTGCAGAAGAAATGCATACCGGTTTGAGTTAATGAACTGTCTTTAAGGTCACAACTTTGAAAAAGCCTAATGAGGTTAGCCAGCAGGTACTTACCTACAGCTTCAGTGTTGCGTAATAGTGACTTTCACAACCGCAGAGATGGTTTTACAAGATGCTTGGTTCAGCTAGATGTGTGCTTCCTTCTTTGAGCTGATCTTCTGGTCATGGTGGATTGGAGAGGGAGTTGTGCTGGGCCCTGGCCAGATCATTAGCATTCAGATGGCCCTGTTCCTCTCAGATTCAGCCAGACCTGTATAAGGCTACATGCGCGAGTGCTTGTACCCCACACACACATATGGGTAGAATTTCAAATATGCCAGTTATCCTGTAGGCAAACACATGCAATTTCAAATCACTGCTGTGCTGCTGATGACTTTACTATATATGGCTGTATTATGTGGGGATAAAAAAACAATAATGATTTAGTTAGTGGTCGGTGAACATGGGCTTTTTTTAATTAGCTGATGCCGATAATGATGGTTAATGCCTGTTGGCTGTTTAATGCTGTTAATTGTGAATCTATTGATTGATAGACTATGAAATATAGAAAAATACAAATACATTTATTAACAAGGCAGCACTTTATTTTACAGTTCTGTTAATCATGCGCATACTGTGTTATTATAGTAATTTCAATTACTAGGTAATAACTAGATAATAACCCTGAACCTACCCCTAAACCTAACCCTACCCTGTGCAGTTACCTTTTATTACCAGACCTTTTTTTTAAGTATATGTAAGTTCACATACTAAAGTGCAACCAATATAATTTATGATAACTTTATGTTATAAGCACTGATAGTGGTATTGGTATAGGGTCTGATACTGCACTCTTTTTCCCCCGAATACCATACAGTAAGGCTGTGCAATATATCGCACTATATATTGATGTGCTTCTTGCCAGTAAAGTGTAACGTAAATATTCTGTGACTTATATGTAATTTAAAAACAAAACACGATTTTTAGTTTAAAAAATATGTTAAAAGATGTATGTAGGCTGTAGGAAAACAATGTGATTATACAGTACTGCGCTGCAGCAGATAAAAAATTAAATGCCATAGATAGGGCAAAATGGAACAGTGTAAGTAATAATAATTATGTGTTAAAATAACTGAAGGAAATATATGTTTGCAAAATTAACTAAGCCAGTTAATGTTATGCCTATTTTGGTTCCTGTACCCAGTATTAAAACAAAATCTATATGCAAAATGTTTAGAAATTATGAGTCTTAACAAAATTCTGCATGTTCAACATATGTTGTATATTTAAACATACATACACTTGTAAGTTGCTTACAGTACATTAGTAAAATCACAAACCTGAGTAAATTAACTTAAATATACATTTAAGATATTATTTTGTAAATCTTAAATATATTAGGTAAACAAGTATGTACATGAAATTATAAATGTGTATATATACAAAATATACAGATAAAATGTATGTTTATTTAAATGAAGAATACATTTAGAATTTATAAATGTTAGTCTGTTTCAAATTACACTGTATAATCTTTTCTTATGTACATAGTTAAATTAACACTTTAACTTTACATGTATTTGCTTTCAGTATAATTGTAGATTTGTAAGTGACAGTAATTTGAGTAAATTGGTAGCTTGAATTACAATATTATTACATTTAAAATATGAAAAAAATGCATTAAATAAAATTCATATTTGAATCTTTCTATATATAAATTATATGTATTTGTGCATGTAAAAAAGATACAAAATACCTCCAGAGTGTACCTCAAAACATTTATCTATCACATTAAGATCTTTGTAGTTTGTAATATATAATGTGCCAAGTAATAATAGTAAGACATATCTGCAAAGAAGTCAATCATTAAAGATGGTGTGATAAATGCGAGTGTGCCCTGAGTCTGAAACACTCTCATGAGAAAGGGTTTCAGTTTTCTCTGACAGCGTGGAGGCTTACCTGCAGACAACTTCCTGCTTACAGTATAGTATCATGAAAACGCATCGCACACAGCAGTGCAAAGTGAGTCAACACTAACCCTTTAAACCACGCAGTCAACTAAAATCAACCATTGGATGACAAAGCTGTCACTCAAGGGTTGAAGGGGCGGGAAGAAAGGGTTTTAGTCCTTATGTCACGGTCACATGGATTCTCATGCGGTAGAGACGAGAGGCACAAGCAGCGCTCCCGTCAGTCAGCAGCACACCGCTTGCGTCCCAGCCTGCACATGCTCTTGAGACGAGGCTGTTGACGGTCCTCAGCGTGGCCACAGATCCTCAGGATGTACTTAATGATCACAGCCATGAAAGGTAGGACAGGGATTTCCAAGTTGGGACAGCTACAGAAATGTGTGTGCGTGCACATGAGAGAACGAGTGCATTAGCTTGGGTTAATGTTTCTTTAATGTTTCCAGTCTTTTCTTGCATGTATAATGTGTCAGTTTTGTTTTCAAAACATTGCATGGACTGTTCGGTGCACTGCTTTGCATGTTCATTTACATGCTGTTTATGATTTGGAATTACAAAGTGAATATTAGGTCTTTTGTGATTCGTGGTAATGCGCATTAAAGCTTGTGTGCGTTTGAGGGAACATCTCAGACATACTGAAACTGCCGTGAGCGTGAGTTGATAAGTCGGCAAGTGTGGTGTGATGTGATGCGATGCGATGGCGTCTTTCTGACAGCTCATGCATGGGCGGCCATGTTGGCTGTTTGGCATGGCATGGGAATGTTGCCATGCTGGATGATTGGGGAATGTTGTTCCACTGACCTATTTATGGCAGGCAGGGGTGGACTACCATAGGAGCGCTTGGCTGTTTATTCCACCAACGGCTGAGTCTTACTTAATCCCCCCACCCCCAACTCTGAATCACCATGCGCGCACACACACACACACACAGAGGCAATGCAAAGTCTTGCTGGCAGCTGTCATTATCTATTAGTGATAAGGTATAGGGCAGTGGAACATCTGTGCAAGCCTCCGCTGCTTCTCTTTCAGACAGATTAGAGATTATTTCGGCACTTTAGATGTGTCCTCCTCCAGTGTTCAGTGTTTCAGATCAGCTGAAAGTGTTCTCTTACCAACCGTCTTTTTTGTCTAAGAACAAAGCTAGAGATTGTTGTGAAAGTGCTGCTTTCCTTAGCTGACCTGCTGACATCCAGACTAAAGGTTAATAAGATTTCACCCTGAGTTGACATGGCAGGTTTGTGAGCAACTGAAACTCTGTATGCAGAGGTTAATTTAGAGTGTTATTAGGGTTAAGCGTGAAAGTTAATTATGTAGAATTTAAAGGGCTTTGGTCGCCGTTCAGTTTGTTCTTGAAGACAATGTGTTCACTTTTAATGTCTTTCTATTCACCCTAATTACAGATAATGAATGGATAAGTATTAGCTAATAAGAAAATAAGATATAATGTCTAGGTGTTTTTGCTAAAATCATTTATTATTAGTAATGGCTTAGTTTAAGTCCAATATGTACCAGAATGTTCTTTTCTCCTTTGTTATGATGGAGTGTTTATCTCAGCCCGATGTGAGTCAGTGTTGTCAACAGATTACAGAAACCCCAAAGGGTGGGAGTGAAGGGGGAGGGAACGCATGTGTCTGTCTGTGTGTGTGTGTTTCTGCAGGCTTTGACTTTGGTTGGGTGCTGTGTTTTATGTTTCCTACTTAGACAACACATCAGCACTTTCACACCGGGAGAGAAACCAAACATGTTAAACCACAACATCTCATGAGGAGGAAGCGACACTTGCAAACAGAAGTCTTCTGTGTGTGTGTGTTGCGGATTATGATACACACCTGTAAAATATTGGTGGGCTTGTAGGTGCTTGTCTGTATAAAAAAGAAAAAAGAAAAGGGATGAAATTATACAAATTTATCAGTGGACAGGGGTCTTGTTTATTGACTGAAAATCGGAAGGTCTGTCCCATACTACACACACACTATATTTCACAAAATTAGATAATATGCATGTATATTTTATAATCATCTGCAATAGGGG
>JAUCMT010000134.1:12093368-12111029 GCA_032357475.1 Enteromius thamalakanensis | reverse complement strand
AAATACATAATTAAATACATATTTTTACATGTATAGGAATAGGAAAAAATAATCATATTTTACAAAATATTATGATGTGTGTGTGTGTGTGTGTAAATGTAATACTTAAAATAAGATTAAATATGTATTTTAAAAACATATTTTGACAAAATATGGATGTAATATTTTTTTTATGCAGTTGCATAATGCAACACAATATTAATAGTATAATATTTTATGATATCATTTTTAATGTGTGTGTTCACTTGAAGATTTTTGAATTTTGGAAGATGTACAAGGGCAAGTCATCTGTTCATGGTCGAAGTGATCTCAAAAAAGGCCTACGGACTAATCAGTCTTTACGAATATCCACCCCAATCAAATTTCTTCACACAAACCCTTGTATTGTTTTGCAGAATTCATGCGTTCACAATCCTCATCTGTATATAGCCCTCATGAACGCTCCTTTTCTGTGGTCTGAAATAGCAGCTCTGTAAGCCGTGCTCTTGCATCAGAGTCGAACAGCGGTACCTACTGCTGCAAGACTTCAGCAGCAGCGTTGGGAGAATGTGCCTTTGATGTATTAATCCATAATTCAGACCAGATTAGCGTCTTGTGCTTCAGAGTAACTAATTACCGCCGATTGGTTTTACATATCTAATGAGAGAGAGTGAGGATGCCCTTAATGAATACGGCATGCAGAACCAAAGGGGATTAGCCCTTTCTGTAATCATGAGAAAATAGTCATTCTCAAACTGCTCTGATGCCTTTGCAAATAGAGTCCGCAGCCGGAATAAAAGACATACGAGTCTGAGCGCATGTGACCGAGAGAAGAGAGAGCGCTCTGATGGTGATGAGATGCGTTTTACTTTTTCATCCTGTACTGTATGCGCCTCAGGGCTGCCGGAACAACTGCATCGCTCTTCTCTAAATGGATTTCTCCTCCTGCTCTATTCCCTCAGCTCCCCTCTCAACAGCCTCGCTCACCATCTCTGCGTGCTTTTCCACAACCAACCGCAGCCGAGCCGCTGAGGGGGCTCACGCACAATCCTGCGCACGCAGACGCCATCTCCAACTAGCAGTGCATCTTGACTTTGATATTTACCGAAATGCACCACAGCGCCGACGTGAAGCGGGCCCGTGGCTTTGAGAGAGAACGGCATTGTCATGCTGTAGTTACCCAAACGAATGTTGGATGTTAGAAGAGCAGATTGTACTTACAGATGATGTCGGCCCCATGGGGGATTTCAACAGTCATAGCCATTTTTTCTGCTTGAATAAATGGAGTGTTTTTCTATGGTGCTGCCGCGATTCATTCTTTTGAAATGTTTTCACTGCTGTTCTGCTAGCTCCAGCCTGAGGTTACACTCAGCACAACAAACCTCAGGCCTTGTTCTCTCTGCATTAGCAAACTCAAAGGTCAGGAGCTGAGGAATTAGTCTTGATGTGATTATGGTCTCCACTGATCAGTTTAAAGGAAGAAAGAGTGTTTTCAAAAGGATAAAAACAGGTGTGCTTTATCAAACAGTGTTTTATCAATGTGTCCTATTGATCTGAGATATATATACTCAAAGACACGCATTTAGTCTTTTCTGCTGCACTAAATGGAATCGCAACTTTTTTCCAAACTGGTTTCCAAAGCACACTGCCCGATTTTGTTTTTTTTTGGCACAAACTCGTGCCATTGGTTGAGCCAGTGCTGCTATTTTGGACTGGTTGAACCGTTCAAACAAACAGAAATTTGAAAAGCATCTGTGTTCCTGAGGAAAATTACTATTAAATGTCTTCATTAAAGCTGTCTTTGCATGTTAAGCTGACACAGGAGAAAATATTGTAGCAAAGGCAAATGTGTTTTTTTTTTTTGCTGAAAGTGTGTTTCTGTCTCTTTGTAGCTCAGATTGAGAGTATTCCCTGTAAAATCTGTGGAGATAAATCATCAGGGATTCATTATGGTGTTATCACGTGTGAGGGATGCAAGGTAAGACAACCAAAAAAACCATTTCATAGTCAGTAAAAAAAAAAAAAAAATTATATATATATATATATATATATAATTAGGACTGTTATTTAATTATGATCCTATACAAAACACTACCATTCTTAAGTTTGGAGTCATTAAGACCTTTTTGAACAGTTTTACTTAGCAAGGACGTATTAAATTAATCAAAAGTAGCATTAAAGACATTTATATTATTACAAAAGATTATTTATTCAAACAGATGCAGTTTTAAAATTTCAGTTCATTAAAGAATCTGAAGAGAATCATGGTTTCCACAAAAATATTAAGCTTTACAAATGTTTTAAATATTGATAATAATATTTCTTTAAATATTTATTGAGTATCATATCAGCATATTACATGTGAGACTGAAGACTGGAGTAACAATGGAAATTTAGATATTAAAAAATCTCCAACATTAAACCTTTGAATGCTGGTGTAGATTATTATTATTTCAGCTACAATACTACAATATGTTTTAATGACAAAATTTTTTTCCATTTTCATAAAAAAATTTAATTAAGAAAAAAGTAAAACCATGCTGCTTTGCGTGCACAATGCACATCAAAGCTTTTTATACACTTGTCTATGTGAGACACCACCACAGAAGGTGCTTGTGCTCTAGAGGCATTTACACTTCATGCATTCTTCATGCATACGAGTTCATTTGCAGCTCCCATAACGCACCACTGCACTGAAAAGAGAGGCATAAAAATGCGCATTTTGTGACATATTCCTTTTAAAATGTCCCTTATTTGCATGGAAGTAAGCAGTGTAAAACCCCATGTTATTTAGTTACTGTGCTAATTAAAGAGTTAAATCATTCTGAAATGTGCTTCAATGCGAAACTTATACAAGCCAGAGGTGACCTATTGTTGTGTTCTTTCGGTCTCTCTCTTTCAGGGTTTCTTCAGGAGGAGTCAGCAGGGCACTGTGTCATATTCATGTCCTCGGCAGAAGAGCTGTCTGATCGACCGTACCAGCAGAAACCGCTGCCAGCACTGTCGCCTGCAGAAATGCTTAGCAGTGGGCATGTCAAGAGATGGTAGGCTCTCAACTCTCACAGCAGTCTGAGTGATGTGCATGTGGCAATACCGTACATTTTCCTCATAGAGAACCTCACCATGAGCTTGGATGATATTAAGCAATGGCATATGCTAATTTATTTGCGTTTATTTGAATATTTTGTATACGTTTAGTATGATATTACCGTTATTAATGGTAAATTGTTGACTCACAGCTGTGAAATTCGGCCGGATGTCTAAGAAGCAGAGGGACAGTCTGTTCGCAGAGGTTCAGAAACACCGTCAACAGCAGCAGGAGGAGAAAGCTGGGGATGACACAGAGAAGGGGCGGGAACCTCAAACTCCGGGAGAGGCGGAGCCACTCACGCCCTCTTACGCCCTGTCCACCAATGGCGTCACAGAGCTCCCCGATGACCTCAGTGGATACGTGAACGGTCAGACCCCAGAGGAAGGAAAGGCAGATTCAGCGATTGGTGGATTTTACCTAGACATTCAGCCCTCTCCAGACCAGTCAGGTCTAGACATGGATGGCATTAAACTAGAACCTGTGTGCGACCTCAGCTCGGACTCTGGCTTAGATCAGTATTGTTGCTATAGCAATGGAGACTCTCCACCTCCTGACAATGACCTAGGTAAAAAATGTTAAATACAAATGGATCACTCACAAAAAATAAATAATATATAAAAAATGTAATGATTTTTTTTTTGTTTATATATAAATAAATGAATTTATTGTTGATATTATGGAAGATTAATTGAATGCATTGCATTGAATACATCACCATATTTCTACTTATTTATTTTATCATATTTTAGCCATTAGTTACTCATTTGGCACATAATTGCAAAGAAAGAAAATATTATCAAATAAAATTACATAGTGCCGTCCTACATAATTATATGGGATGCTGCCATTAAGGGAATGATTGACAGCTGTGGGGTTTGAAACAGCAGGGGTCTGTGAACTCACCTCCATGGCCCATTTAACATGTCATTAGTAAGAAGTGCCTCATTAACACAAACCAGTCAAATACTAGCACAGGACCTTTTTTTTCCCTTGTTGACTAAAATGAGTCTTAATGGTTTTGTTTTTAGAAAATATGTGGCAATAATATACAACCTCAATGTGTGATGTGCATTTCACAAAGCCAGGAATGTGTGTCAGCTCCAGCTGTTTGACTCTATTTGTGTGTTTCTAACACAGAACATATGTCAGACAACATCTGCAAGTCTCACATGGAGACGTGCCAGTATCTTCGAGAAGAGCTACAGCCCAGCAACTGGCAGACAGTCTTACAGACCGACCTGGATGCCTACCAAAAGAAGGTGTTTGGTTATGTCCACTGGGCTCTGTGACTGTGCACACCTGATATTAGAGTAGTCAGAGAGGACAAATCATCTTGATGCCCCAAATTTGTTTTAATAACCACCACTGGATTTAACAGCTGGAAATTATGTATTATCTGCTGCAGCAATGCATGTAGCAATTGGAGTTGATAAATGACTTAAAATAGTTTCAAACGGAACATATTTGTATTAATTATTTGTTTTCCCAACAATTCACTGTAGTTGATAGACAGAAGGGTAGATGGATGCACTTGATCACTGAGGGGAATAATCAGGTATGTGTACTAAAAGACCCTCTCTCTGCACCATCTAGTCTCAGGAGGACATGTGGCAGCTGTGTGCGGTTAAAGTCACTGAAGCCGTGCAGTATGTGGTTGAGTTTGCCAAGCGCATTGATGGATTCATGGAGCTCTGTCAGAATGATCAGATCGTGCTGCTCAAAGCAGGTACACCTCAGATAAACCTCTAAACATATCCAAGTTCACATAACAGCATCAGAGTAGTGACAAACTGTGGCAGAACCACTGAATAATGAGCGTGTTTTTCTGCTTCTCAGGTTCTTTAGAAGTAGTGTTCGTGAGGATGTGTCGGGCATATAACTCCCAGAACAACACTGTCTTTTTTGACAGCAAATATGCTGGGCCGGAGGTCTTCAAAGCATTGGGTATGCATTAAATCTGGATTCCTCTTTTACAGGAAAAGGAAATAGCAGATGGAAATTTGAAGTATTAACCATTGTTTTTTATGCTTTTCTAGGCTGTGATGATCTTATCAGCTCCGTGTTTGAGTTTGCGAAGAGCCTGAACTCTCTACAGCTCAGTGAAGATGAGATCGGCCTGTTTTCAGCATATGTGCTGATGTCTGCAGGTAAGGGGATGAAAAACAAGGCGAGATCCACTGATAGGAGGATCCAATTTGCAGAGGCTTTAATTGTACAATCTCTGAATATCGGGGTTTTCGTAAAATTATAATTGCATAAAAATGTCTTTTTAAATTCCAATTCAGTTCCTGAATATGAAGTCAAGTAGGAAACTTAATTCAGAATTGCAGTTTGAATTTGGATGTTATATACGTTTTTTGTTTTCAAATTGTAACTATGCATGAATCCTAAAAAATGCAATCAACTGACTCCAGGTTAAAATATACAAAAAATAAAAAAGCTTTTTAAAAAAAATCTAACAGACCCCAAATATTTGTATATTTCATAACTTAACAGTTTTGTGCACAAGGGTGAAAGAACAGTTCATGGTTATATTAGGTTGACTTTTTTAACTTTTAAATTAATTATTTGATACAGAGCTCAATTTTGGCCAACTCTGCTGCAAATATGTCTAGGCGCTGAACTCTTTGTGTGTGTGTGTGTGTGTGTGTGTGTTTAGATCGCTCCTGGCTGCAGGAGAAGAACAGAGTGGAGAAACTCCAGCAGAAGATAAAAATTGTCCTCCAGAACCTCCTGCAGAAGAACCAGAGGGATGAGGGAATTCTCGCAAAGGTATATATAATCGTGTTTGTAGAAACAAATTATATTTACTCGTCTGATCACTGTATCACAAGTCAAATAAGAACAGCCTTAGGACAACCAGTTCTGATCTTCTGCTTGTCCCCCCCTCAGCTTGTCTGCAAAGTGTCCACCGTTCGGATGTTATGCCGTCGCCATATGGAAAAACTGGGCACATTTAGAGCTCTTTACCCAGAAACGGTCCACACACGCTTCCCTCCGCTCTATAAGGAGCTGTTTGGCTCAGACTTTGAGCAGGTTCTGCCTCAGGAAGCCTGATAGAGACTTAACCTAATACTGCACAGATTCAGAAAAAGAGACGGAGAGAGAGAGAGAGATAATACTAACATGCTGACAAGAACTTTAAGCTCACTTCAGCCTCAGTTCATGTACACTTCATTCTCACAAAGCACTTCTCAGAGTCCAGCCACACTTTGAACTTGCCCCATCGGCCATGCACCAGAAGGCTGGCGGTCCTGTAGAAGAGGAAACCTCTGATGCAAGGGGGGAAGAAAACTGGTGATGTCTTGTAATGTGCATCGGAGCATTCCTCCATGCCACAGCTTTATCTTTCAGCCTCCTGTTCTGACTGCATGAGATCTTAGCGGAAACGCTCACTGCATCTGTCCGCCCCACCATCGCCCTCTACTGGCCATACACAGTGAGGAGGTGTCTGGCAAGGGTAGACGAAGACAGGAAATGAACGTCTGGAGCTGAAATCCCTGTTTTTTCTCTCCGGTGCCACAATGAACAGCCCACGTTGGTGCTAACGTCACAGCACTGCCCTTTACTGACCTCTTCCAGTATACACATATTCAGCAGGGACATCATTTGGCAAAACCACTGCCCCAGCCCCAGGAGAAGACAGTGGACGAGGCATGACATGGGACTCAAACTATGAGACCTGAATCACTATCGTACCGAAACTTTCATGATCAAACGGCATGTTCTGAGGCAGTGAGCTGAAATACGTGCATATATTCTTGTTATATGGTTAGTTGAATCATGCAATGTATGATGTGTAGAACCTAACAAAAGGTAGCACTTTGTGTTTTTCCCAGCAATAAACGATTTCAATTTAATTTGTGGGGAGAAAAAAAAAAAAAAAAAAAATTCTGAAGGAACATGCTGTTATTTTAGATCGGCGAGATCTGAAGTACTTGTTTGTGTTTTGTTAAATCTCTGTCTTTTGAAGCCAGCTCGCGTTGTCTAGACGGTGGTGTGAAGCCCTGTTGTGCCATAGTGATTCTGTGATTAGATTTCCGTCAAAGTGAGCCGAGTGGAGTGATGATTGACAGATGAGGGGCAAGTGTTGACATTCCAGGGGATCTAGCAGTTCGTATTAAATGTCGTGGGGATTGGAGGCGGTTGGCGTTGTTCCTAACTGACCCTTTTTGAGATACGTCTAGACGTTTTTTGCACCTAGTAATGCAGCTCATCAGGGAAGAGGAGAGAATAAAAATGGTCACTTATTTTTTTCTTTCTTTAATTTGCAGCTGTGTACACAGGCTTGTTTTCGAAACGATGTTGGATCTTTGTGTCAATAGTTTTTGTGCCCCTTCAACACGCGCGTCTGAACCAAATTGAATGCATTTAGCACGCAGCCTACAAACAAGGACAAGCAATAACCTTAGTAAAGATGTTCCGATCTGACATCTCTGTTTAATGTTTTTTGTAAGGGCTGGCACTGCTTTACCTGTAGTATTCTTGTTCGTATCTGCTCCGTGAAAGACAATCCATCAAATATCTGACCTCATAAAAGGGTATTTTGGGACTGCTCAGGGAAACTATTGTTTTGTAGTTGAGGAGGAAAGTGAACGTGTCCGTAACTGCAAGGGGACGGCGTTATAGCAAAGTTGTTTGAAAAACAATGTGTAAAATATGAGGAAATTGTCCTCTTCGTGAATCAGGGTCAGGTGTGTAAATGAAGAATCATCCAAAATAATACTGAGCAGAAAGCAATAATAACGGCATAATCATGTTTTGGAAATTTGGTTTGAAATTCGCTTGGTTTGGCGTCCTGATGTCTTTACCCCCTTCCCATTTCTTTAGAGACCTGATTTGGCCTGTGTATTCTCTGTGAATGTCTTTTTAGCGATCCTCAATCCCACTGTTTGTGCTGGTTCTATCAAACCTTTTGGTTGGCTATTAAAGAAGTATTATGGCACTTAAAGGGTTAATTTCGTACCCTCTCATCAGTCAAACGCATTGATTTCTGATCTAATCGAGGCTCGGTATGAATTCTAGCTGTTTATTATTATGACATGTGTAACGTGTGGTGTTATCTGTGTGCTAGTCCAGAGGCCTGGAATGTTCTTTCTTTCATTTGCCAATTATTCTTTAAATGTCCATCACTAAGGCAGTATTGTATTTTTCTCTTGCTTTGGTTTTGGGGCATGAGTACTTAATCTTTCTATGTATATGTTAAGACGAGTATCACAGTAACACAGTCCCTTTTAAGGTTGTCATATTTTCACTGACAAATGACCAAATGTTTTGTATGATATACACACCATAATATGCTAATTTGTGAGTAATGCTAATCATTTGAGTGGATCACAGTTTGTACCGAAGAAAAACGTCCTTTTGTTTTGAAGACTTGGGTTTTTCCTCTGTATATTTTCCCATCTCTCATTTTTAACAGATTAACCAGTGGGTCTTTTGATTTAATCCGCAAGCACTCTTCAACTAGTTCTCCAGTAGATCTGTAGAAATAGTCCTTTTCTTCCTATTTGTTCGATTTGAGGTATTTTGCCTTTGTTTTGTATATACACCTGTACAAAAATGCAAAAGTATTGTTTCTTTGAAATGCAGTTTTCATCTAATGTTGTGATTTTTGTATTTAGAGGTTTAACCCCTAAATTACTTTTATTAAAGACGCATGTCACACATTGACAGATAGTGTGTTGAACGTGCTGATGACAATAAAAAAAAAAATCCCACAGCTTGTGATGAAAATTGTCTCTTGCTGTCTGTTCTATGACCAGTTACTTCATTCATTTTAGGCAGGTTCAGCAATGTTGCTTAAGTTATATGAGCACAATCTCTAAAACTTTAAATTAAGTTGTTTCAACTAACATATTTCTTGTTTTAATTTGTCTCACAAACAACTGTTGTTTTTATTGAAGAACATACAGCTTTTCTGGAAGTCACACACAAAAAAAAATCCTACTTCATGTGTATGTCAAATATAAAGAAATATAAATAGAATACACTCTCAAGGTACAAAAGCTGTCACTGGGGCGGTAGCTTTTCAAAGGTTACACTTTTGTACCTATTAGGCTCTAATATGTACACGTTAGGTATTAATATGCACCTTTAAGTTACCTTAATGGAGTTATCAGGTACAAACTTGTAACTTGGGTACCGCCCCAGTGACAGCTTTTGTACCTTTATTTCTGAGGGTGTGGTGACTACAGCATTTACATCACCAAAAAAATTATCTTGTTCTGTTTAAGCTGTACTAAGTCAACTCAAATGGTCTGCTTCCGATCTAAGGTGTTGTAATACTTTTAAATAATGAGGGTATTTGCTATCAAGGGACTGACCCTTATTTATGTGTATAGGATGAATCACCTTATTATGGTATGTCATTGCTCAGTGCTTGTTGCATGTGTTGCCATGGGCGCAAGTATAGAACACTGATTGCTAATGAATCACATGACCCCTAGCAAGCTGAAATTTTACTGTACTGTATTCTGAGCTAACAGAGTCACTCTCACTTAGCTTTATTTGCTTATAGTTTAAACAGAACAGACTAAAGTCCATATTATGAGCTGTATGTGACTGGTACATCGTGTGGCCCTAATAACACCACAATGACACTCGACTTATAAATACATTTTCTGAAAATCTAAAAATGCAGAAGGTTTTGTTATGAGACGCAGGTTTAGGGGACAGAAAGCACAGTTTGTACAATATAAAAAAAACATAACATGATGGAATGTCCCCTTAAAACATGGAGTCCAGTGTGTGTTTGTAGATGTCGTGTACGGTCTACTCTCGCTATAAAACCCAGCCCACTATTATCACTGCCGCTATGACTGAGAGCACAGTCAGACATTGACAGAAACTCTGTTGATTGAGGAATACTTCTCCTCCTTCGGCAAACATACTTCCTTTGAATCTCTAAACCACTCTGGTTCTCCCAATGTTGCTCATACATGTGTGAAGCAGTTTAATATAATGTAGGTCCAAATGAACACGTAAAGATGTATAAATAGCTGTTTAACTCACTCTTTTGACAATTTATTATATCAGAGAAAGACTTGATGGTGGGTTAATTGCAGACATTTTAATAGCAAGCCATGTGTGTTTACTTCTTAATTCTCAATAATAGTATGTCATTGAGTTTTGTTTTTCATTCTAAATGATTGCGTGATTAAACTGAATGGTGCATTGTCATTACTGTCAGTTTGCAGAATGTATTAAACATTGAGGGATGTTTAACTGGGATTAGTGAAATATTTAACTAATGGAACATTGCCAACAGGTAATGCCAATAAAATGATATATTTTAGATCCTACTTTAGTTTCAGGATGCATTGTCTTTTTCAGTGCTGGTTATAGTTTAGTTTTAAAAATATGCTGCTTTTAGTGTAGACACCATACAGTGCATAGATAAACATTTGTAGAATTAATATCCTCTCTGTCAGGAACAGTCATGGGTAGGGTTACCTCACACCTCTATTTCTCAACATTTAACATAATGTCTTTTGCGTCCAGACTGACAGTTGTTTCATGTTATATAAACACATATTGTACATATATAAATGCTGCATAACTGAAATTCATGCACAGGCTCACAACCGTGCCGTCAGAGATGACGAAATCTACACATGGATGTATGTGTCAAACACTTAAGACATTAATAATGACACACATTTTTTAAAACAAAGGATTTCATTTACCTGAAGAGATTTACTGTGGACAGTTTGGAAAGTGTTCTTTTTTATTGTATGTAGCAACACGTCCAAAATGGCCAGACGTAAGATGAATTTACATAAAATTAATATGGAACTATTTTTTATTTATTTATTTATTTATTTTTGTGAAACTAAAAAAAGATATTCATGATAGTAGTTATTAATGCAGTACATATTGCCTTTGGAAATATGCAGTTTTACAGTGGTAACCGTAACTGTAGACATACTCATAGTATATGCTTGTAAGGAATGTGCAGCCCAGTAAATGAATAACTAATGAGCAACTTTTGGGTCTTCATCTTGAGTGGGTGTAGGTGTGGGTTGATGGGAGACGGGCAGTCATTGGCTGACTCTGCATTTAAAAGGTAACCCCATACACAGAGATACAACCGGAATTCCACAGCTACACCTTCACACTCCACGGCATCTCAGGTAAGACTCTGATCATCTTGTGATTGATTAGACTGAGAAACATAATCTGCATCTCTTGACAGGACTGCTGTAGACTGGCAGTCAAATTTTTTTAGTGCTGCTTCTTGTTTTCTAGTCCTGTTTAATCTGCAGAAAGAGCTGTACTGGTCTTGTGTGTGTGTGTGATGGTCAGAGATTCAGTGGTCTGTGGAATGTGTACAGGGTGTGTGTCTGGGTGTGCCTGAACAAAGTTCCAGCGAACCCTTCACCTCGTAATGTATAGTGCAGAGAGAAAATGATTTCCTGTTAGCACCGTAGGGGAAGTTGAACCACTGTAGTGTTGCTAAGAGACATTAGCACAACAAAAAGCTATGTTCAATTTTTTTTTAATACCATAAGAAGTAACTTACTCTGTGACACATTTAGGGGCAGTAAAATGGTTGACTTGCATAATCACTTGTGATAACACATAACTGGGCCTTTATCTACACAGTCCTACTAATCACTGTATCTATGACAACAATCACTTAGACCTTTGAAACGATGGGTGAGGTTGTATTTTACACCGGCTTAAAACACAGATTCTATCTCCTGCTTCATCTACTCATTGTTCGACTTGGATGATTACATGTGTTCTGTGTCCTCTGCAGGGAAATGGCTTTAGTGTCGGAGATTCTGACTAAACTTACATTGTGTTATGGAGGGGTAAGTTATCACAGTTCAGTAATTCAACAAACAAAATACACTTCTTTGTACACTAAGATTGCTATTATAGATTGATTGTTTTTATGTTTATTTATTCTATCCCTAATATTTTAGATATTATTTTAGCCTATATTATATTTCTATATTAAAATGTTCTTGATGTATTTTAAGGAGAGAGAACCTAAATGCCCTACAGTGGTCCCCGCTTATGGTTTTAACCCAGAGGATGATGCAGCAAAAATAGAGACAGCCATCAAAACCAAAGGTAAGGGACTCTTAACATTTCTACTAAACATTTGCCTTGGAATCTGAAGATTTGATTTCATGTTCGTGGAACACAGAGGCATTTCATAATTGTTTGATTGAAATATTTGTTTCAATGCCTTTATATTTAATTAACAAACAAACTGAGCCTTGGCTTTTAGCTTAACTGGCCTACCTTAAACACGATGGATGGAAATAGAATTGTAAATAATTAGTTGTGACTGCCAAATATGAGTCTTGTAGGTATTTAGGTAGAATCTTAAAAATATGTATCATTCCAATTTAGTAAAGTCAAAATAAAAATGGGTTTGTTGCGTTACACTGCCTGGTAAGACTTTGTATCACAGCTCCGCTAGCCTATATATTCAGTCAATATGTATGGTAAGTGTGTGAATGAGTTTGATTGCACATATATATGCTAGTAGTGTCAGTGTCTCATATTAGCTGATGACTATTTAATGATTTTATACTAGGAAATAAAAAGCTGTGATTAGTCCGTTAGGGCCTTATCTTAATGATGTTATATGGCTATCTTTCGCAATCCCTATATTCTCCACTCATCTTTATTTATTCATTCAGGTGTTGATGAGCAGACCATCATTGACATTCTGACAAAACGGAGTTGCTCCCAGAGGAGCGAAATTGCGTTTGAGTATGAAAAGCGGGCAAAGAAGGTAGACTACACACCATACTTTTTTAAAACACAAATTGTTGTATCTATTAAAAATGAATTTTCTTACACTTATGAAGTTCAGCCATATGTACAATAAACATATTATGTATCAATGTTCCAAATAACCTGACGCTGTTCGTGTTGTAGGATTTGGTAAGTGCCCTGAAGGGGGCGCTCTCGGGCTCTTTGGAGAATCTGATTCTGGGGTTGATGAAGAGTACAGCACAGTATGACGCCACTGAACTGAAATCTTCAATGAAGGTATGTTTACATAGATCTGTAATTGTTTGTCGGCGCTGCTTGCTTACTGCTCTTTTCTGTTGAAGTATCAAAATTAACTTCGTTCTCCATTTTTAATAATAATAATTTCCGAGTAATGTATGAATAGCATAAATTCTACTGATCAAAAGTTTGGTTTCTTATGCTCACCAATGCTGTATTTATTTAAAGAAAAGTACAATAAAAACGGTATTGTTGGTAAATATTATTACTTTTTTATAATATAATTGTATAATATATATTATATTAACATCTTAGATTTTTCCATTATCATATTATATTAATATTATATAATATTTTTGATGGATAGAAAGTTTTAAAAAGTCATAATTTATTTAAAATGCAAATTTATCCATGAATAAAAGCATTAATTTGTATCCCATACTTTTAAACAGTAGCATAGTCACATATCACTGTATTCATGTGACAGCATGTTGTTTTCTGCAGGGTCTGGGCACTGATGAGGAGAGTCTTATTGAAATGGTCTGCTCTCGCAATAAGGAAGAGCTCATGGAAATCAAGAGGGTTTACCGAGAGAGTGAGTAATGCTGGCGCTTAAAAGACATAAAAACATATGTACATTAGCTTATGAAAATACAGGCTGATAGTTGACCTGCTAGGCATTGCTGCCTGATGCACCTCCACCTTTTTTGCAGGTGTAACTCCTCTGAACACCTCTCAGGGCATGAACGGGTCATCAGCTTGGGACCACCAGTCATGGATGTTTCGCTCCTTTAACTCTAGCACATCTCCTGATGGTGGAGCGATGGCAGGGATCTCTCCCAGCCACCCCCTGATGATGCCTTAGGTGTTAATGGCCCCTTCTCTTTTCTTCTCTTCTCTGTTTGCGGATTCGAAAGTTCTTCTTCACCTCCTCCCACATTAACTTCAGGCCCTCCTTCTCCGGTTTACTTGCTTTCCACCACTGCTTTTGGAGCTGGCATCGCTTCTTCACAAGTTGCTCGATCTCTCTCCCTCCTCCACTTTTGCTTTGGACCCCTCTGCTTGTCAGCCACTACTCCAGACCTGGTTGGCGACCTGGCTTTGGGCTCCTCTTGTCTGACCTGTAGTTGCAGTGCAATGTTGCTGCTGGCCCCCCACTTGACACTTTTTATTTCCCTGGTGAATCCGAAACCCTCTGTAGTTAGTCACTAACCTCATTACCAAGAAGTCTGTCTGGTTTGGCCCTTCTTCCACCCTGCCTCTCGGAGGGCCATCGAGGGTCATCGAGTTCTCCTTTATTCGTCTTCGTAGTTTGTTTGGGTGTCCTATTAGGGGCCGGTGGGTATGGTAACTAGCCTGCCACTCCCGATGCAGATTTTCCTGCGGTCATCCGGTCTCTCCTGGCTGTCCTCCAGTCTTCCCTGTATGCCTTCTGCCCTTTCAAAGTAGTCACTGGATGCCTCCAGGTTGAACATATTGAAATAAAGGCTGATGGTTGACCTACTGGCATTACTACCTGACGCACATCCACCGTTGCCTTTTGCGCAGGTGTACTCCTCTGTACACCTTTCTGGGCATAAATGGGTCATCAGCTTGGGACCACCAGTCATGGATGTTTTGTTCCTTTAACCCCGGTACATCTCCTGGCGGCGGAGCAATGGCAGGGATCTCTCCCAGCCACCCTCTGCTGATGCCCTAGGTGTTATTTGGCCCCCAATCCCTATGCTTCCTCTTTACCCACATCCAAAAGCTGCCCTTCTCTGCTGCCTTTGCCAGTTCTTTAATGGCTTTTCGACACCTTGGAGCTGCCTCCCCAGGTTGACCCTCATGCTCCACTCACTGCCAGGTGAGAGGACCCAAGATGTTGTCCTCTGGTGAAGAGGGCTGATGTTTTCCTTGCAAACAGGATCTCGTGGGCACAGAATGTCTACTATTAGCCTCCTGTCTGCATGCCACCTCTGCTAGCTTCTTCAACACACCAGTATTGATATCCCTTTCTTTTTCTTTTTGCAGTGTTTAAGAAGGACTTGGAGAAAGATGTTTCTGGAGACACATCTGGTGATTTCGCTAAGCTGCTAATGGCCCTTGTACAGGTAGATTACTATAATAGTAATAATATGTAACCGGTAATTCCTTTACCGCCAATATAGTTTGCAAACTGCCGATTCTGTGTTGCTGTACTCATACTTTATTCATCCTCATTCACAGGCCAAAAGAGATGAGCCGAGTAATGTGGTGGACTATGAGAAGATCGACAATGATGCAAGAGTGAGTAGAGCCCTTTTAACTGAGGAAATTCAATTGATTCGCAGTCACAGTGACAGTATATTTAGCATGATTAAAGTAATATTATAATAGTATATGAAACCACTATGCATTCAGATGACCCATGTTAGGACTGGAAAAACAAAAAAAGTTACTTTGTAATCCTATATCTTAATGTCAATTTTTTTAGGCTCTTTATGAAGCTGGAGTAAGAAGAAAAGGAACTGATGTGACCACCTGGCTTTCAATCTTCTCAGAGAGGAGTGTCCCACACTTGCAGAAAGGTGACGCTTGAACAGAGCAGTATTTAAAGTCAACTGCCATTATTATTTGTGCAGCAACCTAACCAACAACTCTTTTTCTCAGTGTTTGAAAGATACAAGAGATACAGCCCATATGACATTAAGGAGAGCATTCGAAAGGAGGTGAAGGGAGATTTGGAAAAATCCTTCCTCACACTAGGTATCTATCAGTTGTCTGTTCTTCACATAAGCTGTCAGCACACTTGGATATAGAGATGTGTATGACATATTTGATGAAGGCTATGCCTGAGGAACGTATCATGGGAAGCCCTGTGGAAATGCATGTGACAATAAGTCAGAAGAGAACCTCTTTTCAAAGTGCAAAAAAACAGATCACGCACCTGTGTAATGAAATCTATGTTTTTGTACAGTTGAGTGCTTGGAGAACAAACATCTATATTTTGCCAGCAGACTCAGTGATGCTATGAAGGTAAGTATCTAATTTTGAATGCATGCCTTTTGACATTTGACCTTGCCTGATTTTAAGTTGTGCTGATCAGCTTCTTTTATGGAAAAAAGTGTGTCTATACCGAATATTTGGATTTTGATGTTTGCAGAGTAAAAGTGTTAAAGAAAAAGTCATTACTCGCATCATCGTCTCCCGCTGTGAAGTTGATCTTTTGAAGGTCCGGGCAGAGTTTAAGAGGAAGTTTGGCAAATCTCTGTACCAGACAATTTTAGTAAGTTTCCATTTGTCTCTTTCTTTCTTATTTGTTCTGTTATTTACCACTCTCTTCTTTTCTCTTTTTGCCTTTATTCAATAAGCATTTTAATCAGAACTTTTCTTTTTCTCCTCAGGAGCACACCAAGGGTGACTACCAGAGAGCTCTACTGAACCTCTGTGGAGGAGATGACTAAACATCTGTTATCTTCTGCTCCACATGGCCAGCAGTGAAGACTTTCTGAAACGATTAGCTAAAAATGCAGTATTACTATAAGCATGCTTTGTGTTTTCTTATGTGTTTGAAGAATTTCAAAACAACGTTATTTTAATTAATTGTTGTTGATATTAATAAAACACTTATAAGTACTTTTAAAATTCGAATAAGATCTGCGGTTTGTCAGAACACATTATTTGAGAAGTGCTTTACCACTAGAGGTCACTACAATCATTCCTGTCGTTCAAAAAATGTTTTAGTTTTATAAATAGCTCACATACACATTCATTTATGTTTCCATATGCTCATTCTTCAGTCTCAAATAACAACAGAGGTGAGGATCTAGCTTGACTTTGTTTGTATCTTGTAGTGTTACAATACAGATTATCTTTGAGTAGTAAGTAAATATGGTACTACCCTGAACAAGGAATAGATCCATTATAAGTGATACTGGCCCCTCGTATGGAATTTCTGGGAAAATTAATATTCATTAGTGAATGAAAAATCCATTTCTTAGTAATTTCACAAAATATCGTCTGTGGGTGTTTTAAACTCAAAACTAGTTTAAAAGTTTTTCAGACCTTGGTCATATCACAGAAAGTCGTAAAGGACTCCTCTTGATGAGTTCAGTAAAGGCCATCTACATTCCTGAGTCTCTTTAACACAGCTGTTGCTTATGCTTTAGATAAAATAATAGCTAAAGCGTGCCATCATAAACCTGATATTTTTCATGCAGCAGTTTGCAGCTTCGAGCAGCATATTTAATACTGCATCCTCAAGACTGGCCTTGGCATCCCCAGGTTTTGATATAGGCGATGGTTCTTCATGTTGATCCACTACAATATGAGACATTAAGACTCAGCAGAGTAGACTATATAGTGATAAAATAGTGATTTTCGATGTTTTAAAATAAATTAATTTAAATTCAAAATAATTATTACACTTATTGGCCTACTTCAGTGTTGGATATAACGCGTTACTGTAATAATATTACTTTTTTTCAGTAACTAGTAGTGTAAGGCATTACTTGTCTGAAAATTGTAATATTATTAAAATTTTCCTGAGCTAGTTACTTGCGTTACATTTGCCACTAGCACCTTCACCACACACAAGGCACAGAGAACAGAAGGGAAGGGGAGGGGGCGTGAATGGAACAGTGATTGGTCTG
>JAUCMT010000134.1:12061653-12086441 GCA_032357475.1 Enteromius thamalakanensis | reverse complement strand
TAAACATTGAGGAAGTTAATACTTGTTGTACAGTTGTTTGTAGTTATTTGTGCTAGACAGTGCCAGTCTGTTGTTGGCGTAATAAAGACCCTAAAGAACACTCCTCCTTTCTATGTTCTCCCTCCATCTGATGCATCTCAGGCAATTATAAAGTAATTAAGAAAAAAAATGTAACTAGTAATATTACTATTAATGTAAATAGTTACTTTCTCCAGGGAGTAATAAGGTAATGTAGGGCACTACTTTTTTTGAGAGTAACATGTAATATATTAGTTTTTTGACTAACTAGCCCCAACACTGACCTACTTACAATTTATCACCGTGGCAGCCTCACAGAGCCATTAATTCATTATTGTAAGAACCTTGGTCTGAAAACGAAAGGAGAAATGTTTTTAATTATATTCCACTGAAAAGATGAATTTGCATGTTTTGAATAAAACGGTTTACTAAAAGCATACATATTCTAATTTATTTTACTACATAAACTTTTACATTTCATTTGTATGATTTCTTGTCTTGTGCTTTTCTCTTTTGAGGTGACGATCACCGTCAAGGGTTTTGGCTTCTAAAGGAGTCCAAGAATTAGCAGTAAGAAGTAATATATAATATATTACAGTTTGGAAGTACACATGTTTAGGAGAATAGGGCATTATTAATCATGTACAGTTGTCTGCTGTAAACATATAAACTGCTGTGAACACTTTTTCCTGGCTTGTACACCCGCAGCTGCCACAAGAGGGCAGTAGATTAACTTGAAATACCCTAAATTGCCCCTTCACTAACAAGTACCAAACAGATCTTCAAACTGCTTTATGTTCTCTAGAAGACACATCAATTTAATTTAATACCAAAACCATGATAATAACTTTGACTGAACAGTTAACAGTCCCTGTACCTATAGGAATGAACCATGGATATTAATAAACTAACAGAATATTTATGTATTTATTTAGGTTATTTATGAATATATGTGACCACAAAACTAGGACAATATTTGTTAGAGTTACAACTATGAGAAAAACTGGAATCTGAGGGTGCAAAAAATTCAAAATATTGAGAAAATTACAGCTGGAAATAAATGGGAACTATTTATTTTAACAATTGGTACTTGATCATGCATTGTTGAACTTGAGTAGGCCTACAGGCCACAGCCGCACACCGTATCGACATTCTGACCCTCAGTTATTGTAATGGAGACCTCCAGGTCAACTATATTGCTATGATCACATCCTAAGAGCGCATGAATAATAGAGAGTGTGCACTGCTGTGTGTTTTCTGAAGGTGGATGGTAGTAAATCATCAGACGTGACAGTTTTTAATCTTCCAGATTAATGCCATTCCTCAGAAGCAAGGAGGAAAGAGTGATCAGTGTGGATGATGTTGTCATTGCTCCTCTCCTTTAGTTTTCTCCGCTGTTCTCATTTTCCCCTCTTCTGAAAACAGCACTATTTTTATCAAATTAAATTGACATGCCTATATAGTATTGTGTGATGGTGTTGCTCAGGTATAGAAAGAATAGTTTAAAGATGTTTAGGGTAAGTTCATTTTATGTTACCAACGGCTTAATTTCAACTTAATATGACACAAATCTCATTACTCATAGAAGTTCAGAGGCAAGATAAGAGAATGTTTCATGAAAGGAAACTTGTTTACAACAGCTACAGGCAGTTGCTATGGGCCAGCATCTAGAAAAGGCCGCCAGCACACCCTCACAGAACTAAACACATATTTGTATTACTAAGCAAACTCAATTGTGCCATAGAGCAACCCTGATCAATCAGTCATGTGCTCCGAGACAAACCCAATCATACCGGCACAACACACTTACACATACACAGCGGTTCTAATGAACTGGAAGGGTAGAGGAGGCCAAAATCTGCAGGACACATATAACATAAACGGTTGACGTCTCATTGAATTAGTATCACACTGTGAAAGACAAAGCACTGGCAAATGTAAATGAGGCTAGACATGCAATACTGCTGATTGGACTGATATAATTAGAATAATATTGCCAGGAGTCTTATTAAGAAGCAGGGGACATAAATAACTGGAGAGATGAGTTAATAGCAGCCGGCTAAAGTAGCTCTTAAATATGCTAAGGCCAGCTATTTCTGTTTATCCATGGCCCACTGATCATCTGATTATTGATGTGCGGGTGCTATCGGAGGTGAACGATCTCATCTTTGCACTGCTGAGTAATTAGGATGAAGACAACTAGTGAATGCCATCCCTCTCTGCCTGAGGACAGCAGTCACTATGACCACACAACTGCTAGGCTATATTTATTGTACATTAATAAACATTAATTAAATTCTGTACGAAGCTGCTCAAAAGTTAGAGGTTGACAGACTTTAATTCCTTTGTGAAAGAAATGTTTACCAAGAATGCAAGCACTTGAGCAAAAGTGACAGTTTTTTCAATTAAATGCTGTTCTTTTGAACTTTAAATTCATCAAAGAATCCTTTAAAAATTAACAGAGTTTCCACAAAAATTAAGAAACGTTTATAATATGAAGAAACGTTTCTTAAAGGGTTAGTTTAAATGAAAATTCAGTCATTAACGTTACTCGCCCTCATATCTCGGAACACAAATTAAGATATTTTTGATGATGTCAGAGAGGCATCTGATCCTCCATAGACAGCAAAACTGAAATGATCTAAGATCCAGAAACGTGGTAAAAACACCGTAAAAAAAGTCCATTGCTGCGTCCGAAATCGCTTGCTTCCCTACTATATCATACGCGAAAAACAGCATGCGAGGCGAGTAGTATGTCCGAAATTCATAGCATTCGAAATTCTGTAGGCGAGAAGAACCCGGATGACCTACTGCTTCCGGTCGAATTCTATTGTAGGCATACCATAAACACTTTCCTATCCCATGAGGCTGCATATTAAAATAATGGCGGAAAGTGGAGACGCGGCTCATTTTAAGTGTGAGCACCTCAGGAAGAAAACGTTGTTTATTGTGATTAAATGACACTTGTTTAACACAATCTAAAAAAACGGATGACTTTTTGAAAGTTTAAATTGTCGCGCTGTTGTAACGACGCATGACACGTGACAACATCAATATGGCGGATGTAGTACGTCCGAATTCCATTCCTACTATATAGAACGTACTGTTTAAACGTTCGGTTTTAAATGTAGTACCTACCTCGGACGCAGCACGTCACATCAGTGGATCAACTTAAGTTTTGCGACGACAGGGTTATACTTTTTTTTTTCGCAAACAAAACAAAAGTATCATCATATACCCAACCATTCCTTTGCTATCACTTACCTCTTCAGCCTTTTTAGAGAACGTTACTGTGTGAGCTCACGAACATGCGCGTGCTTTCACCCGGATGCAAACAAGGCTGATTATGCCATATACGTTAAAGCTTGAGTATACAGTGTTTTGAGCATGGCGGAAGACCTAAATCATGAGAGAAGAGTCAACTATGTGATTTTTGTTTTATTTGCGCAAGAAAGTATTCTTGTATCATTGCAAAAGTGAGGTTAAGCCACTAATGTCACATGAACTGTTTCACCGATGTTTTTGGTACATTTCTGGATCTTAGATCATTTCAGTTTTGCTGTCTATGGAGGATCAGATGGCTCTCTGACATCATCAAAAATATCTTAATTTGTGTTCCGAAGATGAACGAAGGTCTCACGTGTTTGGAACATGAGGGTGAGTAGTTAATATCAGAATTTTTGTGCTAGCTAACCAAAGTAACTTACCAAATCAGCAAAGTCAATAAAATCATGTGATACTTCATTCCCGCCATCACAAGAATAACCTTTTTGTTTCAAAGATATTAAAATGGAAGTTTTTTTTTTTTTGCAATAATATTTCATAATATCATTTTTATTTTAATTACGATCAAATAAATTCACACAAAAAGTGGACCTATCCTTACTTTTAATGAAAGTTCACTCTAGGTCAGAAGGTTCCTGAGGCAGCTTTTTTTTTATCTTTTCTGTTTTTTCTTTTTTTTGTGAATCAAGCAAAAAACTGAAGCTAGCCTACCAGATAATTGTTTAGTATAATTCTTACTATTTTAATGTAATGTAATAAGTAAACAGCTAACAATAAAAAGAAAGCATCATATATATATGTATATGGGACTATTAAATATTGCTTAAACAAAAGCAGACAGACTGGGAGGAAGATGCATCTCATTATGTGCACTTAAAAGCATTGCATCCAGCACATTGTGTTGGCCTCTGCTGTTTTACATATAGATGCTGTGATTCTGTCATGGACCCTTTTCTGGTGACACCCGGCCCTTTGCTAGATTGCATGTATAATTTATAGACAGGGGTGCCTTGAGTTAATTTGGTGTTGTTTATATCAGCTCTGTACTTTTCTTAGTGCTAGGTGTTGATTCCTCTTGAGCGTGTCAAACCCTCAGTGCTAATAATTGATTTGGAGACTGAAATTTCTGCACAGGTTGTTCTGGCCAAGAACATTCACTCACAGAGCTCTTGGAGATGAATATATGATTTCCTCCTCTGGTGGCCAGCAGCTTTACGAAAGCTTGCACACGAAAGAACAAAAAGAATACAGAAACAACTTATTGCCTTATCTTGATTTCTTATTTTGAGTAAGTTGTACATGATGACAGAAAGAAAATAAGAGAACGTCAAACCGCGGAAACACCTCGGGCCTCTGTCACTCACACAGCTGCCATCAATACGAGGTGATTATGTATCAAAAATGATAAAACTGATCAAATTGTGAACGGTTCGCTACTTGAGTCCGAGATCATGTGACAGTGTTTCTAAAGCATTGTGTGCGATATAAATACAATATGTCTTTAAAAAAAACATTATGGTTCCATCTCTCTCATTTCAGATGGGTTGTTTGATGCCTCTCTGTCACGAGGAGACGTTGTGTTGAGTGCTCGTTGGGGACTTGCGCTTGCCCCGTGGCCATGAAGAGACTGCAACGCTCTCTCTCTCTCTCTCAGCCTGCAAACAGAGACGCTTTCATTTCCGCGCCAAGCGCTTCCGCCCTGAGTGAGTTTCCCTTCTTTTTCTCTCTCTCCCATTCTCTCTCTCTCTATCCAAACACACTGTTACACACACACTATCAGTAAACAACAGATTTAGGCCTAAAACAATGTGAATCCCTGTGGACTTCAATTATTTATAAAATCAAACAAGTACGGCTGTTTGTTATGTGGGCGGCCTTTGATGAATATAAGATAAATGCCCTGCCACAGTGAACAAGCCTGCTTCCTTCCAAAACCAAAACAAAGTAAACTTATGCGGAGGCCATGCACAGTGTCCCTAGCCTGTTAATGGCTGATTCCTGTCAGTCAGCGCTCTGCTTATTTTTTGTTTGTTATTTCAGATGAAGCTGTTATAAAAGCAACATGAAACAATGGGGAATAGTTGTACTGTGCAAATGTAAGAATTTTATTTGAATGATTCTAAAACATGTTTCTTATGCACATTTATTTAATTTAAAAAAGAACTTAAGAACTTAAACATTGTGAAATAATATTTCAATTTAAAATATTTATGTTCTATGCCAATTAATTTTAAAATGTAATTTATTCCTGTGATGGCAATGCTACATTCTTTCAGTGTCACATGATCCTTCAGAGATCATTCAAATATATATTTTATTCTAATATCATAATTACATTGTAGTTAAACACTAACTTATCCTTACACCCTTAAACCATCCAACCTTTCCCTAACCTTACCCGTATCTCACCTCAATAGCAGCAAAGGTTTTTTTGCAATACAATAGGACCACAATAAGTACATTGTACTTATTTATTGATGTGGTAGTTCAGGCCACCTAATATAAAATGTGATGAGGGAAACATCTTTTCTTCCTTCAGAAATTGGGCAGATGGAGTTGCGGGCAGCATGCCAACATGCAGAGCTGAGTTTGAATACTGGCTAGAGGACCTTTCCTGATCTCTCTCCCACTTCACTTCCTGTCAACTCTAAACTGTCCTCCTGTTTTCATAAAATCCAAAATCACCCAAACAGAAAGTGATCAGTCACCTCCCTAGACACAAGAAATCGAATATATTAATATCTGACAGATATATACTCATACGCAGATTTTGGATTCAGACGTGTTTGGATACATTCATAATTTTTCAGGTTTCGGGGTCTCCATGTGCATGGAGGGGGGGTAATGCTTATTGATTTTAATTGAATGTTATTGTGTATTAAAACAGAGTGCTGAATCTGCGAGTGAGATGAACTGTCATATTCACACAAAAGCGTGTGCTGATCTGACATAGATAAAGAGGGAATGTGTGTGTGTGTGTGTGAGAGAGAGAGAGAGAGCACTTGGAGTAATTGATGGAGTTGGATGGGCATTTAATGTTGCGTGTTATGATGCTTGAAATTTTATTGCTGAACTTAATTACTTTTTCGTCCTTTGTTTTCTTTACGAAACAGTCTTGCCACAACAAACAGAATAACATCTCAGGAAATGCTTAAGTTAACATTGTACCGTCCAAGAAAGGAATTAAATAATTAATTTAAGATGCTCAGAGTCAGAGCAAAAAAATGTTCTTTTCTGCAAGTCTTCTGAACAGAATGAGGATAGAGCATTATCATGTAAAACTATTGGAATTAGATCATGTGATAATACTTTATGGGTTAATGAGTGACACAAAAACGGAAGAAAAAGAAAGTGTGGAAGTGTTCTGTTTATAGTGATTCAGTTGAATAGAATGTCAATTATATTTAAATAACGTAGTACAATTATCTTTGTACTTATATATATGTGGTCTTTGAAAAATAAACTTTACTTAAACTAGATTTTTTTTTTGATATAGGGGCAGTTTCCCGAACAGGGTTAAATAAATAAATGTTAAGAGCTGTCTAAACTGGAAAAAGCTTGCACTGAGATATCTTAAAATACATTATTGTCATTGTTTGGTCTTAAAATGCTCACAGATAATGCATTTTTGTAAGATTTTTGATAAATGTCCTAAACTAGCAAAGGTCTAGTCCTGGCTTAATCTAATTCCTATCCAGGAAAGCGTCCCATAAGCTTATCTGTAATAATCATAATTTACTCACCCTGACCAAACCTATATGCATTTCTTTCTTTTGTGAAATGAAAAGAACATATAGGCTAGGCCATTTTGTCAAACGTCTCAGTGTTTTATTTGTCCATACATTAAAAGTAAGTGGAGTCCAGTGTTGATTGTTCTTCAAAATAAATATCAAAACAAGTCATACATGTTTAAAGAGATGAGGGTGATTTAATTTAATATGATAATGCAGTTCTTTTTCTTTATCAACAGAATAACTCTTGAGTGTCATGCCTCCTGAAAAGTTTTTCTATGATTCCATCATGATTTGATGCAGGGTTAGATTCCAGACTTTTTTTTAACTACAACATGAGGAAGAATTCCAGAAAGACTCTGCGACCCCCAAAAGTGTTAATATCCGATGTGTGTTTTCTCTTCTGCCCCGCTCGTGCTTTTTCTGATGAGGAACAATGAAGATATATCAACGAGCTCTGTGGCCTCTGTCACTTCTCCCATCCTCTCGTCTTCTGCATGCTAATCAGCGAGCTGGGTGCGCCGCCCTGCTAGATTATTATAAATGCTGTTTATGGTCCTGCTACGACAACTGTGAAGGGCACGGCAAAGAATTTATCATGGGACGGTTTCCCTAGCGTCAAAATGCGTTATGGTATTGTAAATGACCCTTGATAATGAAAGAAGATCCTCTTGTTTCCCGCAATAAGAATGAATGAAACATCAGGCACTTCACAGTCAGGTTTATCGTTCGAGCATGGCTCATTGCGATTTGGCTTCTCATTACAAAAGTTTTTTTCTTATTTCACTTTTGCGGAAGTCATGTCGACAAATAAAACATCCATCACCTCCAGTGTTAGCTCAGTAAAAAGAAATCTCATTTTTTGTTTTTAAAGCAACATCTCAAGCTTTAAACATAGTTTAATACTTTGCCCTGCCAAACGGGTAATGATACATGCTAACAGAGCCAAACAGGGTGCAAAGCTCATGTGTTTGTGTAAGTATGCAAACATATGGCAGTGATGGAGAGGGAGGCATGGCCTCAGGGAGCGCTCGGCAGGCATGGCACCCTCTGCATCATGGCTCCTCTACAAAGACAGTCGGAGAAGCTTCACAGACCTATGGGCTTCGCCCGTCTGTCAGTTATTTGTTAACCAAGCAAGTGCTAAAATAGAAATGCTGGATACATATCCAAATGCTAATGATATATACAATATGTGTTGAGACGATCTTACAAACAAAAAAAACAATCTAAGTTTGATTTCAATTTTTTTTCTGCTTTAAAAAATTAATGGATCAATTAATTATTGAAATTAAATAAGAAACGTGTTGTTAGCACACAGTCTGTATGCACAGTTTTTAAATAATGCAATTTAGTATAATATACAATGTAATGGCAGCAGCATTAATTAACTTTAAGTAACCTATTGAAGTGGATTTAGTCAAATTAAATTATTTTCTTTACTTAAATACACCCACATGATCATTTAATCTTGGCTAATTAAAATCAGTTACCTGACAAATATAAGAAAAAATTATTATAGATTAATATAACTAAACGCATCACATGTGTGTATATATATATATATATAGTATTTATTCTAAAATGTTGAGGGTCTAAAACTGTCTAATGAATGCAGTCCCAGAGCAGTTCAGTCTGAGGTTTACGGCTGACAGTAAAACATTTCAGTGCTGAAGAAATTTGGCTCTTGTTGAAATACTGGCCCCGTGTTGTCATGGATGACATACGGTTATTTTTCGTGAGGCTGAGACATATTTTATCATAATCAGTATATGACGAGAGAGTGGGGCCTTGCACACATCATTGGCTTTTCTTGCTTAGTTAGATGGTGAAGGTCAGAGTTCTTAGCCTTTATGGTTGTTTAACTTTAAAGAATTATGGCATGTAAAGAACACACCCCATTTATTTTCTCCTCAATTGGAGGCAAGTTTCTCAGAAGTACAAAGGGGTTTACTTTACAGCAATTGAATTATTTTCAGTGCATTTATATGAAATTACTTTTTATTTGCATTAGTGCTGTTAAACGATTAATCGTTAAAAGAACTAAAAACATTTTCCATAATATATATGTGTGTACTGTGTATATTTATTATGTAAATAAGTACACACGCATGCATAAGTTTACACTTATGTCTTTATATTCATGTAATTTATATGATAAAATATATACAAATTTATTTATATATAAAATAAAAATTCTATATATGCATGCATTTGTGACATGACATCTGTAATGTCAATTTTGCATACATTACCATAAAAGAGGAGTGATTATGACCACTAGAGGGAGAGGAAAAACCATTGTTTATTGGTGAATGACTACTAGCTCAAATTCATGAGATTGAGAAGATGATTTTTGTGAAGATACACAACAAAGCAGTGTATAATAAATCTATGTATATGCATTTGTATCACAAATTTCTCTTTGCTTTAAAACCACTCTTTAACTCCAACATACTGCTGGTAAAAGATGGTTAAGGATTTTCTCCCTGGTGGCAGTTTCTGTTCACTATTTCTTGTCCTTAGTGCTCAGACTTTTAGTGAGGGATTGGCTGTGTCAGAACCTCTTGTATACTTCAAAGCTACCTGTGAATAAAAGCTACCCGTTGTTCCTTTCAAACGCAAACTTGGGAAATTAAAAGTGCTTCACAAGCGCATTAGACCACCAAGCTCTGAATTACCACTCCAATACACAATGTGATGTTGACACCGCCCCCT
This sequence comes from Enteromius thamalakanensis, assembly GCA_032357475.1. Classification (NCBI taxonomy): domain Eukaryota; kingdom Metazoa; phylum Chordata; class Actinopteri; order Cypriniformes; family Cyprinidae; genus Enteromius; species Enteromius thamalakanensis. Next base: position 12,076,689 of record JAUCMT010000134.1, on the reverse strand, counting down.
CTTCAGTCCTGTGGAGCTCTAGGGTGGGAGGCTTTCTCTTTCTCAGTAAGAGGCTTTACTCCAGCCTTATCTTACCCTTGTAACTGTCTCTTGTTGTCCTGAGTCGGGGTCTTTCTGGGTGTTTTAATGAGTCAGGAGTGGGCATCGTGACCCTGAAAATTAAAATCAAACATTTCAGGATGATGACCACAATACAGTGTATACAGAAACATTCAGCTTTTAAAATAAATGGAGCTGAAACTATGTTTTGCACAGATTTTCAATTCTGTCCATTATTAATATTTGTAACTGACAAAAAATTTTTGTGGGCTGGCAATATTTTACAAAGCAATTTTTTATGCTTTTAAATTAGTGCTGTCAAATTATTAATCGTGATTAATCACATCACATAAAAAAAGGAATATATATGTATATAAACTATAATAATATAAATATAAAAAGTTCGAACTATTTTGCCACATCTACTTATGTATTTGGATTGGTATGTATATGTATTACAATATTTGAATGTTATAACAACATATCTAGTGGTGTTTATTTTAATGAAGATATAAATAGCAGGAGTGCACTTTTAAAGCACATGTGTTTATTCTTTTATTGTTCTCTGTCAACTCAATGTGAACTGACTTTCAACATTCAACAACATAAAAATTACCTTTATGATCAGTTGGTTAAATATAAATGCATAAAAATATAGCTCTGAAAAAAACTCTTGCTTGAAACGCAGACAATTGCACATTCTGTGGAACGGGATTCAGTGAAATGTAAGATATAGTATAGTAGGGCAATTGTTAAAAAAAATGAAAGCTGAGTATTGATCAATGGCCAAGCTTCCCAGTGATGATCAGAAGTGTAAACCTTAATAATGAGCATGTAATTAAACCGCCAGAACTTTATTCAAACACTGCGCCATGAATCAGACAGTTTATGAGTTCCTGAGAGCTTTGTTTGTTGTAATGGAACTTTACCAGGAGGCAATCTGTTGTCACAGCAATCAGCTGCCACGGCTTGAATAAATCATTCTATTCAACTACAGCTCTCTTCTGTTTGATTTGCTTTGACCTAAATAGTACAGCTCACATTGAGGTACAGTTGCCCTTTGTGTGGGTCCATCCGTACTCAAAGTTTCTAGGAAAAATGAAGCCTGGTGTTTGTATGAGTTCTAGACTCCAAATGTATATCCTGCTTTCAGGAATTGCTAACAATAGCTACTTTTATGCTTTTGCTAAATGAAATAAACACATTCTGTTTTTAACAGTATTGTGATAATGACCCATTCTCAGTTACAGTAGGTATCCTTTTCTGCTCTGGTTGAACAAAGTGGACTTGTTAGAATGAAAACCTAGTCAGTTTCCTCCTTCCATTGTGGGATAATTGGCTGAAGGGTAAAAGGGAGCCATCAAATTGACCCTTATTTAGAAAGAGTGTTTTTATGGAGGCTTGAGTAATTTACTCTCACAGAATAACCCTTTCCACTGTAATTAGCCCACCCTCTTTCTTGAGGCCACACACCTGTGGAAGACAGACAGAGATATCCAGGTGTTAGACACACTATCTTACTGTGTTCATGTACCATCTTTGGTATGATGAAAAATCAGATCAGCATGTCTACAGACAAATGAAGAAATAGTGTTCTGAAGACAGATACACTGTAAAGATGGCCGTGAATTTAACAGTAAAAAACATTGAAAATGCTACGGTAAAAACCTGTGAAATTCATGTTAAATCTACTGGAAAACATTGTAAACTGACATTCCCAGAACTCCCTGCATTGCATTTTAAATTTAGTTTGAATTTGATGTTTTTTCTTTGAAATAACTCTGTTTCTTTTTAGTTTTTTTTGTATTGATTATGTTTATTAGGGTTGTATGTAATGTTGTTAAATTAATGCTTATTGCCCATTTTAGCTTAATAACCATGATGGTGTTTAGTGCTTGTGTGAATGACACTGAGCATCTTCCATATGATTTACTATTTAAAAGCTACTTGAAATAAACTTCAATCATGTGACTTTCTCATAACCACATGCATTTGGTGCTTAGCAGTGTATTTCAAAAGTACAAAATAGATTCACTATTTTAATCACTATCACTATGTGATTGTTAGAAATTACGGTATTTAACTGTAAATTGAAAATAAAACCGTGTATTAAAAACTATTGACAAAAAAAAAATTATGATATCATGTTTTTCACGGTTTTATACTAGCAACCACAGCTGCCGTTTTTTTTGCCGTAGATTTTTTTACAGTGTACAATTTTTTGCCATAAAAGAAATAAAGGTTTAACCATTATTTAACGTTAGAATTTCGGCAACCACAGCTGCCAGTATATTACCGTAAAAATATATTTTTCTTTTTACAGTGTACAATATCTTTTTAAACCCCAAAATCAGCACAGGTTAGTTCAAAATGGATAGCTGTGTTTGCAATTGCTCCAATTGGGCCAGAGAAGATTTTAAAGGCAAGTTATTTCATAGTAGTTCAAAGTACACTACTCATTACTAATTATCTTCTCATTGACTTTTGTAAATAGACTGATAATAGAACAAAGTTAACATGAACAAAGCACAGACAAGTTAATCCCAATAACAAAAGGTCAATTATTAGTTCCTGACGTTGGGAAGGACTTAACACAGATCAAAGAAATTCAGGGCATTGTTATGAGCCAGAAGAAAATGTCCTTCCTGTTAATGCAACACTGGGAGGAAAGTTTTAAACCCTGAAGTAATTAGCTGCTTTCTTTAGTTTACTTAATTTCAACATTATATTATAATCCTCTAGATTTAGAAGCTGATAGCTTCTAGCTTCTCTTAAAATCATAATTTTTCATAGATATGGCTGGCTCAGAAAAATATGTCTCAGAGCTGGAAGCAGCTCCTAACCTCCAGCAAAATCTCCTCTATCTGTCCATCTCGCTCTGCGCACAGAAACATGCTGCCCTTTGTCACCTCAGGTGCAAATGACCCTTTGAAGTGTCGTAGAGGTGTTAGTTTATGAGAAACAAGGAAGATTCCTGCTCGGCCTAAATCAACCTGTCAGTCAGCGGCTGCAGGGGAAACAGCAGAGCTCGGTCTGTCATTACACTCACACGTTTAAAGCATCACAACACCTGACAGCTGAAGACGCCCTAGAGCTTCAGAGAAGAACTGCAGTTAAGGTGGGGTGTTAATCATTGCATTGTTTTCGTGAAAATGACTGTTTGTGTGAACTGGTTGTTTGGAAAAGTGACGTCCTGAAGCATAGTTATCATGTCACATCTTTATCTGTTTATCTACTTGTCCGTGGTTGATTATTATACTGGTGATTATACCTTCCATCAGTGTTGCCAAGTCTGTGTTTATCCTGCAGAATTTGGCTACTTTCACACTGTTACTGCACGTTGTTTTATATGTTATATGCCACCCCGGAATGCGATTTTAATCTAGTTTTGAGTAGCGATTGGTAGGCTTGTCGAAAATCTTGGTGATGCAATATATTATATTTACATAAAAAAAAATACAATAACATAAAATAATGTTTTTTGCATTCCACTTGTGCCTTTTGCAGCTTCTCTTACATTACATGGTGTAGCCATGAGGTGCTAGTTCAAATGTAAAAAAAAATCTTTCTACAACAAAGTTTAATCTGCAGATCTTGTTTAGGAATCTGTGCCTTTGTGCATACAGAGATCTGACTGCTAACTAGGGGTTGTGTTTTTCAGCAATAGTGTGCACCCTTAATTTTAAGAGAAAAAAAGGAAAAAATCTGTAGATGGAAAAACCTCCATAAAAGTTCTTTGTGCATTTGTCTTTTTTCTAATTGAAAGAAATGTTTGTTGTTAATTAAAAATGTGTAGGCCGTCTTGCATTATTATGATGGCATATTATGATTACACATTCAGTGGCATAAAATGGTCTTAAACTAACAAAAATATTGCTTATCGCAATTATGAGTCAATATATCGCACTACAAACATGACAGGCCAAGCGATTGGGCAGGATTTGTTTTGAAACCTGGCAACCCTACATTCCTTTACTCTTCTAATGTGAAAGGGGAAAAGCAGGTTGATGCTGTATATTAGTTTGTAATGTTTCATATTTAGAACTTTACTTTCCAGCGGGGACTTGTGACAGCTGCCTTGATTGAACTTGATTAAACTCAAAAAAAAAAATTTTTTGAGTGATATTGTTGCATGTTTCTTTCAGCATATATGTTGTCAGCATTGCACAAGAGCAGCAGCTGGAGGCCGTGTCATCTTCAGGCTGTCAGTCCTCTGCTGTTATGAAGGTGGAGGGTCATTGGCGCCACCTTATCAGATCAGAATCTGACTTTGTATTAGTGAGTGTTCTGACACCAAGCTCCTTGAGGGCTTCTTCTTATTACAAGAAGAAGCCTTTTTTTCTTACATAACCCAGTAATGTGCAAACTAGAAGTTTGGGGTATGTAAAGTTCTTAACATTTTTTTCAACTGGGAGATATATATATTTTTAATTATAATTTAAAATAACTCTTTTATTTTGTTTTATTTTAAAATGCCATTTATTTATGTGATTAGAAAACTAAATTGTCAACATCATTACTCCAGTCTTCAGTGTCCTATGATCCTTCTGATTTTGTGCTCAAGAAACATACATCCATGTTGAAGTGTGGAAACCATGATATATTTAGTTTGTTTCACAGTGTTTAGTGCCACATTAAAAAAATACAATATTAGGAGATTTAAAGGCATAATGGTTTACGAAAAATGTTAATTACATAAATAAAGTAATAGCAATAGAAAAATTTAAAGTATAAAAAGTATAAAAAAAATAAAGTGAAAATATTTTAGAATAAAGAAATGTTTTGATAATAAAATAAAGGTTTTGAGGGAAAAAGTCAAAATATTTTTAGGAAAAATCATAAGAATTGAGTTGTAGCTATTATGAGATTAAATTTTACATTTTGAAATTATAGAATGTTTAAATAAACATGATTTATTTTAAAAATAATCCTTTGTTAAAGTTTAAAAAATAATCATTCCCCTCTGATCAATTTAATTAAGTTTAAATTTATAATCCTTGTTGAAAAAAAGCATTCATTTCTGTTTAAGAAATACTGACCCTAAGGAAAAAATTCAATGCTAAAAAAACAGAAGCTTTCAACTGTTGTACTTTTTAGTGTTTTTACGTTTTTACATTGTGTGTTGTAAACTAAAAAACTTACACACACAAAAGGGTGCTGTTCCTCTCACTGGAGGTCTCTTAGTGAGACAAAGCAAATGCATTTACCCACTCACAACACCAAACACGCAGACATGCAGGGGATTGATCACTCAGACCAGCATCGCTGTGTCAACGCATCCAGTCGCCTGGCAACATGTTGAAAGGAGTGAAGTGCATTGACGGGACACAATAGTCCTGGCCAGTGTTTGCTGCCTGATGTTTTATGGCTGACCAAACAGTCCTCTCTTGCTCCACTCTAAAAACGTTTAGTTTTTAGTGTTTACACACAACACTTTCTTTGAAATCATTCTGTGATCCGTCATTTTTTAGAAAGACTTTGATTAAGATCTGCAAACAGTTATATTAAAATTCTATGTTTTACAACCTAGCTTTGACAATATTATACTTTTAGTATTTTGTGTTTTAGCATAAGTGGAGAAAAAGTCCAGTGGTCAGTGGATGACCATTTAGCTGCTCTTCTAGCTTCTGTTTCTTGAGCTAATATTGGCAGTCCCACCCAGTGGTGTAATTTGTCTCACAGTCTCTGCTTAGGAGCATGAATTAAATGTTGACACAGTGATTTCATGCACACACAGGCGTTTGGCTGGGCACCTGCTGCTGCTGATTATTACAGCTTGACACGGATATACTACTGTGAATCCTGTACAAGAGTCATTGTCAGGAGAGAAATCAGGGCACAAAAACAGAGCTGTATTTTTCATGCTCATTTGATTTGATTCATTTAAGGGTTCATGTTTTAAAAGATTCTTTGAATCTAACTATATTGGATGAATAAGATGGTTATTGAAGGGTGGTAACTGCTATTTTGGTTAAACAAGTCTTTAAAGACTTTAAAGTCTGTTTGTGTGTGTTTGATTTTCACTCTCCAGGCTCCACATGCAGCTTGTTGATTTATGGTCTTATAAATATCCCTGCCATCCCCTGCCTGAGCATGCTCAGGTATTTTGCTCATAAATATGCACGCCCCGAATGAATAACGTCACAGAGAGAAATAAATAAGGCTATTTAACTTACTGCGGGCAAAATTTCCCTCCAAATAGGTTCTTTGAGTTGATTTCAAGCTTGATGACATTAGTTTTTCTAGTGATTATAAAAAACAGGTCCCTGTTTCTCTTGTGTCCCGGGTTGAGGTTGCCTCATAGTTCAGACCAATGCCAATATGGATAAATTACACATGCTAATGACCTAGGATGTTTCTCCATTTTAATGCATTATTTTAATTAAAGTTGTGTATGAAATGTTATGTATATAGTGAGCAAACAATCTAGACTTACCTTTAGTATGACTACTGTATATACCAGTTATCTGATGCATCTGATGCTTTTCATCACTGAGCAGAAAATGGCATGTTAGTACAAGCATTCAAAGCTATAATACTTTTTCAGTTACATTTAAAGACATGTTAAATGAAAAATACTTATTTCTTGTTTAGATCATATTGTGTACATTTACTGTTGTATTTGTCTCGTACTAAAAACCTGATGCAAAATATATCTGAAGAAAGCTTGTTGTGATTTTCTGTTATTTTTCATGTATGTCTGAACAATATGGCTTCTTGAAATGCAGCAGAAAGATGTTTAAAGATTTATATTATTCAGGCCCTAATATCAGTATATAGTTATTTGAGTAATTTATATTATTAAAATGAAATATATAGAAAAACTGCTTTTTATTTTGATGCGCAAAATATGTTTAAGTTAAGTGAGTGAAGATCTTTTGACATTTCTTAGGTCATAGGCTTAAGTTCATAGATTAAATCAGTTTATGCTGAAAATATTTGGAAACTTGAGCCTTACTGAAAAATGTATCAAATAAATACATTAAAAGATCTCAGAACTAACTAAGCTGTTTTACTGTAATTACTGTAATTGTTGTTAGCCAACTGATCATGTTTTTTTCATTGATGAAGTCAGTTCTTCTTAAGACAACAATATATGGGCATTTTCCAGTAAAGTTTAGCAAACCAGAGAGTGTACAAATAGGCAACTTTGTCTTAATTTTGAAGCATTTATTTTGTGAAATGTTTTTTTAAGGTTTTTTTCTTAAGGCTCTTCTTAGATGCCACTGATATTTTCTTAAATGCCAGTCACATTCATACAAATATTTTTCATTAAAATCACATTTTTTAGTACATTATTGTTTGTTCTTGTTGGGACAAAAACTGTTAAAATTAGGCATAGTTTTGGAAGGCCATTATTGTAGGTTTATTCTATTAAGATACAGTGAAGAGACATACAATTATGAAAAGAATTAATGCTGCTTAATTAATGAAATAGGCAAAATATGCAAACTTTGTGCATATAGCAGGTCACTTACTATAAATATGAATCAATCACGATTCAGATTCATTGATTTTAATCAAGGTATGCAGGCGTGTTTTTTTAATTATTATTAATCAATTCCCCTCAGATGACTACATTTCTGCAATACAAAACATTCAAAGTTCCTGCTTTCACCTTTAACCAATGGCCCAACAAGTGTATTTTAAGCTTAGGATTGTTTGTCTGTTCCTTTCAATTTATAAACGCAATTTACAACACATAATTATGCTATTAATACATGTTGTTCATTACTATTTTTTATTAGGCCTGTTATTATTTCGTTTTGTTATTTCGTATTGTTTGTTGTTTTTTGACCATGCATTGAAACAAATCTCTATAACTGCTATATTAGTAATACAATATTGAGCAACTCTTCAATACAAATTAAAATGAGATAAGTCAAATGATATGATCGGAAGGTTTATAATTTATTTCAGGTATACGTGAAAAGCAGCATGCTAGTACATCAGAGCATGTCAACATTATACAGAAAACTTATATACAACAGCTTTGACTATATTTTCAATGAAGCAGATAAATTAGGCTGAGCATTGTTCACAGAACAACATCTCTTTCGATATTTGTAACGTCACACCAAAAGTGCATTGTACGGGAGTATTTCCATTTGTATATTTCTGCCACACGGAAACGCTGCAGCATCTGTGCTTATACATGCGATTCTCAGTCTCTCTCGGTTTCTTTCGTTGAAACTTCGTGGTTTAAAAATAGCCCAACATTTTAAGTTACTTGAAATATTATCTACATGGAGAATGGTCGTCTTTGTAATTGCTTAATGAACTTTACTGTCCAAAATTTGCTCGTTATACATTTCAATAATCCGTTGTGCATTTTCAGTAAGATTCTTGACTTTCGATAATATGAGGTAGCCTTAATTCATGGCAAATTGAGCTATAACAAACAGAATATTTAATTCCACTGTATTGTGAAATAGTCACTTTCTATCAGGTTTCGGATAAGATGGTGTTCGGTTTTTTGTCTTGCCTTGTCGGTGCCAGTGAATCAGGGTAGATGTGTATGGAAAGTTTGAAGTCCCTCTTAAAGTTTTAAGTGACCTCTTGACAGTGCACGGCGACCGAATGGAGCAGCGAGGTCGGGCTCGGTGTGGCGGGGCTGCTCTGGCTGGGAGACCTCGGGCTGAGGGACTGTGGAGAGCCGGAGAGGAAGCCTGGAAGGTGCGCATGCAGCGCCGGGATGGACACAACCGAAGCGGGAGAGGGTTTGATTGGCACAGGGATCGCCGGTAAACTTTGCGCGCCATGACTCAGGGATTTGAGTGGTACTCCATAGGCAGCATACTCAGCATCTACCACATTACCGCTGTACATGTGGGGCCATGCCGTGGTCAACTGATTGTGTATCTGATAACCCGTAGACATGGACTGCATGGTGGAGAAAGCAAGGCTTCCTGGCATTTTGTAATCTCTGGCAATGATGTTTTCAATGGCAAAAGGGTGTTTGAAAGTGGAGGGTTGCGACACACTTAAGTTGTAGCTGGTCATCGGAGGTAGATGCGTCCCTAAAGCGGTCATTCTGAGCTTCGCTTGTTGCTGGAGGTAATGCGCCGCGTCTGAGGGTTTCTGCAGGTGCTCGGAGGTGATCATCACTTTGAATCTCTTGCGACGCCTCAAGAAGCTCCCGTTTTCAAACATGTCACCGCAGCTGGGATGGAGAGCCCAGAAGCTGCCTTTGCCAGGCTGGTCCGGTCTCCGCGGGATCTTGATGAAGCAGTCGTTGAAGGAAAGGTTGTGGCGAAGAGAGTTCTGCCAGCGCTGTGTGTTTTCCCGATAATAAGGAAACCTGTCCATAATGAACTTGTAAATTTCGCTGAGCGGGAGCATCTTCTCCGGGCAACTCTGAATGGCCATAGCGGTGAGCGAAATATACGAATACGGCGGCTTCTGGTCGCTGTACGTGTTTCTTCCAGGGCGAGGCATTTTCTCGAGTGAATTACTTTGAGTTCAGTGATGAATACCTTCAAAACACTCCGCGTTTGTTGAAAATCGCACACTGATCCGAAGTGAAAAGTCAGGCATCTTAAGAAATACAGGTGCTTCAGCTGACACTTACTTCATATCCATTCTTGTTTAAAAAAAAAAGTTTTGATCGAGTAAGGCCTATGCAGTGCGCTTCATTGGTTTGCTATAGGAGTTTGTGAACTGCTGTCCGTTTAACTTCAGCACAGAATCAAAATCTCAAAGTCGTCTCTCATGGTCTTACCAGGACTTCTCTGTGCGTGCTAAAAGTCTGTGTCTCCGTCTGTCCCCCCTTTTTTTGTCTCCTCAAGAGCCTTCTGTGTTGTCACATGGCAATCTTCCTCAAAAGGAGGGGCGCGCGCACTGTCTTCTAAACAGTTTTCACTTACACCTCTTTCACGCGACCCGCTGAACCAATAATATTCATCTCCGCCTGAGAGTAGAGCCCTGGAAGAGGCGACTGATGTGAGAGCATGGCATCTAGCTCTTGTGCACGTGAAGCTTGTAAACAGGCCTACACAGAAAATAGACTGCCATTCAATTAAGGAAAAAATAATCATTTAAATATATAGCCTGCTTCTCCGTTTAAGTTGAGGCTTTTTAGTCCATTTAACTAAAACCTTATCGACATTTTCCTAATTTCTTCCGAAGCACAGCTTCTTCATTTTTTTCTTATTTCCACTCTAAAATATTTCGTAATTAGACTTTTAAAAAAATACTGACTATGTATTCATTAAGTCTATTTTAATTGTACACTAGGTACTATTCTACAAAATGTTTCCAGGCTGTTTTATTAGTTGCATGTATTTGCGTCTATTTAAGTTCTGTCATTCCTGTTTAATTTTCAACTCAGTTTTTTTATGTAATCAGGATATATTTCGTGTTCTAAAACGTGCGACTTTGTAATGGCACGTTTTTTTTCTTAAACTGTAAGACTCCAATTAATTGTTTAACTTTTTAATTAGCTATTTGTGCAATGTATATAGTGCAATGTTCTGTATATGTAACCATAACTGCGTTTCTTTAGGAGGTCAAGCCTACTTGACTGTGTCCGTTTTAGTCACTCGATCTTTTACTATATAAAGCTAGACAATCACTCAGACCACACGCAGACAGCTTTCTCTCCTGAAGAACGGAATTCATGTACAGAAGCGCAATTGCGAGACATGCTGGAGTATGGAATATAGCTTCTTTATAACGATATATAACGAATTGACCGCATAATTGACTTGAAATTTATTTAATCAAAATCGAAAAAAAAAGAAATCATCAATATTTAGAGCATCAGCGTTAGGTGGATAACTGTTACATATTTTATTACTATTTATTGTGAACTGAATATTTTTATGATCAGGCCTAATAAATTCTGTAAGCCTACAAATGCATTTTATTGTAGGCTATTAATGTATGAATGACGATTATCATCAATAAAATCGAAGAGCTTAATAGAAACATACTGTATTATGACAAAAAAGGTTTGATAGCCATGCATATATAGTGAAAGTTGTTTGTAATTTTAATGTTATTGTAAATGAATTACAAATCTTTACCGATACATATAGTACTGGGATATTCAATGTCTGCAGTCATGGAGACGTGGTGGGGTTACAACGAGAGAGTGTGCGTAAGCAGATGAGACCTGAGCAGATGAGGACTGCCATAATTGGTTTGAGGAGGGTTGACGTCAAGGGCCCTTTGATTGGAGGATGAGCTTATAAATCATGAACCAAACTATGGAGTTATTTTATCTTTTTATAATGGAACGCTTTATTTGAGAAATTATTTCTAAACACACACACACACACACACACACACACACACATAAATCATTATTTACAGTTACAACACCAATTCTTTAAATATTTTATGAATATGTAAAATAGAAAAAATAAACATAAAATATTTTCTAACCTCCTTTTAACTACTTTTCACCTAATTAACATTAAAAAGGAAAGGTCATTGGCTCAGATTAAGTCAACTTTCTAACTATACATACAACATTTAATATTACTATTGTCTTTTATTGTTGTCATTAGTGGGCATACATCTGAAGGAAGGTGCCAGTATACGACCTCGCTACTGCTTCTGTTGTGTGTGTGTGTAGAGATGCTGCAGTTAACCCTTGACCACTACAAGAGTGGGAGCAGGTTGATTCTGTATGCCGTGATAAATGATATTTAGTCTAATGGAGAACATGTGACGCATCTGTGTCTGATAAATGAGACTGGCCTGTAAATACAGCTAACTGATGACACCATGTTGTCTCATCCTCAGCCAGCTCAGAGCCTCGGCTGTTCTCTTATAGCTTTTTGTGCTCGGTTTTCTGTTTGTATTCTAATTTCTACTGCATTTACTAGCCTTTTTTTTAATTTCTTGAACTAAAAGTTCTGGTTAAACTTGTTAAAATATAAGAATTCTAGAGTGGATTGACTTACAATACCAATTCATATATACAACCTACAAGAACTTGATGGGGCAGCTGTGACAGGTCAGCAAGAGTTCATGCAGATACCAAGGATGGTCTGTCAGTGGCTGTCAGCTTTAAAGCAACCAGGCCTCACCTACAAGCATAGGGCAACAATTTGTAGTGTAGGAATGACAAGAGTCCTGATAAAGGGTTGACAGCTTAGTGTTGTGAGGTGAAAGATTCCTGTGATAAGTGACTGAGGATATGTAGACTACTGTTTAAAGATTTTAAGTCAGTATGTTTTTGAAAGAAAATCTCACAAAGGCTGCATTTTTTTTAAATACAGTAACCCTAACCTTAAGGTTATTAAAATAATTTTTTTGTAATTTTTAAAATGTATCTGTATTCATTTGATTTGTCTGCTGTGAGTGAGATCATAGATGGTTTGTCATTTAAAATGAAAGCACTGAGTCAATTGCCTTCAAGTACAGCTCAGAGTTATTGTAATTAGATTTTAAAGTGGATTATTGACCTCTCAGCCTCTTATTTTGCTCTCAAGAATCACAGAACATACTTTCCATGGTGTTTGTTTCTGCCCTCTTGTTTATTAATGCTCAAGTGTGTCTGCTTAGATTTGTGTGTTAATGTATGAATGTGTCTATGCGCATACGTTATGCGCTCTGATAGGAGTCTGTGCGAGTGGCTCTGAAGTGTGATGGCTGATGATGAGCATGTTTCATGCAAGGATGCAGCTCTTCCTCCTCTTAAGACGGCTATGCATTTCTGGTCTTGTTGCAGAGACATCTTCTCTCAGATGGTAATGAGGCCAGAGGCAGTATTGTGGCACTGGGTGCACCCTCTCAAATGCAGTGCTAATGCGTGACCATGCAAAGGTTTTTCATTACATCCTCAGTTTTTTGTGCCATTTCATTCTTGTTGTTTTTGTAAAATTTTTGACAAAAAATAATAATTTGATACTATATTATAGTATTATAAATTACTTAATAAATGGTGTGATTTTATTAAATAATTTAAATCTTGATATTGGTGTGTTCCTGAGGTCACATAAACATTAAACATCCATATTCATTCATCCATATAATCCTTTTTTTTGTAATTTTCTTAGGTTTTAAATACCTTAAAAGCAGACAGTTACTTAAAAATGGTCAAATGATTAGTTACAATTAACATAATAATTTTTAACATAATATATGTGTGTGCTCTGTGTATATTTATTATCTATATGTAAATAGAGACACATACAAGATATATTTTGAAAATATTTACATGTATATATTTATATTTGTATAATGAATTAATATTAACTATAAGTATTATTTAATATAGAAGTGTAACACATTTTCTTAAATAAATACATGTGTATGTGTATATTTATACATAAAAAATATACACAGTACATATATATTATGTAAACAAAAACTTATTTTGAATGCAAAAAATAATTTGACAGCACTTTTGTAATTATATTGGTAAATACAGATCAGTGCTGACTAGAAGCAATTGTGAATGCAGTATAAAGTTAAGCAGCAACCCAGCAGTTCTTTAATTGTCACCCTCCCTTATACTCAGAGGGCATCATCAATATTTAATAAATAATTAGCAACATAATTTTTCCTCAGGAATCATCACAACTTTAATTGCATTGTGAATTAAATGTTGAGCAACGTTATGGGTGGTTCCCGTATTCTGTGATGTCAGGAGAGTTAAAGCAGTGTCACTCTGATCAAAGAGCTTTAATCAGGAGGCAAGTCTGTGCCAGGCTATAGTTCGCTCAGTAATATGCTAATGAGATGTCTCTTTCAGAAAGCATACTGGGAGGAGCCATTCTAATTAAGGAGATTCAGAGGAGCAGCCTTTTCACTTACACTTGCATATTCATTACAGTAAATGCACTATGCAAATCGAATGTGGTAGTGTGGTAATGCCCTGTTAATTTATTCAAATTTATCAGAGCAGATTTCAGATTTACTAGAACACTTGTAAAACGAACCACTCTAATTATGGCAATGTCTCAGATAGACCACTTATCTTGATGTGCATTTGTGTCATTGAACAAGATGGATGCTTGCGCTGTTTTTTGGTATTTGATAAATAGTAAATGTCATGTTGTTCAGTGTAATAATATAATAAATAACAAATCTCAGTGCAGTCTATAATCATGGACATTGCTGGTGAAAAAAAGTTTATCGGTTTGTTTAAATCTGATGATTATGATTGTTCGTCTTTAACTCTAAAGCACTCTAAGCTGGAAGCATGATCAAAGTTTTGCTGACAAACCTAGACAACCTGCTAGCAAGGTACTAAAGTACAATTCCAAAACCATACACCCACCCCTTCTTTTTAATGTTAAATGTTTCTGATTTTTATAATGTTTTTTATTTGTTTTTTGTTTCAAGATAATAAACTGAAAATTGTTTTACTTTATTATCCATACTAAATTATTATTTTTTTGCCTCCCACAATACAAAGCTTTAGTAAAATGATGCATTGTAATATATTATATATATGGATTTTAATATCTTCTTACTAAGACATTTTATTAGAAGTGATAACTTTATGCATTTTATGTAAGTTTTCTGTTATACTGTTGTAGATCTCACTCAGTGATTTATATGAGAATTTAATCTTATGTTTGGGCCATATAAATATCAGGAGCTGCAACAGAATTATATATATATATATATATATTGTTACAGTTCTGCCACTCTCTACCCCCAGCCAATCACAGCGCTCACTCTTCCCAGAATTGTAATCAGCATCACCTGCACCTCATCCTCACCGGAATCACCAGCCCTATGTTCCTCAGTCAGTATCCGGGCTTGTTTCTACGAAATCCTATACTTGTGACTGAATTGTGACTAATGAAATACTGACCCTGTACTTACCTCCTTGTTCTCCTTTGTTCCTGTTTGTCTCTTGTGTTCCTAGGAAGTCCCAGTGTTTGTGGTGTGTGGTTGTCTCACAGCTCCAACGTGTCTAATCATCTCCTGGTGTCTGATGTAGAGTTTGCTTCTGTAACCAGGGGCGTAGCAGCCAACTTAAAAGTGGGGGGGACGGTATGGTGATGTGATCCAAAGGTGTTCGTACAGTAT
>JAUCMT010000134.1:12031664-12048801 GCA_032357475.1 Enteromius thamalakanensis | reverse complement strand
TGAGCCGCGTTTCCACTTTCCGTCATTTTTTAAATATGACGCCTCCTCTCCCGGAGCCTTATGGGATAGGAAAGTGTTCATGGTATGCTTACTACAGAATTCTGCCGGAAGTAGTAGGTCATCCGGGTACTTCTCGCCTACTGAATTTCGAATGCTATGAATTCGGATGTACTACTCGCCTCGCATGCTGTTTTTCGCGCACTATATAGTAGGGGAAGTAAGCAATTTCGGACGCAGCAACGCTCGCTCGCTCGAGTTGACTGGATTACCTATCTTTATTAATATTATAATATATTATTACATCTTATATGAATAATTTTTAGGCTAACTATTACCCGACTCTGCTTCTCCCATCCTCAGATGCCAGTCGCATTTTTCTGTGTTTTTCAGTCAATTTCTAGATTTTTTTACTCCTTATGATCAACACATTTTTTTACACAATAACAGCTCCATGTGTTTTCTCGGTTTGACTGATTTGAACATTCATAAACAATGCAAAACAAAGGAATTTTGCACTTCTGCTACTGATTCCTATCAGTGATGCGCGGGTTGACCGGAAATGAGCGGTTACGAGTCATCCAAAACTATTTTTAATGATATTCGGGTTGCAGTCAGTTGGGTCGTTTGAAATAAAGATGCCAATTAAACCTGTAATTGATATAGTACTAGACACAGTTTTCTTGACTTTTTGTCATTCGCGTGCTCTTGGTTTTCGTGCGCACGACTCTATTTAAACGCCATAGTCGCCTCAAGAACTGCCTTGCTCTGAGCGCAGCACGTCAGTGAGCGCATTAGAAAAAAAATGCGGGTCAGAAAGCGGGTCGGGTACAATATTTTCTCTTTTTTTGGCGGTCCGAGTTGCTGGCGGGTTAGTTGACAACGTCGATCTGGTTCGGGTTGTTTACACATTGACTTACATCACTGATTCCTATGAAGAAAAATCTCTTCATGTCCACCAGCTGCATTTTACACCACAGCAATGACATCATGTGCAAACAACCTATTAAAAAATTAGCTGCACTGTGAAACAGCCAATCAGAGCAGAGTTCAACATTATTATTCATGACCCCTCCAAAACAGATCATTCCAAATATGAAGGCAAATCCTAGGGTTGTAAATGGACATTTAAAACTGTTTCCTGCCTTTGTAAGCCATATACCTTCTAAATAGAAATCAGAGAACAATTTAAAATACTATATCAATCCGTTCTATAGCGCCTTTAACCTCCACATCTAGTTACTTGTGCATATCATACAATGTTTCTAATTCTTTTGGAGGTGCTATATCTTTGGTATAGTTCACCTTACTTAGATAGAGTCAGTAAGCTGTACTTAGTTGTTATACTTACTAGGTTTTACCAAGTTAGAGCAACTTTCAAGGCAAATAAAACAATTTACTTACTTGCTTTGAGTGACTTAAAATATTCAAGTAGCCACAAAGACACCAATGACACTAATAAAGCAGTGAGAGCAGCAGTGCGCTAATTTGTTGCAAATGCACAACATAACAACAGAAGAAGAAATATTTCCCCATGTCTGGTATATTTCACCAGCTGAATTCACACGTTTAACAAAGTCATCTTCAATGTTGCATTTTCAATATAACTGAACATCACATATGCCACATAAGAGTTTTTCTAAAATGTTTTATTTATTTATTTTTTTACTTACCGTTATAGTGATTAGCGTTCCCTTTGGTTGGACACTTAGAGTCTACATCATTATAATTTCCTTTCAATTAATGCAGTGATGCAATATGAAATCAAAATCATTTGGTTTCAAAGGAAGAAAAGTATTAAATATGTTGCTTTTAATAGATTAACTAACACTATATTATAATGTTATTTTGTGTAAGTGATGTTTCTGCTGCTGGTTAAAGGATCAAGTTCACCATACAGTTCTTTTTTTAGTTACTTTAAGTTAAAGAAAAAAAGTCTTACTATTAAATCCTAAGTTAGTTTAATAAATATTTTAGAGTATGTTAACTAGAATTTATGTTAAACTAACTTCCTGTTTGTAATTTAATTTACTTAGGTTATGTTTGTTTTCTTTACTTGCAGCTAATTATTAAGTTAACTTGTTAAGTTTGCTTTGCAAAAATAAGGCAATCGGTTTCCAGAGGTTTTCTAAGTAAGCTTAAGAAAAGTAAGAAAAACTTACAATCGCATCATATGACCTCTCTAAATTGCCAAAATGCTAAAAGTTATGTTTTGGGTAACTGTTAAGGAATAAAGAAATGTACTTTTTTTTTTTAAAAGTAACTAAAGATATTTTGTCAAATAATGCATTACTTGACTACTTGAGAAAGTAATCAGACTTGCTTGTAACATGTTTGCCTCAACACTGTTGTTTAATGCTGTACTGTGAACATTGTGCTGCTTTCACTTCAGATTGACGTGGAACGTCTTAAGAAACACATCTCGAAGTGAGCCACCTCCAAGGCAGACCCAACTCAAGTAACTGAAGAACTCAATGAACGGATCGCTATAAAACATGTTTGGGATTTTAAACCATGAACAGTGACTGGAAAGAGAGAGAGCAACCTATAGATTCAATCACATGCATCGATTACATACATTTAATGACCTTACACTTACAGTTTCATCTTTATATTCAACATAACATATTTATTATTATATACACACACCTCAAGGATTATTAGGAACACCATACTAATACAGTGTTTGACCCCCTTTCTGCTTCAGAACTGCCTTAATTCTACGTGGCATTGATTCAACAAGGTGCTGAAAGCATTCTTTAGAAATGTTAGCTCATATTGATAAGAGAGCATCTTGCAGTTGATGGAGATTTGTGGGATGTACATCCAGGGCACCACATCCTAAAGATGCTCTGTTGGGTTGAGAACTGGTGACTGTGGGGGTTATTTTAGTACAATGAACTCATTGTCATGTTTAAAAAACCAATCTGAAATGATTGGAGCATGGTGCATTATCCTGCTGGAAGCAGCCATCCACCATTACACCACCAGCACCAGCAGCAGCTGCACAGCGGTAACAGGGCATGATGGGTCCATTTTCTCAATCTGTTTACGCCAAACTCTGACTCTACTCAACAGAAATCCAGACTCATCAGACCAAGCAACATTTTTTAGTCTTCAACTGTCCAATTTTGATGAGCTTGTGCAAATTGTAGCCTCTTTGTCCTGTTTGTAGTGTAGATGAGTGATACCCGGTGGGTCTTCTGCTGTTGTAGCCCATCCGCCTCAAGGTTGTGTGTGTTGTGGCTTCACAAACGCTTTGCTGCATACCTCGGTTGTAACGAGTGCTTATTTCAGTCAAAGTTGCTCCTCTATCAGCTTGAATCAGTCGGTCCATTCTCCTCTGACCTCTAGCATCAGTGTATTTTCACCCACAGGACTGCTGCATACTGGATGTTTTTTCCTTGTCACACCATTCTTTGTAAACCCTAGAAATGGTTGTGTGTGAAAATCCCAGTAACTGAGCAGATTGTGAAATACTCAGACTGGCCCGTCTGGCACCAACAACCATGCCACGCTCAAAATTGCTTAAATCACCTTACTTTCCCATTCTGACATTCAATTTGGAGTTCAGGAGATTGTCTTCACCAGGACCACAGCCCTAAATGCATTGAAGCAACTGCTATGTAATTGGTATATTAGATAATTGCATTAATGAGAAATTGAACAGGTGTTCCTAATAATCCTTTAGGGGTATATATATATATATATATATAACATTTAAACATATTAGTTTATATATAAGCACATTTTAAACACATTTTAAAATGTAAAATGTGTGTTTATTTGCAACAGTTATACTAACAACAATAAAAAATACATTTTTGACATTAAAACAGCGACATCTGCTGACGCACATTATGTTGCGTTAATTGTCACTGAAATATAGGCTGAAAATAATGAGGAAATTACTTCGCTCCCTTTGACAAGTGCATTCCAAACGACCAAATAATGGCACGCACGTGCTCTGCTCACTACTAAGGCCCCACTAACTAGGGGATAAGAAGATCACTTTGATTTGGAAAATCCCGTGAACAGTACCGAACACGATATGCGTGTCATTGCATGCCTAACTACCCCCTCTCATCAAATCATGATCTCTCTGTTGCTCAAGACAAATACATTTCTGTCCAACCGTGATAATTAAAAACAGCTGTGGAAAAGTGAATAAACAAGTATTGTAAATTTTTATTTCATGTTTTTATTTATCATTAAGTACTATGACCATGTAGGTTGGTTTGTGCTTGTCCTTCATAAAGTAGATATTGGTTCGGGGTCAGAAAGATTATCCAAAAAAGCAAGAATACATAAATGTTGTGGTTTTTTTTGTTTAAAGTGAGCTTTACAAAAGATTTCTATTTGAAATGTTCAGATGTTGTTTTTAAAACATTCAATTTAATTCAATTCAAACCATTAATAATTCATTAAAAATTATCACAGTTTCCACAAAAGTATTAAGCAGCATAACAGTTCAACATTCATAATAATAAGAAATAGAATATTATGATTTCTGAAGGATCATGTGACCGGAGTAACATCCTGCTGGAAAATCAGCTTTATCAGAGGAATAAGGAATGTTTTAATAAAAATATTGAACTTTATTACTATCACAACTTTTGCACAGTAGTGTATTATGTAGTGTATAAAAGTAATATGTTATTCCATCCATTCCACCTAGTTTTATCATTTGTGCTGTTACAGATCACAGTTTTCCGCACGGCATCAGAGGGTCAGCAGGATATTGAGATGGCCATCTTAACTGCTCTGCTGAAAGGTGAACTCTTGTTCAGACCACACGTCACACAGTATATGTGTGTGTGTGTGTGTGTGCGTGTGTGTGAAATGTAACATTCCTGATAAGTACATTGTTGATGTCAGAATATTAATATTTATTTCTAAAATTAATCCAGCTTTTTCTCTCTTATTCCATTAACAATCTTTGGGTATGCCAGGGACAAATGCATCGGCTCCAGAACAGCTGAGTTTAGCTTTGGCCTGGAACCGTGTGGATATTGCTCGCAGTCAAATCTTCGTTCATGGACAACACTGGCCTGTAGGTGAAGGGTTAATGAAAATAGCACACAGATTGCCTATAGAGACTCAGTATTCATGTGTACAGTTGTCAAATATAATGTCCAATATGTATTTGAGAAGAACATTTATTTCATGATATCTCCCCCATTTAAAATTCTTATTATACAATAAATTAAAGAAAAGATCAAAAAGATTAACAATGCAGATTAATGATTTTGTCTGTATATCTATTTATATATATAATCATACATATGATGATATGTCTATATCATCAGCCCGCTGGGTCCCTGCCCACCTCATCCACAAGCCAGCAGGATAAACCAAAGAGCCCTATCACCACCCGTGCCAGCAAGGGTAAACCTGTCAGGGCCAAGAAGGGCAAAGGTGCCAAATCCAAACCCGAGCCTCCGGAGGAGACCGATCCTAGAAAACTGGAGCTGCTTAACTGGGTAAGGTTCATTCTTTATTAATATGTCAGTGATGTAAGTGAGCATTTGCTGAATATACTGCTGGATTTGTATATATTCTATATATGTGTGTGTTCTTGTTGGTCAATTACATTTCACATGGGTGTGTGTGTTGATGTGTAAAATAGGTTAATTCTCTGGAGCAGGCCATGATGGACGCACTCGTGCTTGACAGAGTGGATTTTGTGAAGCTCCTTATTGAAAATGGCGTCAATATCCACCATTTCCTGACAATCCCGCGACTGGAAGAGCTCTATAACACAGTTGGCACACAATCGTATTTTTATAGAATATTAGAGAACCACTCTGTTTTATGATTTCATGTTTTAATGATAGAACCAATGCAGTATGGTTTGATTTGTGTGTTTAGTATTATCCATTATCTGTTGAGGAGAAAGCACTTAGCCGCAAACATCTGTGTGTTCTACAGAAGATGAAGCCTAATGGGTTTTTCCTAAATTGTGTATATGGCTTTTTTTTCTCAGAAATTAGGGCCGGTCAACACATTGCATTTTGTGGTCAGAGATGTAAAAAAGGTAAAGTTCATCATTTATAATTTGTACTAGTTGATCTTTCTGGTCTTTGAGATTATGAAAATGAGTTAAAACCTATACAGTATTTTTCAGTACTTTTATGGCCTATTGTTTTAAAGAGTAAGACTTTAATCTTCTTAGCAGTGTGTGAATGCAGTTGTGTGTTTGGATTTGTGTATGTGTATTTTGTGTAAGAGCATTGCATAAATAGTTGTATTTCACTCTAGTTTCAGCCGTTAAATAATGAGTTACTGGTGTTATGAAATGAATGTTTCCAGGGAAACCTACCACCAGATTACCAAATCACTCTGATTGATATTGGCTTGGTTCTGGAGTACCTCATGGGAGGAGCTTATCGTTGTCACTATACTAGGAAAAGTTTCCGCACACTCTATAATAACCTCTATGGACTGAAAAGAGTGAGTTACCACCATTCCTTATACACTTATTCATCCACATCTGAAAATAAGCATTTTCCCCCCTGCAAAATGATAATAATATGGAAAAGTGATGAAAAACTTAAAGAACTTTATAGAAGTAAAAATACTGTAAAATATAAAAAAAACATATTTTACAGAAAAAAGTTAAAAATAAAAATAACGATACTGACTTGTCAATTAATGTCAATAAATTAATGTAATTATTTATAGTAACTTGTTTCTCAGCTTCCACGCTATTGAGAAATGAAAACAGACGTTTTAATTTGTTATAAGTTAATTTGGTAGTAAAATGTGATTATTAATTCCGTAAATTACTGAACTGTATGTAACCAGAACAGGATTAATCGCTAAAATGAATGAATTGACGACTAAATTTAAATGCAGTGTGTGCGTGGCCAAATCTATTAACCAAGTGTCTTTCAATAATTAAATATGCTCAAACACATGATTCTATCTCTGTTCTCTTTTAGCCCAAAGCTTTGAAACTCCTGGGTATGGAGGTAAAAAAAAAAAGATTTTTTATTCAGTATTAAGAATATGTATACGTAAAACCTTTAGTAGCCTTACAGACACGCGGTCACTTTGCTTTGTGTTTGACAGGACGATGATCCAAGACCTAAAGGCAAAAAGAAGATGAAGAAGAAGAAAGAGGAAGAAATCGATATTGACGTTGATGACCCAGAGGTCAGTCGATTCCAGTACCCCTTCCACGAGCTGATGGTGTGGGCTGTTCTCATGAAGCGCCAAAAGATGGCGTTGTTTCTCTGGCAGAGGGGAGAAGAGGCCATGGCCAAAGCTCTGGTGGCATGTAAACTCTACAAAGCCATGGCGCACGAGTCCTCCCGCAGCGAACTAGTGGACGACATCTCCCAGGATCTGGACAATAATTCCAAGTGAGCAATTATTATATTATATTATATTATCAATTTCTGAATCATACTGGTCGGTAAGATGTTTTATTTATTTGATCGAAATACAGTAAAATATGAATTTTGTTGACTTAAAATAACAGTTGTTTAAAAATAACAATGCTGCTTCCATTAAAAACATTACTATCACACTTGGTCAATAACATTTCCTTGCTAAAAAAAAAAAAAAAAAAGTAGAGTATGACTTTCAAAAAACTTACTGACCCCAGACTTTTGAACAGTAGCCTAGTTGATTTGTGTATTTTATGAGAAATTTAGCCTAACGTTATGTATTGATCTATTCACTTACTTATGAAGGGCAAAGCATGATTAGGTTGCATTTGGCTGAATAGAAAAGAACAGAACAAAATAGAATACTTTTATTTAGTTTTAATAGTTTTTATTTCTGAATTAAACTTCCCATAATACCTCTCTCCTCTCCCTCTCACAATCAGGGAATTTGGTCAGTTAGCGTATGAGTTGCTTGATCAGTCGTACAAGCATGATGAACAGGTGGCCATGAAGCTTTTGACGTACGAGCTGAAGAACTGGAGTAACTCCACCTGTCTGAAACTGGCTGTAGCTGCCAAACACAGAGACTTTATAGCCCACACCTGCAGCCAGATGCTGCTCACCGACATGTGGATGGGCTGCCTGCGGGTGGGCAAGAGCAATGGACTTAAGGTCTGCAATACCAAATAAACACACTACATTTTCAAGACAAGATTCTAAATATTACATATAAATGCATTTATCATTTCATATCATTCCCAGGTAATCCTTGGAATCATCTTTCCTCCGACCATTCTTCTCCTAGACTTCCGGACTGGAGATGATCTGTCTTACCAAAACTCCAAAGACAAAGAAGAGCTCAAAGACAAAGAGGATGATAACAAATCTGGCAAGGTAAAAATATGTACATTACATTTCTAAACATATATATTTTTGATTGTAATAATATTTCACAATATTACTGTTTTTCTGTAAATCCAGTAAATTATACATTTTTCAAGAATAGTAAAAAAAAAATTGTACTGATCATAAACTTTTGAATGAATATCCATTCAACTTTGGCTTCTTCATTTTTTATGGACCTGTCTGGGTTGTTATTTATTTTCAGGATGGCACCTTGAGCATGGACGGAGCATCAAAGAAAGGCGATGAAGAAGATGGTAAAAAGAAACAGAAGCGGGTGCCTGTTGGGAAGAAGATATACTATTTCTATAACGCTCCATTTACCAAGTTCTGGTTCAATACGGTATGTGATTATTTAAAAATCAAGATACAATATTAATAATAAAAACAGTAAAAATATCAATGATTATGTATCTACTCAGACTGCCTACCTGGTATACCTAATGCTGTATAATTACATCATCCTGGTGAAAATGGAGAGATGGCCATCATTGCAGGAATGGATCGTCATCTCCTACATCATCACTCTTGGACTAGAGAAAGTTAGACAGGTAAAGTCTTTGCATTTGATAAATAAAGTTTAATTCTCGTCATAATACATTACCATTACTCCGTTGTTTAATTTGTTAATGTTCAGTGCATTGCTACAATCTGTATTGTTAAAAGCGCTATATAAATAAAAGTGACTTGACTTGAAGTACAAAAACAGAAAATGTGTTGCTATATTGTCATATTTATGTGGGGTTTTTTTCTTAATTGGACACCTGTGCTTGTGTGCAGATCTTAATGTCAGAGCCAGGAAAGCTGAAACAGAAGATAAACGTATGGCTTGAAGAGTACTGGAATATCACTGACCTGGCTGCCATCACCATGTTCCTCATGGGTCTGTTACTGCGACTGCAGAGCGAGCCTTACATGGGCTACGGGCGCGTCATCTACTGTGTAGACATCATCTTCTGGTACATTCGTGTCCTCGACATTTTTGGAGTTAACAAGTATTTGGGACCGTATGTCATGATGATTGGTAAAATGGTGAGAACTAGCAGAAACACTTACCTTGACGGCTCAAAAGCTTTTGTTTAGTGAAAAATAACATTTGATGTGTTTGTGTGTGCAGATGATTGACATGCTCTACTTTGTGGTGATCATGCTGGTGGTCCTTATGAGTTTCGGGGTGGCTCGTCAGGCCATCTTGCACCCCGACGAGGAGCCGACGTGGCGTCTGGCACGGAATATCTTCTACATGCCCTACTGGATGATCTATGGAGAAGTGTTTGCTGACTCGATAGACCGTAAGACTAGAATTCATAGTAAGATTCTGTTTCCTGATTCATGTGTGGATGATCCGTCTCGTCTCCATTCCACCCTCTCTGTATGTGTGACCTATACAGAAAGATTCATATCTCCTGATCATGTGTCCATTCACCCTCTACTGAATCATGTGTGATGGACGTGTGACAGTGCCAGTCTTTACCTGCCCTGCTTGTGACTGTTAGGTCTTGTAGCTGTTGATTGTTGGCATTTTGTTTTACACTTCGCTGCTCGCTTTGGTTAAATTGTGTTTGTATAATTCTAATTTGAAAGCTGCTAAATAAATAAATGTAAATTTAAATAGAATAAAAAACAAGGTGAACAAAAGTTGCTATTTTAAATTAAATAAATAAAAGTTTTTTTTTTTATTGTGATAGTCAAAACATTTAATATATTCCACGATTTCAAGACTGATTTCAAAAATTCTTCCAAAAAGAGTTAAAAATGTAATACTTTAGATTTAGATTGTCCACTTGTTAGTACTTGCACTTTGTAGTATTAAAAATTAAATTGCTAGTATCTCGGCGTGTAGTCCATTTTGTATACATAGCAAATTAATTCCAAGGACTGAATTTCCACTCTTTTAATTACTTTAATTACTTATTTAATTACAATAGTATCCCTGATGAATACAATAATCTTTCCTATACTTCGAATGGGATTGTATCTTTCCTTTCTTCACCTAAAAGGTGCAATGTACAAAGATCTTTAACAATGACTATTTTAAAATATTTAACTTCCCCTCCTAATGCACTAATTATATGGCTGGCTGATTATGAAATGAATTATACTTGTTAGTTCTCCACAATCTTTAATTATGCCTTTTCTCTTTCTTCTTAAATACTCATAGTCTATGCGATGGAGATTAATCGTGAGTGTAAAAATCTTCCACTATACCCGTAATTAAATTGAATTATCAAATAATATAGACTGACATTGTGGTTGCATCATAACCTCTGTAATGTATGGCAGCACCATGTGGTGAAAACATGTATGATGAAGATGGGAAGAAGCTCCCTCCATGTATACCTGGGGCCTGGCTCACACCTGCCATCATGGCCTGTTACTTATTAGTAGCCAACATCCTACTGGTCAACCTGCTCATTGCTGTATTCAAGTGAGTCAAAAAATAAACACAAAATGTAAGCAGTGTAATGTAAAGCATTGATAAACCATAGCACTGTAGAACAATATTATGTTCTCATAGATTTATTATCAGCTGTACAACACTGATAGAACTCATTCCTTTCGCAGTAACACGTTCTTTGAAGTAAAATCCATCTCTAACCAAGTGTGGAAGTTCCAACGCTACCAGCTCATCATGACATTTCACGACAGACCGGTGCTTCCTCCTCCCCTCATCATCTTCAGCCACATGTACATTGTGTTAAAGCGCCTCTGCTGCCGCTGCAGGAAGAAACAGGAAGGGGAGCTGGATGAGAGAGACCGCGGACTGAGTTATTACTTTTTTTAACTCACTTTTTATTGTATCAATCTTACAGCAATCTATTTTAAACCACATTTTTTATTTTTTAGAGTTGACTCTGAGTCTGGAGGAGCTGAAGAGTCTGTATGAGTTTGAGGAACAGTGTGTGGAGGAGTACTTCAGAGAGAAGGAGGACGAGGCGCAATCTTCCAACGATGAGCGAATCCGAATTACTTCCCAGAGGTACTGGATGAAAAATAATAACTGCACCTGAGAATGTCATTTCAGGGCTCAACAATGAGGATCTTCTTTTGTGGAATCAGGGCTGTAGTACTCAAGTCCGGTCTTGGACTCGAGTCCGGTCTTGGTCCTGTTTTTTTATTGTCTCGGACTTGTCTCGATCTCGGCCACTGGTCTTGCCAAATATGGCTTTTGATCTCAACCGAGTCCAGGTGTCTTTTTTATGTTCCCAGTAAGCACACATTTTAAACTTTTTTTTTCATTTTAATTTTTTAATTTCACCCGCCCGAATCTAATTAAAATATTATTTTTCGTCACATCATCTGCCTAAACAACCCATCACTACCAATAACCAATCACAAAAACAGAAAAACAAAACAAAAAAAGTAATTACCAATCAAACACTAGATTATATTTGTCTATACAAATGTCTAAACTTAAAAATCATGGGTGTTGTGACACTGTTTTTGCTTTTAGATCAACAAATAATCCCAAATGATTGTCTTGATGATGTCATGCATAAGACTTTTTTTTCCTGTCCTGGACTCGGTCTTGACTCGGACTCAAACTTTTTCGAGCTCGGTCTTGACTTGGACTCGAACCTCTTTGGACTCGGTCTTGACTTGGACTCGACTAGTCCTGGTCTTGGACTTGTCTTGGACTCGACAAAGGTGGTCTTGAATACAGCCCTGTGTGGAATTACATAATTCAATATATAATACATTCAAAATTCAAAAAAATATGCAACCTACTCCACTCCAGTTCTGAATATTTATAGTTAGCTTACTTTAATTCAGCTAAAAGATCACCTGATCTTTTATTGATAACAGCTTGAATTGATACAAAGTTGCAGGTCGGAGTTCACCAAATTTTAACTCTGAAACACAGTAATGCTGTTCCGCATTCACTCGCACGTGCTAGAATGGAAGTCCTTGGGATCTAAAATAGCCACATCTTGAGTTTTGTTTTCGAACAGTAGAATAGAATTTTTTTTTCTTAAGCTTCTTTTTACTTAAGGGTGCTGTTTTTAGAACGCTGCAAAAGAATGCAGTGGAATGTAGAAATGCGTTGTGTGAACAGCCCGTTTCTGATGCTTTCATCAAATCCTCACATATGTTAGCCATAACTACTTCACGGAAAACCAAACATTTAAGTTTAAAAGACATAAAAAAGGTGCACAGGATCAGTGAATAAAATGTTTAGCAATGCAGAACTTGCCCGAAAAAGCTGGTGACAGTTCTGTCATCTGGTAAAAGAAAATTCTCGTGCACTTGCATACTTATTGTTGAGCCCTATATTTAGAATAAAGGCCATTGCACACTGGGAGTCCCAAATTTGTATGCAATTTGTTTTTGTATTCATCATCCTTTTCTATCAAAATGCTTGTTATGTTTGTGAAAACGCAGAATAATTTACCTGATCCTGTTTTTTATTTTATTTTAAAGTTTCAGATGCATGTGTGTAAACGTGATTGGAATAACATGAAGTTGTATTTATTTTTCAAAGTGTGAAAATTTTGGGTTCAGCGTGCAATGACCTTAACTATTTATTAAAACAAATAAACAACCATTTTAAACACTTGTTGTCGCAGAGTCGAGAACATGTCCATGCGCCTAGAGGAGGTGAATGAACGAGAGCACTCCATGAAAGCCTCTCTGCAGACAGTCGACCTGCGCCTGGCTCAGCTAGAGGAGTTCTCCGGCCGGATGATGCATGCGCTAGAGCGACTGACTGGCATCGACCGCTGCGAACTGGTCCGTGCTCGATCTGGGAGCTCAATGGCTGTGGACCAATCCGGCCTGCATCGCCGGGGTAGCGTCAACAGCGCAGATGGCTACAGCCTGTACCGCTTGCACCTGGATGCTGAGGACCGCGGTGAGGAGATGTCAGGGGAAAGGAAGGGCTACACAGAGAGACGAGGCAGTATTGGCAGCAGCGACCTCCTTCTAAACCCTCATCAAGGTTCTTGCTACGGACCAACGCTGGACGTGGTGCCCCTCTGGCAGAGGACACGCTCCAGCTCCAGCGTGGACATCCTCATCTCTCCCTGCGAGTCACAAGGGAAAGTCCAGACCTCTCAATCCCCAAAACTCACCTCTGTCCAGCACCCTAAAGATCCACAAGCTCTTCTAGAAACTGGAACAGACATATCAGCCCCACATCCTCTGGAAAGGGCGCAATCCCTGAGGCAGTACCCAACCGAAGCTCAGAGTAACTCACTTTCATACGAGAACAGATCCCAAAGTGGTACTTTGTACGTCTCGATGGCACAGTTGAGGTTGTGCAGTCCAGGGAATACGTGGGCTTCAGAGCCTCATGGCCTACAGGATCAAGCAAGCAAATCGCCAACGTTAGGTCGCTGGCCTCCACGATTCGATGACAAAGTTCATCCCTCCCCATTCGGACTTTCGCCAAAGACATCTTTAGAGAAATTAAGACAAGGGGAACAAGGGGAAAGTGAGGAAAAGAATAAAGACGAGGATCAGTCAGAGGTGAACAGCGAAAGCACTGCAAAAGAAGAAGAGAAAGCAGAGGAGCTGACGGACTCAGATCACTTATATGTTGCAGAGGACAGGATGTACCCCTCGCTCAGATCTAAGAGTCTGAACACTAACCCACGGAAGGCAAAGGCTGTAGGAAACATGCTGGATAAACCTCGAGCAGCCAGTAGTGTGAGAGACCTGGCTGGGGCCTTTGAGGTCAACACCAATGACAACAGACCCTCCAGAGAAAGGACAGGCACACAGACTTAGGCACAAGATCATCGCATTAGTTGATTTTCATTGTTTTCCAGGGTTGATCGCACTTCTAACTAACACTAGTTATGCTGTGCATTGGCTAGCAGGCATATTTTCATACATTTATATAAGGCATGTAATGTTAATGCTAAAACCTAAAATGCAAAAAGGGAAATATGGGCCTACCTCTGTGCTGTAGACATTGACTATCCCATTTTTTCAAAATAAAGGGAAATATAACTTCAGTTATGCTGTTTTTTACTCAACAACTACACATATTTTCTAATAATATATTATATAAATTATTTCATATGGTGAAGCATCATAAAGAATAAATCAGGCACTTGTAAATAACTTAGAAAAGATATTTTAATCTTTTTTACATGATCAGTTAACTCTGACATAGCAGTACAAACAAGAAAATCAAGGAAGACATGTTATTAAACAGGACACAAAAGTTGGAACTGAATGGTCAGTAAGACTTTACGCTCATATGGGAGTGCCGTCACTGTTTCATTGAAAAATATGCAAATGTGCCTGCATGCATATTCAAAACATGACTGCTGGGCCATGAAAGGGACAGTTCACTCGAAAAATGATAATTTGTTATTATTTGCCTACCTTCATGTTGTTTCAAACCTGTATGACTTTCTGCAGAATATGTTTTAAAAAATACTTTGATTTATGTTCCAGAGAACAACAAAAACAGCCAGGTTTGGACTGACATGAGGGTGGATTAAGGAAGTTTTATTTCTGGGTGAAACTTTAAGTGACTTTTAAAAAGCAAGCCTCACAAGCATGAGCAGGGGTCCTTTTAAACAGATGCACAATTCCAACAGAACTCGAGCAATCGTATACCCTTAAACATTAACAGCAGAATCAATCATTCATTCAGAGTGACTTCTTAAGTTGATCCTCAGCATATCAGTTTGTGTTCTTCATTTGTAACAGGCCCACATGGAATCTGTACACGCAGATGTATACAGAATTTGATCATTGATCAAGTTAGTAAGAGTTTAGTACTCTCAGCTCTGGTTAACCATGTTTAAACGCAAAATTCCAGGTGCTTTTTTCTGTAAATTCCACATGGGCCTGGTAATAGCCCAGTAATCACTTCAGCACATTCCAGCTATTACTATCTTGCACTTTTTTTAAGTGGCTGACTTCACAGGCAGGACTTTAAGTGGTTTATGAAATGATGACGTTGTACAAGAGACCCACACAAATAACAGTGCATGACTTAAAAAAAATAGGTACTGTTGCAGTGGTGCTGTAAACACTACACGACTTCACGCTCATAAGAGTCTTATAAAAGAGGAAATTACAAAAGACAATGTACAGAATACTGTGACCACATTTAAATGAGTTAAAAAAATAAGTATTAACAAATAAATCAATCTCACATAAGCACTGGTTAACATGCTTCATATGCAGTGGTGAGTAAAAGATGCTAACGTCGATAGAGTATAAAAATATAATACCATTAGTAAATGTAATACTGTATGTACTAATATACAGGGCCTAGCTGGCTGCTGCTTCAACAAGCATTAGGAAACGGGTCCTAGCCCTCGCTCTTTTATTCTTTTGTCTTTCTTTTTCATGCTCAATATATATGTCAGAGAGATCACAACCAAAAAAGAAAGAAAAAGTAGCAGACGTTTAGACTGTTAGTATTCATCACAGTTTCGATTTCTTATTTTACTTTGGTCTCTGTTGCAGTAAAAGTTAATGATAAAGTCAGGGAAAGGGGAAGACTAAGACCTGTGGAATATTGCTTTCTATTCCACAGTTTATTGCGGCTTTGGAACAGTAACTAAAAACATAATTAAGTTCATATAAAAAGGGTGATTTTAAATAACAAAACATAACATTCAGCAACAAAAAATATATATGTATATATATATTGCATGTCCTTCCGTTTGACCAATATTTAATTGTCAAACCATCATGTTCATCAGTCGCTACTTTAGGTCCACAATCTTTATTGCCAAAAACTGCATAATAGCAGGAGTTTGATATACTGTAATCTCTTCATATATTTTCCTTCATTAAAATTGCGCTTTAATAAACTAACGTGACTATATATTGACTATATGTAGTTATTCATTTTAAAGATAAAAAAAGGTTTTCAAAATTCAAAATAGGCTACACTAATCTAAGGGGGTTAAGGGGGTAGGTAGATGGAAATTTTGGCTTAAAATTAACCTTTTGGGAACAGCGCAAGTGTCTTTTATCACTCTCTTCAGGTCTTCAATATGTATAGATGAGGCAGGCTAAAGTCCAGAGCTCTCAGCAGCAGCTAACAGCTGAAAGTCCAGTGGTACTGTAAACCCTCACAAAAACACACACACATACGCGCCGAACACATATAGAGAAATTAAATCATTCACACAGTGTTGCTGCAGAAGTTGCCGGGTTAGAGCAGAGTGCAGCGGAAGAAGCTTGGCTTCTTGGATCGACTCTCTGTGATTTTCACTGCTCCTCCTCCTCCTCCCGAAGGGTTATTCTCATTCTAAACACAAAGATGCAAAGAAACCATTCAGCGTAAGTGTTAGACATAAACACTTTCTATATGATTGTAATATTTCATTCTCACCATTTTTCTATTTAATCTGGTCATGATGTCTCTAGCAAGAGTGACAAAGGCCTAGAATTGAAGAAAAAGAGACATTAGATTAGATTTGATCAGAAAAAAATGGTCTTGTTCAAATAAATTAATCAACACTAGATAGCCAATTCTTTCCAAAACAAGAGTGATTTTAACAACAGAATTTCCCCTACCTCTTCAACATTTGTGCTGGATTTTGCACTTGTTTCCAAGAACTTGATTCCATAATCAATAGCTAGCTGTAGCAGAAAAACAGGGAATTCAAAAGTTTGCTTCATACTAGTGTTGTCACGGTACCAAAATTTCATTATTCGGTACCAATACCAGTGAAAATCCACGGTTCTCGATACCAATTTCGGTACCAAAGCAAAACACAAAAACGGACTTTTATTTAATCAAACAGTGCCAACTATATTTCATAGCCTGGAACTGCTTTTCTGATGGACCCATTTTAAAGATACAAACCTTAACCATGCATTTGTTCTCTAACACATATATTTTGGCTACACAGGTCATTTAA
>JAUCMT010000134.1:12006580-12031564 GCA_032357475.1 Enteromius thamalakanensis | reverse complement strand
AAACCTGGTACCGTAACATTTCAAATTTTTTAGTACCGTCTTGGTACCGAAGTACCGGGTCTTTTGACAACACTACTTCATACAGTAAAATCGATTTTCACTCAGTTGAATAATATTTTAATGATACATACCTTTTCCCCTCTTTCTTTTGAAACTTGCCTCTTATCATTCATGTCACATTTGTTACCCAATATCATCCGTTCCACATCTGACGATGCATGCTGACAAAACAGACAGAGGGAAAATGAATATCACTTTAAATGAAGTGAAAACTCATTAGATCATTAAACGCATTAGAGCATTAGATCCGTTTCGCACCTCTTCAATGTTCCTGATCCAGTTCCTGATGTTGTCAAATGATTTCTCATTTGTGATATCATACACCAGCATAATTCCCTGTGTAAACGACCAAAACAATTGCAGAAATTAGGCTACATAACCTGTGCAGAAGCACATCTAGAATTATTTGTTCAAGAGAATAAGATCATTACCATTGCTCCTCTATAATATGCAGTGGTGATGGTTCTGAACCTCTCCTGTCCCGCGGTATCCCTTTATGGCAAATTAAAAAATTTTTAATAAAATATTGTTTGTACTAGTGCTGTCAAACAATTAATTGCGATTAATTGAATCCAAAATAAAAGTTTTTGTTTACATTATATATGTGTGTGGAGTGTGTATATTTATTATGTATACATAAATACACACATGCGGTATTATATATTTAGAAACTATTTACATAAATTTACATTTGTTTATATTATAGGCAAATATAGTTAATATATAAACAATTTTAGTTTTCTGTAAAATATACATGTATGCGTATGTATTTATATATACATAAATATATACAACACATATATTATGTAAACAAACAAAAAAAGATTTTGAATGTGATCAATTGCAAGTTTGTAAACAATTAATTAATTGTTAAATAAAAACAGTTAATTTATACCAGGCTAGACCACACTTTTTACTAAGAAAGTCAGATAAAAACAAACTAGATTAAGGGTTGTGGGGCTAATGTAAGTCCTATATAATATCTGATTGTGCATCATTAATTATAAATAAAATGTAATGATATTATGCAAAAGCAATACAAAAAAACGGTAAAACTAGATAAATTAGAAATTAAAATAAGCTTTAATGGAATGTTTTTCTCTCTATTTTCCTCGCCTCGTTTGTGATATGGCATAGCAGCCAAATTTTTTGCTTTATACATTATAATGCAGACTTGTGCTCTCACCAAATCTGAAGCTTGATTTTCTTCCCGTCCAGCTCAATTGTTCTGATTTTGAAGTCAATCCCTGCAATAATAATGTTTAGAAATAAGTGATGTGAAACACTTCATCTTAAAGGCTAGTGTTCACACAGCAGAAATCAGTCCTATCGTGACACAATGTGAAACTGACTCATTTCAGAATGCATCACAAATCTTTCCGCTTAAAGGGGACCTTTGGATTAGCACGTTTTCATGGCGTAACCATGGAGACGGAATGTGTAGAAAGGTCAGAATGGTGTAACATATGTCTGACCGACTCAATGGCTGCAATGTGGCAAATGGCTTTGCAGATGCATAAAAACCTGTTGCATTCAGTAGCAACAGAATGTGGCACCCTGATTATGGCAATCCTGCCACC
Source organism: Enteromius thamalakanensis (assembly GCA_032357475.1). Lineage (NCBI taxonomy): Eukaryota > Metazoa > Chordata > Actinopteri > Cypriniformes > Cyprinidae > Enteromius > Enteromius thamalakanensis. The sequence goes on along the minus strand of JAUCMT010000134.1, from coordinate 12,029,924 downwards.
AATGAAAGCCCTGACAGGACATGGGACAGGAAGTGACACAGCAGTATTGTCCATGGCAATAAGGGAAGTCTGTGGCATAACAATGACAAAAGGTCAAGGAACTCTTGCACGGGTTTCGCACAGGAAATGACGTACTGGACCACAGCAGAACAGACCTACCGAAAGGTGTGTAAAAATATCCCAAGTCAAAAATGATGGCTTTGTAACCTAGTCAATGTACGATGTGTACGTTCTGAATCTGAGGGTTTCTTGAGGTCTGCTGACTTGTCAAACAGATGCCGATTTTGTAATACTCTTAAAATCCCAATAAAAAAAGGACATAGCTACAGATCTTTTTTCTTGTTGTGACATATGTCTGACTCAAACAGATTACCAAATAAGATATGTAGGGTGAGGACTTTTAATTAATTGGTGGTTGATTGGATTTTGAGATGTGGGCGTGGCTTTAAAAGTGAAGGGAGATGAACATGAACTAGTAGGGGCGGGGTTTAAGTGGACCAAATAATTAGACAAGTCCTGCATGGCACCACAGAGAAATCGGTTGTTTTTACCAGAAGGGTCAATTGTGACTTTGATGAGAGCATAACATGAACGAAGGAAACATATGCACAACCAATTGATCGAAATAGGATCAATAGCACGAACTGACAAAACAATACATTTTAATTTCATCATTTCAACTGATGTAACTTATTGTAAAGCATCAGGTGTTGATGAGATAAGCCCCCTCTGACAGCACACAAACCCATTTTTTACTCTGACCCAAATAAAGTGTTCGCTCCAGCCCGTTTAAACTCTTGTTTAGTGGTAAAATGTGAATCTACACGTACTCTTTAACCACAGAAACGAAAGTGCAGCCCAGCCCACACCGCTAGCGCAGCACAGCTAATCACAATGCAAGCATGCTAGCTCTACAAACGCAGCATGCTTGTAACGTCTTGTTCAAATGACAGATTAAAGCAGCTTATTCCAAGAGCTTCGGACATTTCAATACGTAAAATAGGGCGTTTGTCATTTTAAACGCTAGTAAAACACATCTCGAGGAAAAGCTGAAGTGAAGGGGCTGTCACATCCACGGCCTCTTCCTGTCACTCTTCAGCGGACAGTCACATGTGTGTAAACCTACAACAGCTTATTTCTCTTCCCGCAGGGCTATTTAAGAGGCATTCCTGTAATGTACACATAGAAACCACAGAGCTGGACTGACCTATAGTGGAGATGAAGGTGGTGTTGAACGCATCCTCACTAAATCGAAACAGCAGACACGTCTTGCCCACTCCGCTGTCTCCGATAAGCAGCAGTTTGAACAGATAATCGTACGTTTTCGCCATACTTTCTGTTTCCCCTGTCTGGTTACCTTGCTTTGGCTCGGTAGCAAAGTAACGGTAGTCGGCTAACGGTACATAAAAGATGCGCTTAAACTTGTGTTTCCGACTTTGCTGTTCAGCAGCGAGGAAGAGGCTGGGCGTGTCCGCTGTGACGTCATCGCAGAGACACGAGTCAAGAGCGAAAGGAGAAAAAAGGAAGTTTTGGTAGATCATCATTTTGACATGAAAAGTCAGTGCAGAGGATAAGCAGGGAAAATATGAACAACGAATTCATATTTATTAGATTTAAAAAAAAGTTTAAATTATGAGGAATTCGTCATAAGACATCATAAAAGTTTTTATTACTTTTTATCTCATCTCAAAATAATGACTTACTATCATAACTTTTACTTTTATAAGTAGCTATGACTTCTTTTCATGCCAGAATTTCCATAATACAAATGATTTGTTTCTTATATAGCAGAAATTCCTTCTTATACTAAATATCTATAGGCTATTCTTGGTTAAAAAAAAATAGCAAAACGTACTATGTGAAGCTTTATTCATGGTAATCTCCTGCCGTCCTTTTCCCTTTTTATTTTAATTATTTTCTGTCTTTTACCATGTTGTGTAAGTTGAACAAAACCTGCTGTGTTTTGTTTTCAATAATGTATATTGAATTTTATTGTCAAAAGCTACAGAAGGTGCTAATGTTTGGGATTTTGCTTTATAGCAATTGTCCTCGTTTGAACCCTGTCACTAAAAATATGAGGTGATTTCAGTGATATTAATATTTAAGCAAGTTATTGAAATATATTAAGAGGGTGGAGAATCCTCCCATAAAAACATTTTTAATAAAAACCTCTTCCTTTCTCGCGTTTCCTAACTCTTTTGGAAGTTTCCTCTGTTCTCGCGGTCTAGTACTTAGATGCGTTTCCGGTTTATGGACTGTAGAACGGATCAATGAAACGAACCGGTCTCAATTTGTTACGTTTATTGAGACACACATTGTTACTTTCACATACATCTGGATAATACCGGACCTTTTGATCGAGATGATTCATGATGCTGTGTTCTTTCACTTTGTCATATTAATACCCATATATTTGATAATTATGAATTTAGGCACAAACCAGTTATTCATACCAAATTCCTCTTAGGCCTATTTGATTTCTCCATATGTCATTTATGTTTTCTGAGCAACATTTCTCAGAAACATTTAACTGCGATGGAAATATAATGAAATTTGTTTATAAATGTCCCCGCCTGCTGGAGGAGACTGAGACTTCATCACCACCATAGAGTTCCTGAGAATGTCTGCTCCGAGCCACAAACGGACTGATAAGGAAATCTCCTATTGCGTCAGTGTTTTCAGTGTGTTTGCATATAATCCACATTGAAATGTAAAATAGTACAGCAGATTAGAACATCTGGCCTGTCTGGAGACAAACAAACCTAGTTTGTTCTACTGATTAAGAAACTGAGGTTGGTGTGTGACCAGATTAAGTCACTTGTTAGTTTCTGTAATGATTCTCTTTCTGCATGATTTTGCTTTTTTTACCAGAAGGACTGTTTAATGTGAGCCTGATAGTTTACACTTGGTACAAATGGACTCATCTGTTGATTAAATGCTGTTTGCATGAGGATTATGTTTGGATGTTTCGTTATCTTGTGGTAAACAGGCTTAGATAGAGATGGAAAGCTCTCACTTCATTTTTTTTGAGAGACACCTAAATTAATTATGTGAGTACTGTACAACATGCATAATTATCCAGAATCAAAAGTTTTTCATAAAGCTATAAATACAGTGAAGCCCATTTAAAAAAATGGTTATCTTTCAAGCTTGAAGGCTAAAAAAAAACGCAAACACCATATATTTAGCATAAGGCTGTTAAGAAACCTTTCAAATTTAACCTGCATTGGCATGATGTTGTAAGTGGATCGATATTTACAGTCCAAACCATTTAGAAATGTCTCAGTGGCTCAGAGATGTGATTATATCACCATCCATTAAGTCAGCTATTATCTGAGATTGCAATGGATCAAAGTACTATAGTGGTGGGCAAAATAACAGAAGGTCTTGTAGGTCTATATTCTTAACTCTTCTACAGCTTATTCTATAGGAACATAAAATAGGGGAGAACTTAACTTTAAAGGAAATAAGAAGCACAGTGCAATCAATCTACTCAATACTAACCTCATACAGAACACTTATTGTGTATTATCCCCATGCTTTATTCAGTTATGCTGAGCAGTGTTATGGGTTCAGATGTGTAGAGTAAACGAATCATAGATACAGTGTGGAGTGCTTAATAGCCTGTGAGCTCTAATACAGTGTTACTACGCTAATACAGTATAATTCTGCAATAACAAAATATTAAAGATGTCTAGTTTACACTGAAAGCTGAAGTCCTAGGAAAATAGTGGGAATTACACATCAATATAAAACGATGACTTTAAATGAAAATATAAATGAAAGCATTAAAATAAATATTTTTCTCAGCTGTTGCAGTCACCTGATGATTGTTACTTTTTATGCTCCAGTCGAAGTTTCCACCATTTATGATTCTGTAGATAATAATAATTCTTTAATTTTCAGAGAAAATAATCAGTACAGAAATTATGCATTTTTGTTTGTTATTATATCTCACCTTCTTCCCCATGCTTGGTGTTTGGTGTTGCAACTCCAAACTCGCATACATGTTGCTGTCTTTCACTCGGATGTCCTCATAGGTGTTGCCCTCAGCTATGTGTTCATAGGTATTACTGTCATGTCGCTCAGGTATGTCTTGATAGGTGTTTTCTGCTAAAAGGATGGGATTCATACGGTTGTCATATTCTTGCCCGGGCTGGTCCATCTGTCTAGCACACGCCACAGATGAGGTCTGGTAGAGCGGGTTGGGCTGTAGGACTTCTTGGTCAGGATAGGGCACTTGGCGAGCTCCACTAATGGGTTTTTTAAGATCAAGGACAGCATAAGAGCAGGAAGCTGTTTTGGGTGGAGCTAAAGGAGGTTGTTCAGGGGTGGAGGGCATAACGTTACAAGAATTATAAGTTAAAGGCTGATTGTTTTCAGCGTGGAGAGGCAACTGAAATTGAGAGTTGTAGCCCTCTGTGTCTGAAGTATCAGTATTTTTGCTGTTTGGTGTATCATCGTCACCCGGCCTTCCAGATGTCCTTGATTCTGAAAAGCTGTGCTGTTCTTGTGATGGATTTGAACAAGGAACACCAGCACTTAAGGAGTTCCGAAGTGGTGTATTCTTCTTTGGCAATAGTAGAACTTGCGTACCCTAATGATTTTACAAGAAATGTTAAAAAGTTTAACATATATAATTAGCCATGGTTATTAGAGCTGACTTGGTTACCTGGGATAGGTTTCTGTCAATAGAGGTGGAGATTGCGAGTTTCCGGCCACTTTTAGAATACAAAACAGGAGGTGTGCTGTGCGGGAAATTGATAGTTTGTTCCCATAAACTTCTTAGAGCCTTAACGCTAACACCCGCATTGACGTTGGGCTTATTTTGAACCACATCATAAAGATCATTTTTGTCTTCCTAAAAGAATGACCATGCAAAAGGACATGGATTGTAAAACATTCCTTTGTTTTCATGTATTTAAAGGTGAACATATTTTAGTTTTTTGACATTAGTATGTTGTGTTTTTGCCAATATGCCCAACACTCAGACTAGTTATATTAAAATCTTCATCCAGTGTGTAACATATTTGTAAAAGTACTATTCATTTCTCTATAGATAAGACATTTTAATGAAGAATAATTACTTTAAAACGTGCACATTTAAAAATAATGCAAAGTGTGCTTGATACCTCTTCCACAGGGTCCATATCTGTGCTACATGAAGTCAGAAACTCTCCAAAGGGCTGGATCGGTGTGCTTTTAAAGTGATTGATCAGCTCTGTGAGACTGTTATGAGTGGTGGAATCACCAGAAACGATGAACAGGCCGGTCTCGGTTTGATTTATGACAAAATGGCGACAACGATCCTGTCCTCTGTCAGTATAAAGCATTAAAGAAATGAAACAACCATAAATACTGAAGCTGTTTTTTAAACCTAATAATATATTAGGTGGTTACAGATGATAAATTAATCCTTAAATTGCTCGTTGTTAGTGCACGATAACTAATGCATTAAATAATGTTAATCAATTAGATATCATGGTAGTGTTACAGAAAATAGCTTACTTGTATGAAAGAATATATCCAGTGGCTTTTTCACTGAGTCTTATTAGGAAGCAACCAACATTCTTGTCTTTGAGCTGATCTTCTGCTTCACTGCAAATAGCAACAGAGCACCAGCGCAACTGCCTCAATACACAATCATAAACATTTGCATCTCCTTCACCATTACCCCAAAATAGACAGTATTTCTTTCGTTTAGATGTTTTTACAGCTCATTATGAAACAATTCATTAACCTCTCATCTCTAGTTCTTACTGTCTGGAGATGAAGCCCTGAAACCAGGGTGGAAAACGTCCATCACACAAGATGAGCACAGCCTGAGTCTCCACAAACCACTTGAGGATGTGCTCCTTCTGTAGACTTCTGTCCAAGGTGAGGTCGTCCGCCGTTCCCTCTGTTCTTTCCATCGGTGTCTTATTTATTTTCTCAGATATCTTCCTCTTCTGGTTCAAGGCTGCCTCTATTTGCTCCATTGTGAGCATCTCCCTCTCTGAACAAATGCACTGTACGCAGTCAACTTTCCATTGTCGTTCACATTCACAACATCACTTACTCACTGGAACAGGAAGACTGGCACACTTCATTTGCTTAGTTTCCTCCTACGTAAATGTGTGATCGTGCACATGTAAAAGGCTCTATTGTTTAAGTTTATCTGCCCGTAGTCAATAACGACTTACGGATTCAGTGTGATTTTGTTGCACTTGTTGCATCTTTGGAAGCTTTTTCTGCCTGAATTGCAGACTTGTATAAATTTAAAAGATTAAAAACCTGGTTTGGATTTGGAAAACATATTGGATCTGAAACTTTAACCACTGCACACCTTTGTAAAGTATTAATATGTAGCAAATGAATGTGCTCAGCTGAGGAGGAAAAACATTATTTATAACATTATTTATAGTGTTAATATGAATAAAATATTTGTGTTTTATACTACCAGTGTCAACATTATTGCCATGTTTTGATCAATTTGGATGATTTTAATTATCGGCCTCAAAGCATAAAGGACAATGTGATGTGAGCATGTCAATTTGCATGTCAGTTAGATATGTACTTACATTTTAATGCAACATTACATTTTAAAAGTGTGTTTAAGATTAAATGATAAAAACACAAGAATCAGTCAGGAATTAGTCCTAAACCAAAGCTGCTGTATGAGGAATATGTTTTCCATTTATGAATTAAATCCATTGTATCTTTTTGATGGGGCAATGACTGAAAAATATCTATGTTTAACAGTCAAAGTAAAATTCTCATTAAAACAAATTGTGGCAATGGCAAATAATAAATAAATGTTAAAAACACTTGGCTTTCTAGTTTACCTCATTAAAAGTGTTTTTTTTTACCTCGTTATATTACAAAAACTACATACAACTGTTTGTCACAAGTTAAAAATGATAAGATTAAGCACAAGTCAGCAGTAAACAGAATAGATTAGCGAGACAATAGACGATGTTTATCATTCAGAGATCCGCAGAGAGCGACAGCACAACGTCCGTCCAACCTGGATATAATTCAGAAGAATCCTTTATGCTGTGTTGTTTTTTTAAGTCATGGAACAGGCCTGTCAGTCTGTTGTCGTTTTTATGCTCAGGCATGAGTTCAACAGGTGGCGTGTCCACTTTTAGAAACACGCTACTGCTGCTCGTGCTTTTTCTATGGTCTGTAAAGAGATCGCGTGAGCGCGTGACAGGATTCAGAAATGTATGATATTTGTTGGTGATGAAAGGTAGGTACATGTCGTGTTCTTTTACTTACTTTGAATAAGTTACATTAGACATACAATTGTCACACTAACTCTTTGGATTAGTCCTGTTATCGCTGTGGGGAGTTCCTGGAGTATTTTTATTGCGGTTACGTTTGATTTCTTTAATTTTCTACAGTTTCGAACTTTAAAAACAAATGAAGGAAGTGCAATTGGACCTAGTTTTTGGAGATCTGCTATTTTTCCGGTGTTGAGACAATCACACCCACCTTGAACCGCGCAGGAGGATGAACAGTAGCTAAAACGGTCGCGTTTTTCAGATAAAAAGTGTTTTTTTCGAGAGAGAAGCATCGAGTACAGATTAGAAATGTTACAACATAGCATAGCATATCTTGTCGGTTGAAAAACCTGCCAAGATAGTCTTTTTATCCATTGTGCATTTTGTGAATTTTCCGTTTTTTTTAATATTCCAGAAACCAGTTTTCCTTGGATAAATTTTGGCTAAATAGGCGAGGCCTCATCCTTATCATTCAAGTAAGATCTAAATTTGTCCCACCATCATGAATGAAATATTTAGGTCACAAACAAACTATATAATACTGTGTGACTGTACTGTATGCATTAAAATGAGAATTAATTTATACATGGAGATTGTTTAAAACTATTAGTGCCAATAGGTTTTTGTTTGTTCTGTTGTGAGTCAAGTAAATCTAATATTCTTTTTTTGTTTCTTAAATAAGATCACAATGGCTGTGTTCAAACAGCAGCAAGTCGAGAATTTCTATGAGATCGGAGAGGAACTTGGCAGGTAAAAAAAAAAGTAGTTTGTCATATACTATACTATTGCAAATTTCTGCAATACATATGAGCTGGATTCAGTTGCTAGGCAGGGCAAAGGGTCATTTGACTACTAAACTATTATCCCAATTCTAATAAAGATCAGAGATTGCACAAACTGCAGTGTACAAATAAAAAAAATCAAAAATAAAATACAGCATATTATATACATTTTCCTTTAAGTTTGTATACACAGTAAAACACTTTAAAGCACACATTATAGTGTGTTGCTTGTTTCACTGTGTGTGTTTCATAACTGTTCATGTGTTTTTCAGTGGTCAGTTTGCAATTGTTAAGCAGTGCCGTGAAAAGAGTTCAGGCCGGGATTTTGCAGCCAAGTTCATAAAGAAGCGTCAGAGTATGGCTAGCCGGCGAGGTGTGCTCCGAGAAGAGATTGAGCGAGAAGTCAACATCCTACAGCAGATACACCATCCCAATATTGTCATGTTACATGACGTGTTTGAGAACAAGACAGACGTGGTGCTAGTTTTGGAGCTGTGAGTACAGCTTGCTGTGATGCTTATGCAAATGATTACGTTATTACATAAGTTTGGCCTTGGATCATATTTAATGTGCGTATTTTATTGAATTGTTCACCTACATATTGTTACTGAGAGGATATTATGTATATTTGTAGGGTGTCTGGAGGAGAGCTTTTCGACTTTTTGGCAGAGAAGGAGTCTCTAAGTGAGGAGGAAGCCACACAGTTTATTAAACAGATACTAGAGGGCGTGCACTATTTGCACACTAGGAATATTGCTCATTTTGACCTGAAGGTACAGTACACCCACTGGCCTCCTAATACTGCCCCAGAACATAACAGATTAGCGCTGACAGATGTGGAGTGCTGCAGAATGCTCTGTCAGAGGAACAGTGTGTCTTTGTGTGCGTATGAGTGTGGGTGTGCTCCTGTGTAATTTATTTTACGGTTTGCAGCCTGAAAACATCATGCTTCTGGATAAGAACGCTCCTCTGCCCCGAATCAAACTCATTGATTTTGGCTTGGCCCACAAGATTGCTGAAGAGGTTGAGTTTAAAAACATCTTTGGAACACCAGAGTTTGTTGGTATGATACATGTTCTAAATAAAACCCTAAAGCTTGCAGACTTAAACATGCACTCTAAGGGGCCGTTCACTCAGAACACGTTTCTTAAAATGCACTTGACCGTGTGCAAGATGCTGCGAACAAAGCAAAACGCGTGTTTGTTTAGCATGTTTACATAGAAAAATAACACAAACGCAGCAAAGTGGAATACAAAAATGGGTTCTGTGTGAATGACCCCAAAGCACTTTTTAAATTCTTAAATAAAAGTTCACTTGAAAAAAGCAATTTGCAGAATAATTACTCACCCTTAGGCCATCCAAAATGAAGATGAAAATGTGTTGATTTAGCATTACATCCTTTCCTCTCCAATGAATCCTCTGCAGTGAATGGGTTCATTAAAATCAGAGTTCAAATAAAACATATATTGTTTTGATGGTTTTCAGCTCCAGAGATTGTTAATTATGAACCACTGGGACTGGAAGCAGATATGTGGTAAAGATAATGTTTTAAATGTTAATTAAACGTAAATATCTCATGAATTTGAGTTTTTTCGAATGTTTAATGATTAAATTCAATGCTTTGCTTTTGCAGGAGTGTTGGTGTTATAACATATATTCTGTAAGTACACTAAAACAATATTTTTTCAAGCCTATAAATGCATATGAGATTATAGCAAAGTTCTAATACATCTAATATGTTGCTAAAATGCTTTCTGAATGTAGCTTGAGTGGGGCATCTCCTTTCCTAGGAGAAACGAAGCAAGACACTCTGGGAAACATCTCAGCAATGAACTATGAGTTTGATGATGAATTCTTTGGCCACACCAGTGAGCTTGGCAAGAATTTTATACGACAACTGCTGGAAAAGGACACCAAGTAAGTGCAGAGGGCTGAGATCATCTAAGGACGTGTGAGGTTTGTGTTTGTGGCAAAATATGGTGCTTGATTGAAAGTAATATGGCATAAACTACCACCTTAAAGTGCCCCTATTATGGGTTATGAAAGGGTCACATTTTGGTTTTGGGTGTCCCAAATAACAGGTTGACATGCATCCAACGTCAAAAATACTTAAATTTTCTTTTAATAAGCAATTACTTTTTACCTTGATTGTTTTAACGACTCTCTAACAACGATTAATTTTTCCAAAACCCTCCAGTGATTGGTCGATTTCATTTAAAGATTTACATTTTAATTCAGACCAATGCAAAAAGACCAACAAGTTGGCAGGCAATATATCAGCAAGGGCTGGCGCTCTCCCTGGCAGTGGCATCGCGAGCTGCCACTGCTTAACAAGAAGGTGCCACGTTTTTTCTTGCTGTTTTTGCTGTTTGTTCGGTAAAAACTAAATGTTGTCAGTGGCTTGCTGCATGAGGTGGTGTTTTTTTTTAATGATTATGCAAAGTTCCCACAGTTCCCTTATTACTTTACGTTTTATGTTTTTTTTTTACAAGTCATGATTGATATATATATAAATGTATGTGTGTGTGTGTATATATATATATATTCCGGCTGCGATTTGTGAAACTTTTTTCTGTCCAGACATAATGTTATAGCCTAACCTAATGTTAATGTGATCTGTTAACAACGCAAATCTGGCTTTTTAGTCCATAACAGAATTATTTGATTCGAATCGTTTGATTCAGAGCGAGACATATAGCGTGTTTCGTGAATCATTTTATCCCCACCGAGGGATACCAGAGGGGGGTATATGAATATATATTCAATATACACATATACACACACATAATGAGACCATTCTAGTGAAACAATGAAAATAATGAAACCATAAAAAAAAAAACTTTGATTTACTGATTCATTTGCAAGTATTACAAAATATTACATTAAAAAGTGTAACGTTCAATGGTATGTAGATTTTTGTTTAGTTACTGTATTTTTATATTATTTTGGAATAAATGTAAAATAAAATACATACAAACACTTGGGTTTGAAAAACAGAATATTTTACAGTGTAAAAATACAAAATATAACTTTGGAAATGTGACAACAGTTAGGATATATAAATATAGTCCCCAATGAACGTGATCTTGCAATTTAGCAGTGGTGCATGGGGCTCTGAATTCCCAGCGATGCCCCAATTCTGGTCGCATCTGCTTACTGTATAATATGCATCATCAAAACTTTATTTATTTAAAATTGTCAGGGTGTGTGCGTCGCAAGGCAGGCAAAGAGGCTCTCGTGGTAGGAAGACATAAACTTTACTTTAGACTGTTTCACAGGACATAGATTACACACACTCAAAATAACATTGACTATAGACATACTAGACAGAATACACTGGGCTTAAATACACAAGGGCAGATGCAGGGCAGGTGAGGAACACAGGTGACAAGGATGATCTAATTAACTAAACAGGAACAAGACCAAATAAGGACAAACAGGAAATCATAAAGTAAACCAAACACATAGAACTAGTGACATAGAACACAGACAAGGCCTGACAAAAATAAACGACAACAAACAATCATGACTCATAAAACAGCCTACATAAAATCTATAGTAATAATAATTATAATAATAATGACATATATGGGAAAATACAATTCAGCTTATTGGACTCATATACTGGTCGCATCTGGTCTGGTCGCAATCGATTGTGACTCATAAAAAACACTTAATGTAGAATAATAATAATAATAATAATCCATAAATTCATAATAGGGGCACTTTAATCATGTGTTTCAGAAAGAGACTCAAAATTCAAGATGCTTTGAACCACCCCTGGATTAAGGTATGTTATGAGCTTGTGAGTGTATGCTTGATAGACATTTATATGGGATTGATTTTGTTTACTTTCTCTCACTCGGCTCTTAAATATCCCTCTCAGTCTTAACTTCATTGTCTGTTGGCAGTCTAACGAGCATAAAGAGGAACGCAGTAAAGCACCAGAGAGGAAAAGAGAGCGTAGGCAGCTTAAAACGAAGCGTCTCAAAGAGTACACCATCAAGTCCCACTCAAGTATGCCTCCTAACAACACCTACATCAACTTTGAACGCTTCGCACAGGTGGAGGAGGACGTGTCGGCCATGGAGGGCACTTTCTGCCAGCTGGCGTTGGCACACGACTCCCTGCAGGAAGACATTGACGCACTAGTGTCCATCTACAATGAGAAGGAGATGTGGTACAAAGAAGAAAGCGAAAGCATCAGGCATGAGTTGTCCCAGCTCCGGTATGAGTTTCGTAAAGTCGAGGCCCAGAGGAGGGGCGTTCACGAAGACATGAGGAGTGTGGATGCCAGCGTTAGCCGAGTGAGCAAGCGATATAAGGAGAGGCAGACTCGTTATGAGGCTTTGCAAAAAGAGCTGTGTGCTGAGCTGCAGTGGGTGCAGGAAGTGGCGGCTTCTTTCCAAGTCACCTTCCCAAACTGTAGCTTTAGCAGCGTGTTTAATACAGATGTCAATGAAGCACTGAAAGAGTTGCTGAATAGATCCTGTGGAGGAGACCTGCTGACGGGCAGCAATCTGGACCAGCAGAGATGACACATTAATAACCCCCCTCCCACTGATCACACATCGTTATATAAACACAGGCCAGATAAGTGTGCTGAAGAGACTGCACTGGCCAATATAGACCTGAATAACAACAGGTATGGTCCATCAAAGAGAACTATATATATGAAAAATATGTAACACAATTGTGTATGAGTTTATAAATGTATGGTTAACAGGTTAAATAAGTTCATGTTTTTAAAATATATATTAATAGGCTCAATTCATCTCAAGTGTAAAGTTGGTTGTTTGACCAATTTAAAAATTCTATGTTTGGGTTTTGCAAAACCACCATCTTTTTATTTTGTTTTTATTTTAAAATGTGCACTGGATGTTATTTTTTTTTATTCCAAGAAGCTAGGACTATCCCAAGTCAAGGTAATGAGGTTTCAAGGTTTTCATAAATGTTTGTTTAATTTGATGTGACCCTTGACACAAAGAGTTTTGCAATACCAGTACATAGACGTAAAATATTGCAAAATTAAAATTGGTCAAGCAAACTCAATTGGATGGATATATATACATATATATGATTTAATCTTAAGTAATCCTTAAGATTACTGCTATTAGGTAAACAAAATAATGAGTTAGTGCTACAAAGTTAATCTTTTCTTCTGTTTTGTCCTTTTCTCTATTGTCTATTAACATAAAAAAAATTGAGTTGTAAAATCATAAAACAAAATGTTATGATTTGATTTATTATGCATTAGGTGTATTTAAAATCACAATGCTTCCTTTATTTATATAACGTGATCAGCTCTTAATTTGTTCAGGGATTGTTTACACAGAACATGTTGCCCAACTTTGGTTATTTGTGTACCAGACCAGATTACGTTAAAATGTTAAGTGAACCAAGCTTATTTGAATAAACCCTGTTAAATTATTAAATGTCACTGTTTCAGATTCATTTTTTAATTATTTTTTTCTATTGCTGCAGTGCTTTAGAGCAATGTGTGTTTATTTGAAATATGTGTTTGATTTTATGTTGTATTTAATAAGCACATAAGGGCTGATTGTTATGTCTGCATGATGTAGGTTGCTATGCTTAGTTGGATGATGCCGCTCATGGCATGTACTCATGGACCTATCAGAGTGTAGACTCTTTTAAACAATTGAGTACACTATTTGAGTCCCTGGAAATTGATATTGATTCTCAGTGAACTGTTGGAGAAGCTGTGAACTCTTAAAGGAGGTTATTCCATAACCAGATGCTGCATATTACTGGTGAGTAATACATTTAAGCTTTAGAATTATGGTATTTATCTTGTGATAGTTGCTGTATATCTTAAGGTATTTTATTTGCACTGTCATTTGCACTGCATCTATTCTTTCATGTTTGGAGATGTTGGTTTCTTCAAAGCAATCATTCAAGATCTACCTTCTGTACTCTTCTTATAAATGCAAATGCATGCATATTGTAGGATACACACAGTGTTTCCTTATTACCTATGTATCTTGACAGTGTTTCTGCAACATTTTCTGTGGGATTTCCCCCAGTGTATCTGTCATTGTCACATGCTGTCATAGAGAGAAGACACATAATCAGGATGTGTAAGTTAAACTGTAAAGCCAAACCAATGACCAGGATCCTTTAGTGACACTGTCATGCAGAGTAGACTTGTTTTTCTGTTCTAAGCAACACAGAGCTTTTCATTCATGCGCTGCAGCTGTTAACCCTCGTACTCATAATTTGTTTGTAGTTTCAACAGCTAAGGCAGACCCCTAGGAGGCAAGTTAGTCGTTTTTCAGCTTTTAGAGAATGTGTTTGCAAAATAAAAAAGTACAGTGTCCCCATATGTCAACACAAGATATTCTATTGTGACGAGCCTTTTTCCAGTTAAATAAAGCATACCAGAAAAAAATTGTTTTTGCGTTATTTTTTTGTCCTACAGGGGGCAGCGTTCACCTCTTATTTATACTTGCACCCACAGACATGTAGTCCATGAGAAGTTGGGTAACTCTGAGGGCAGTGACTGACTGGTGTTTGGCTACTGTTCCTTATAAAGTTTCAGGTCAGGGAAGATGCAATGTTTTATTGAAATATAGTAAACACTTTTTCAGGTCTTAAGCAGCCTGTGTGCATGTGCTGTGTACAGTATGTTGGACACACTGACTCTTTTTTTTGTCTACAGTAATTCATCTTTATTGATTAAGCTTAATTGTCCTATTTTAATTACTTGTTTTGGTCTCACAACTACAGTATCCCATCATTTGTTAGACTGTGTGTGTGAACGTGCTGCTGTGTGTGCTAAGATAGTTCTGGAGAATATTTATCTGTATGTGTGCAGGACAGATTACGTCAGCCTTCTTTAAACCATTATTTTTGTTTTATACATTAGTTGTCCCACTTAAAATGAAAACTTAATAGATTATTTAATTATGTATTATAAATATTATAAATTCAGTTGATGATTATAGTAATGTTATAAATAGATATAAGAAATTGTTTTATTTTAACAGTGCACAAAGAATATCATGTTATAGGCCTTCTGGTGTCTCATTGATGTTGCCAGTAGTATTTATTTTGAACTGTTGAAACATGAACATTCACTACTTAAACCAAAACAGTTTTAAAACATTGATAAAATAAAGCTGAAATAATGAAGAATATATATGTAAGTTTAAAAAACTACACTTAAAACAGTCTAAAATGTGCAAAAATGTGACTTGACAATTAACTAAAATAAGTTTAAGTACTACAATTACTAAAACTAAATGAAATATTAAAAACAAAAGAATAAAAAATAACATAACATAAACAAAACAGTATATATACTAAAAACATTAATCAAAATACTAATTAATACAATAATGGTGTCGAAATAATGTAGTATGTACAAAGAAATACATTATAACAGTGGAAAACGGTGGGTTATATTGCATTGACTGTGTGTGAGAGAGAATACTATTGCATTTAAAATAATTTCAAATGACGAACTACTCTAGCATATTGTATGTGTTACAGAATATTTATTCTGTAAATGTATGGCTGCATGTGTAGTCGCTCAGGGCTGTGAGCGCTGTTGTTCTGTGCAGTGGGTAATGAATGATAGGGAGGGACTGAACACTGAGCCTGCTGAGTCGTGCTGCTCTCCTCACTCCCAACTCTCAATTATTCAGCCTTTCCAGATCCTCAACCCAGCGATTACGAGCCTTTTCTGTCATGCACTGTCACATGCAGGTGCCGAGGGACCATTAATCACCATGAAAGCCACTTTCGTTCATGCATTGAATAGGCCTTTGGCAGTTTATGGTAAGCCAGCCTCACCTTTTCAGTTCTTTATTATCACAGCAGCAGCCGACAGGTTCCAGCCATTTCAAACGTGACATTACGTATAGTCTTCTTAATCTAACATTTCAGTACTATGTGTCAAATGCATGCCTCGTACGTTCTGAAATGCGTGTTTGTGTGCATCATTTTAATGTGAAATATCAGCAGCTGAGCTGACTCATGTAAAGTGAGTGGCGGAGGGGAGTTGATCACAGCCTGGCAACCACAGACAAGCAGCTCCGCAGCCGGGCTAATGCGACAAGCTACCCGTGCTATATAGTCATACACTCACAACACAGTTAAGTATTTTACTTGAGGTTCTGCTAATGTGACAGTTCATTCTAGGTGCACAGCATAAGAAGTGAAGTTAATGAATCATTTCAGTGTAGTGGATTAGCTTAGCTTGCCTGCGTAACGTTGTACGTTAGCTATGCTAACAAGCTAACGCCTGTAAGTTCCGCTTCACTTGCAGACGTGAACGCCGTAAGACGTTTCTTGTGAATATCTGTAACAAATTTGCTGCAGGTTTATAGAAAGATTTAAGCAGTCAGGTATTTCTGGCGAACGTACTCTACGTGACGCTGTTTATGCGATGGGTTAGCAATCTGAATGAATAAGCAAACCGCAAGATTGTTTAATCATCACAACGCAAACAACTGGGTGGAAAAAATATCACCCTAGTTTTAAGACGTTTAAAGTTCTTGTTAGCAAGATATGATCATGTCTAGACGATTGGAATGGGTTATAATAGCTGACAACCTGTAACTTTATAAGTTGGATTATGTAATATAACTTTCTATAAAAATGTGATAGTCTGTTGTTATTCATTATGATAATATGATCTGTAGTTCAGATGGGAATATACAGTCAGATTCCTTTCTATTAATCAAAATCCTGTCTATACTGTACGCTCCACATACTGAGTCTCTCTTATTAGTAGTATTTTAGCTACTGGCAACATGTGCTTTAGTATTATGGGATTTATTATATGTTATCATAGGCTTATGAGATGGATTAAACAACATTAAGGTGCTAAAAGTTCCAACTGTGTACTTTATCATGCGCAACCATGCATTGCATTATAATTAGTATTTGTTTTATACCTATATGCAGAGGTTTAAGATTCAACAGATAGTTTAGGAAGATGAAATCATACCCACAAAATTCTAATGTTGGCCTGTTTATGAAAGTTAGCTGACTAGATAAATAAGTTAATGATCAATAGGATGACTCAAGACCTACATGTATGCATGCGTGCTGAGGCTGAGTACCCACAGTCATTTTGCTGCAAGGATTGCAGACTTTGATAAGTGGATTGGCAAGCTGTCAAGTATGTGTCATTGCAGTCCAATCTGCACTTGATGATCTTTCTAGATTGGTCAGTTCCTAGGTAAATTTCTCAGAACCAAAGTCATTTTAGTATGAATGCTTATTTCATCATCACCTTGTGTTTTTAATTTCTGCTTATGGTTATATCAGAAGGTTTAGTTGCTTAGTGAGGAAAAGTGGTTTCTCTGGTAATGTGTTTAAGACGGTTAATGTTTAAATGGATTCACGATGCATGATCCATCAAAGCCATTTTGGTCATCGAATGATGATAGAGATTTTGTTTATTAAATATATCTGCATCAATCCATATTTTATGTGCCCTGCTCTTCAAAATTTTGTCAGTAAGTTTTTTGCTGTATTTTAGAGGATTAGTTTGCATTAGATTGATTGAAAAACATAAAAAGTCACATTGTGAATAAAATATTTACTGTCTAAACAGCTGCATAATATTTTCGTGGAATTTGAAGAATAGAACGTTCTGAAGAGATGTGTTTATATGGAGTGTTTATATTCTGTCAAGTGATTAATTGCAGTTAATCGCATTCCAAAATAAAAGTTTTTGTTTACATAATAGGCTGAATGTGTGTCCTGTGCAAATTTATTATGTATATATAAATACACACACATGCATGTATATATTTCTGAACAAATTGATTAATCGTTTGACATCACTAATTGAAATATATTTTGTAACAAGTTTTTTTTTCTTTATTTTTATGTTATTTTTTTAAACCAATCTAATGCATTCTTCCTGAATTAAAAAAACCAATTTTTACTAAAACATACTGACCACCAATCTTTGAACATTAGTGACATAATTACCTGTCAATAATCTAGATTAATATCAAGATATCAATTTATTTGTGCATGCCCATTCTCCTTATTTTAGATTAACTTTGTTTCTACAAGCAGTATAAAATGTTTATATTGTCAATTTACAAACATAATTGACCCATTTTTATCAAATTAATATTGCTGCATCCCTACAGTAGATTGACTGTGCCTCTTTATCTCTCAGATGTGAGGGAGAGGTTATAAGGTGGCACCATGGCTGTGATGATACCACCAGTAAAACTAAAATGGTTGGAGCACCTCAACAGCTCCTGGATTGCTGAGGACAGCGAGTCCATCTCCACCCGTGAAGGCGTCGCTCTGCTGTACGGCAAGCTGCTGGTCAACAAGGAGGTGGTTCTTCTCCCTCAGCAGGTGCTATGTCTGAAAGGCCCTCAACTGCCAGACTTTGAGCGAGAGTGTCTGTCCAGTGACGAACAGGAGCATTATCTTGATGCGCTGCTGGCCAGTCAGCTTGCTCTGGCCAAGACGGTGTGCTCGGACTCACCCTTCGCCACTGCCCTACGCAAACGTCTGCTTGTGCTGCAGCGTGTTTTTTACGCACTTTCCAACAAATACCATGACAAGGGCAAAGTCAAACAGCAGCAACACTCGACCGAAAACACTCTGGGTTCTGCGGACTTGCAAGCAGTTAGCGAGAGGCCACGTTCGAGCACAGACGCCCTCATTGAGATGGGCGTGAGAACGGGTCTTAGTTTGCTTTTTGCTTTGCTCAGGCAGAGCTGGACGCTTCCTCCAGCCGGTCCAGGGATCAACCTCTGCAATGATGTCATCACCACAGCCATCGAAGTGGTGGGCTCCCTTCCGCCGCTCTCCTTGGCCAATGAGAGCAAGATTCCACCGATGGGTTTGGACTGCCTGGCCCAGGTCACCACCTTCCTGAAAGGAGTCACCATGCGCAACTCAGGGGCCGATGTGGTGGGGAGGAGGCTGGCGTGTGAGCTGTTGCTTGGATTGGCAGCACAACGAGGGTCCCTGCGCTACCTGCTGGAGTGGGTTGAGATGGCCCTGGCTGCATCGGCCGGTGTCACCAGTCTGGAGCAGAGCCAGGAGGGGCTGATGGGATACGACTGCTTCATGAACATTCTGATGCAGATGAGGCGTTCACTGGTACATGCTCACTAAAACACTAAACATAATTTGTTTTACATGTAGTTGGATATTGTTAAATGAATGTCTGGTGTTGCAGGGTTCGTCTGCTGATCGTAGCCAATGGAGAGAGCCGACCCGCACGCCTGATGGTCTTTGTTCCCTATACGAGGCGGCACTTTGTCTGTTTGAGGAGGTAAAATATATTCATCTAAATTTGTTGTATGGGCAAAAGAGGGCCATGTCATTTTGTGCATAAATCACCTAAGGAAAAGGAGAATGTATGGGACTTTGATACTGTACATGACCCTTGTCCAAAAATTCAGTCTTAATTAGTCTTACATTAGAATAATAAGAATAACAATGTTCCATGAAGATTTTTTTGTAAAATTCCTACTGTAAACATATAAAAATTGATTATTAAAATTTTTGTTTAGTAAAATGCATTGATAAGATATTCATTTGGACAACTTTAAAGGTGAATTGCTTGTTTTTTTTGCACCCTCCGATTCCAGATTTTCAAATAGATGCATCTTGGCCAAATATTGTCCTATTCTAACAAACCATGTCTCAATAGAAAGCTTATTGAGCTTTTTTATATGATGTATACATCTCAGTTTTGTAAAATTTTACCTTATGACTGGTTTTGTGGGCCAGGGTCACATATAACCTGTATATATAAGACTCTTCTGATATGATAAATAATTGTCAAAATCAGCTTTACATAAGATATATTTAAAAAAGTAAAAACAATTGCATGTTTTTTGAGTATCATAACTGATAAATCAGGCTTTTGTGGCTCTTATAGTAAAAGATGGGAGAATATGTAGCTCAGAGTTTTATTCAGCATTAAAATGCAGTTTGGTGCTGTTTATGATATTTATCTGAAATATATAATGCAGAACGATGATTGAAAGTTGAACATTCTGCAGAAGCCTTATGTATAATGTTTGATAGATTTTAAAGTGATTTTTCTATTTGGTTAAACTCCTTCAGTCCGGTAACTGTTCATATTCAAATAGTACTAACAATATAAATGTTATATGTATATATATAACTAGTCAGACAGAAAATATAGTGATAGACTGACACGAGGATTTTGAACTGATTGTTTTTATATCTCCAGAGTTCTTTTGTTTCCAGTCTACAGACTCGGTTTAGTAATACATGTAAATCAAATAAAGACTAACCATTGACCACTGTACCACTGTAATAGGTAATTTGCAACCAAACATTGCCGTAATTTAGACCTGCATTTCAGTCAAACTCGGTCTTAATGTATGAATGCGTATCAGTACAGACTTGAAACAGTTTTTTCAGAGAGATTTGCTCAGTGTATGTTTTGAGTGATTTGTTTTCTGATGCTTGTCTTCCAGTAAATCCAGTTTGATTGTGCACAGTTAGGAGACAATTTCTGCTGCTTTGATGCAGATGCTACACAACAAATATCATACCAATATTCAGCATTAGAATTTTTGAATTTCTCAAATCATGCTGTGGGCTAGAATTGAGCCATGTGTTTGACACACTAACTTTTGGTTTCCTGATAGGTGTGTCGCATGGCTTCAGACTACTCGAGAACTTGTGCGAGTCCAGACAGTATCCAGGCGGGTGAGGCAGCCATGGTATCTGAGACCTGTGAGGTCTATGTGTGGGGCAGCAACAGCAGCCACCAGCTTGTAGAGGGCACACAGGAGAAAATCCTTCAGCCCAAACTCGCTCCCAGCTTCAGTGATGCACAAACGGTAGAAAGCAATTTCATGTTAATTATTCATACAGTGTCAGTGTTAGTATCCATCTTTATGCTCACAGTGAATCCTTGCTGACCACATCTCATATTTTCAGATTGAAGCTGGCCAGTACTGCACTTTTGTCATCTCCTCTGACGGTTCAGTCCGAGCGTGTGGGAAGGGCAGCTATGGGCGCCTGGGACTAGGCGACTCAAACAACCAGTCCACTCTTAAGAAGCTGACCTTCGAACCTCACCGTGCCATTAAGAAAGTTTCATCATCCAAAGGCTCAGATGGCCACACGTTAGCCTTCACTAGCGAGGGAGAGGTGTTTAGCTGGGGTGATGGAGACTATGGCAAACTGGGTCATGGCAACAGCTCTACCCAGAAATACCCCAAACTAATCCAGGGCCCTCTACAAGGAAAGGTACTAAATTCATGCAGTAGTATGCATAACCTGATGTTTTTGAACGGTCAGAACAGACCAGTGTGTGTTTAAATGATTAATGTTTTCTGCCGCTTGTGTGTGTTTGTTTGTAGGTGGTGGTTTGTGTTTCAGCAGGGTATAGACACAGCGCTGCAGTCAGTGAAGATGGAGAACTCTACACATGGGGAGAGGGTGACTTTGGTAGACTAGGTATATAATTGTCTATGTATTACATAAAATAAAAATTAATGGCTGCTGAAAATTCAGCTTTGCCATCAGAGGAATGCAATAAAGCAATAATATATTTTATATTTTATTTTAAAAATATGTCTTTATGTGGTAGTTTCCCCAACAGGGTTTAAGACTAGTCCTAGATTTAAAATAAATGTTAAGAGCTGTCTAAACTGGAAAAAGCTTGCACTGAGATATCTTAAAATACATCATTAACATTGTTTGGTCTTAAAATGCTCACAGATAATACAGTTTTGTAAGACATGTTTCTAAAAATTCTTAAATGTCCTAAATTAGCAAAGGTCTAGTCCTGGCTTAATCTAATTCCTATCTGGGAAACTTTAACAATCAAATCATTACGTGGCACACGTCTAGATCTCCACCTGTCTAGATCTCTTAAGGGATTTATGTATGGCTATTTATGCAGCAGCATATCTAATATGCTCACATCAGTATGTCAGTAGATTGGCAAGAGCAAGCCCATACTTGCTCTGCCCCGGCTGTGAGTGTAGCAGACCTAGTGTGCCATTACCAAATACATTAACACGGTCTAATCCATCAACATGCTTAGTCGTTTCAGAGAGTTGTTGTAATAAAAATACTAATAATATCTGTTAACTACTGCACATAACTTCATTTTGTGTTGACTTTTGTGTGTTTGTGTACCATTGATTATAATTGTCTACACTTGTAGGTCATGGCGACAGTAACAGTAGGAACATTCCCACGCTAGTGAAAGACATCAGTAATGTAGGTGAGGTGTCATGTGGAAGCTCCCACACCATTGCACTGTCTAAAGATGGACGTACAGTCTGGTCCTTTGGAGGTGGAGACAATGGTGAGTTGAGTATAACCCATGTCACTTTTTTTTAAAGGGCCAAAGACATTTGAAAGGGTCTTACTGTATTTGTGGTGTCATTGCACATGCACTGTACACATCCAGTAATTATTGTTTGTAAAGTTGCTTTGTATATGTGATCAAAAAGATTAATGAAAGACCATTACACCTTCGTTGCTGTTTATCTGCAGGGAAACTGGGTCATGGTGATACCAATCGTGTGTATAAACCCAAAGTGGTGGAGGCGCTCCAAGGAATGTTCATACGTAAAGTTTGTGCTGGCAGTCAGTCATCTCTTGCCCTCACCTCTACTGGTCAGGTATAGCCACTAGTTCATGTTGATTCTAATGTCTGAGTGCAGTGTTCAATCATTATAAACACACTTTTATCTATATATTTATTGTGCAGGTTTATGCTTGGGGCTGTGGTGCTTGTCTTGGCTGTGGTTCATCGGAGGCCACTGCGCTAAGGCCAAAACTGATTGAGGAACTTGCCACAACCAGAGTGGTAGATATCTCCATCGGAGACAGCCACTGCCTTGCTTTATCACATGGTAAGGGATCACTGCAATCCCACCGAAATGTGGTTGGTAGTTCAACAACATGAAAATGAGGCTGTAAGGGATGGGAGTACAGTGCTTTCAATGGATTGAGCTATTTTTAAACCGCATACAAATTGTTCAGCTGGAGAATTTCATAAAAGAAAACCTTCAGTAGACAAGCATTCCCTCAAACAATTTAAATGTTGTGAAAATTACATGATCTAGGACCTTTTTATAGTTCATGCAAAAGTAAGTCTCTCTCTTACAGCTTCACTGTCATCCCTGTTATATTCAGTGTGGCACCTAACCTGACTAAGGTCTATACCAGTGGCGGCTACTGGTCTGTCAAATAGGGGAAGCTCATTTATTAAACTCTGTAAAAGTGAAACAAGGAATGTGGTGTATAATTGTGTGAAATGTATGATGAAAATCAAGCAATTTC
>JAUCMT010000134.1:11985186-11996528 GCA_032357475.1 Enteromius thamalakanensis | reverse complement strand
TGTGCATGTCAGAGCACATAAACACAGATGCACCAATAGGATTGACTTTTCTGTGTGTGTTTACATACGTTTCTAAGCGTGAACCAATCAGTCTGTCGTATGCATGGCGCATATTATTGACATGGATGGGTCAAATGCGTTGTGAAATGGCATAATATTTAAACGCAAAAATAACGACACTGATTTGAAAATGTAGGGAGTAGAAAGTACAGATACTCATGCTAAAATGTATGAAGTAAAAGTAGAAAGTTGGCACAAAAAAAAGTAGCGAAGTAAAGTACAGATACCCAAAAATTATACTTAAGTACAGTAACGAAGTATTTGTACTTCGTTACTTCCCATCTCTGAGTACTTCAATGTCTTGACCAACATCATCTTGTCTGTGTGGTAGTTATTAGATTAGTTAAATGTGTGTATTTTTCAGGCATTCCTTTGGTTGGTAATTTGAGGACACGTCTGTTAGCCCTGCATGTTTTGGAAGCTGTGCTTCCTGCCTGTGAGAGCAGCGTGGAGGACCATCAGATGACCCAGGTCTAATTCCACACACCTCTATTGTGCTGTTCTTTAAATCATGGAATATGTGTTGCAGAGTTATACTTTGTCTTTGTGTGGTAGGTTGTGGAGAGATTATTCTCGCTGCTCTCGGACTGTATGTGGGAGGCACCTGTTGCTCAAGCCAAACACACCATCCAGCTGAAAGAGAGAGAGCAGGAACTTAAGCTACAGGTGAGGGAGATTCAGTCAGTCAAGCGTAAGAAGTTGTAACACTACAAAATGTACTCAATACCTTTAAATGCCATCTTGTTGTTTTAGGGTGAATCAGAGGAGGAAGAAGAAAATTTGCCTATCCAGGAAGTAACCTTTGACCCAGAGAAGGCACAGTGCTGTGTGGTGGAAAGCGGACAAGGATTGACACATGGCAGTGGAGGGAAAGGTTACGGCCTGGCCTCCACTGGCATTTCCTCGGGCTGTTACCAGTGGAAGGTTCTACAGTGTTTTTTTACACTAAAGTTCAGTTTGGGGACAAAACTACATAATTTTATCAAAACCACAATAAAAGTGGTAATATGGTGAAATATTTTAGCAATCTAAAATAACTTTTGTATGTTAAAGCATTTTAAAATCTGATTTATGTTATGGCCAAGCTGAATTTTTATTGTCACGTAATTCATTTACATTACGTTTACATGATCCTTCAGAAGTCTTTCTAAAATGCTGATTTGGTGCTCAAGAACCATTTATTATTATAAAAGCAGTTGTGCTTTTTAATATTTTTGTGGAAACTGTGATGCATTTATTTCAAGATTCTGTGATAAATAGAAAGTTCAATAGATTTTATTTAAAATAGAAATCTTTTGTGCAGTTATGAAACTCTTGAGGAATAGTGCATCCATGCTGATTAAAATTATTAAATTAATTTTGAAAAAGTCTTACTGACCCCAAACTTGTGTATGGTAGTGCACAGTAGCTCAATATGTGCATTGTGTCAGGCTGTGAGAGTATAAGATGTATGATTTGTTTTCAGTTCTATATCGTGAAGGAGAATCGTGGAAATGAGGGAACATGTGTAGGTGTGTCACGCTGGCCTGTGCATGATTTCAACCACCGCACAACAGCTGACATGTGGCTCTACCGCGCATACAGTGGAAACCTCTACCATAATGGAGAGCAGACCCTCACACTGTCCAGCTACACACAAGGAGACTACATCACCTGTGTGCTGGACATGGAGGCCAGGACTGTGTCCTTTGGCAAGAATGGAGAGGTGTGGAGCAGCCCACTTATAAACAAAAAATACTCAACCATTCAAAAGATGATCTGTAAGGCACATTATCTGTCTTATGTGCTAAACCATGGGGCTGTATATTGCAGGAACCCAAACTGGCCTTTGAGGATGTCGATGCTACGGAGCTGTACCCTTGTGTCATGTTCTACAGCAGTAACCCTGGAGAGAAGGTAAGACTCAGAAGTCCTGATTGCTTTACCCCAAAGTTTGGACAACATAAGCAGAAAATTATATCATGATATTTGTATATCTTTTGGGTCAATAACAAAACGTGGCTGTGAATTTTTTTTTCTAAATTCCAAGAAATTAAGAAATTAAGCTTAATATTGTACTTTTTAAAAAAAATTGTTGATATATTTTTTAATATAACTAAAAAAATTAAGTTTAATTCAATTTTATTTTATTTAAAATGTGGTGGAGGTAATTTAATTTATTTCAATTTAGTAATTGTTGGCTTCA
Organism: Enteromius thamalakanensis; assembly: GCA_032357475.1. NCBI lineage: Eukaryota > Metazoa > Chordata > Actinopteri > Cypriniformes > Cyprinidae > Enteromius > Enteromius thamalakanensis. The sequence goes on along the minus strand of JAUCMT010000134.1, from coordinate 11,994,283 downwards.
GCTTTTAATTTACTTTCATTAAAGTTATTAGTAACATTTCTAATCTTTTAATTTGTTTAGGTTTTTCATCATTTTATATTTTATTTAGTTTCAGCAATTTAAAAAAAAATTTTATCTTTTATCATATGTTTTGTTAGTTTTGATTTGTTATTGATAATCATTTTGATTAAATGTATATGTATAAAAAAATAAACCGTTCAGTAGAATACAATGTACAGTAACACTGCTGTAATGCCGTTATCAACAAAAATGTATACCGATTGACAATTTGCTACTGTTTTTTTTGTTGTTCTTACCAGTAAATTACCCATCCCTTCCTTGCAGGTAAAAATCTGTGACATGCAGATGAGGGGCACACCACGTGACCTGTTACCTGGTGACCCAATCTGCAGCCCTGTGGCCACTGTGCTGGCGGAAGCCACCACCCAGCTGGTCCGTATCTTACACCGTTCAGAGCGCTGGACCCAAACTATCAACTGCAGCATCCTTCAGCGCCTCCAGCAGATCAGGAGCTGTCTGAGAGAAGGAGCTCCTCCAGCCGGGGCCACCAGACTCCGCAAGAGCCGCTCGGCACAGAGCAGAGAGGATCAGGACGAGAAGGAGGAAGAGCGAGAGGAGGAGAGAGGAAGAAGCGGGCGGCACGCAGCAGCTGAGCTGTCAGAGGCTCACCTGCGGACGCTGTGCCACCAGGTGTGGCCGGTGTTAGCTGTGATAGGGGGAGTAGATGGTGGGTTAAGGATGGGGGGACGGTGTGTGCACAAGCAGACGGGGAGACACGCCACTCTGCTGGGTGTGGTGAAGGAGGGGAGCACATCAGCTAAGGTTCAGTGGGATGAGGCGGAGATTACCATCAGGTGAGAGATGGGCATCTGTTTGAGTGCTTTATATGAATGTGAAATTGAGGCTTTTACCTCGCTCCTGCTCCCCAGAGCTCTCCTACTTTTCTGCTTTCCTTGGTCTCTTTATTCACTTTTCTTTCTCCCTAATCATTTCATTGACTTTTTTCCTTTACATTAGCTCCATGACGTTGCATGTTCCCAGGCCCTCCTCCCTGCTCCCTCACTTTCTCTCTCTGTCTCTTTCTCTCTCTGTGTTTGGTTTGTCACTCCTTTTCATTGAAGCTTCCCCACTTTTTGGTCGCCCAGTGACACGCCGTTGTACAACTTGGAGCCAATCGAGCCTCTCCCCTTCGACGTTTCTCGTTTCCGCGGACTCACTGCAGCTCTGCTTCTGGATCTCACCGCCCTCGCAAGCCTGCAGGACGACAGCTCCAAATCTGCCTCCAGTCGACGGCACGAGAGAAGACATCACCACGAACCCAAGGAGGAACGGGAGAATGAGTCGCGCACCAAATCGAAAGAGGGCACGGGAGACCTGCGCGTATCTCACAGCTTAGATGAGGTTCGAGCTCGAGCACCGCCCAACTCTCGGTCCGAGAGCGAGCTTACTGCCTACACGCAGGACGCCACACAGCAGACTCCAGCAGAGGGACGGCGCAGGCTGCAGGAGGTGGTGGGGACTCGCTCGCAGGAGGCGGCTGCACAGGTGGAGGTGCATGCGGTGCAGTTGTCCTATCTGTATCTGGGAGCGTTGAAGACCCTGAGCGTTCTTCTGAGCTGCAGTAAATACGCTGAGCTGCTGCTGATCCCCAAAGTCACGCCTGACAGCGGTCATAATGCGGATTGTGCCAGCCCTGGGGTGAGCGTGTGTCAGGAGGAGGCGGAGCTGCGATCCGCTCTGCAGTTTCTGATGCGACACATGGTGAAGCGGGCAGTGATGAGGTCACCCATTAAAAGGGCTCTTGGGCTGGCAGACCTAGAGCGGGCACAAGCTATGATCTACAAACTAGTGGTCAATAGTCTACTTGAAGAACAGGAAGGCCACAGTTCTAAACCAGGTATATCAGAAAACATAAAACAAACCTGATGTTGTTTGTAGTGTTATTGAAAGGAATCTCTTATGCTCACCATGGTTGCATTTATTTGGTTAGAAATATGGTTAACAAATTAATCTTGTGGAACATTACAATCTTCACAAGCCAAATTTTCTTTATAAAATATGTAAATGTGTGTGTGTTTTTAGTGGACACAGAGTGTGAGGAGTTAGAAGGAGACCAACAGTTTCAAACTCCAGTCACCACCTCCCCATCAGCCTCCAGCAGCACCTCCTTCATGAGCTCCTCGCTGGAGGACACCACCACAGCAACCACACCTGTTACCACAGCCACCACACCTGTCACAGACGCCGAGACGGCACCGGCTTCTGAATCACCTGGAGTAATGCCCCTCAGCCTGCTCAGGTACACACAAACACTTTGTTTCTTTGAGTGTGTGAACATTGAATCTTTTAGTCTGTGTATCATGATTGATCTGCATGCGTTTGTCTGAGCAGGCAGATGTTCTCCAGCTACCCGACAACCACACTTCTGCCAGCACGTAGAGCTCAGACCCCTCCAGTCTCATCGCTGCCCACCTCGCCATCAGACGAGCACGGCCGGAGACAGAGCCTCACGTCACCGGAGTCCCAGCCTGCCAGAACCACCAGCAGAACAGGTACAAATACATACAATGTTTGTTTCTTAATTGATTTTGGGGCAAATCTGTAAGAGCTCCTTAGAAATATTTTAAAATGTGACAAAACCAGTCATAAGTCAATTTTTCAAAAACAATTTGATTTATACATCATCTGAAAGCTGAAAAAATAAATACATTGATGTATGGTTTATGATAGATAAAAAAAAATAAATAAATTTTGAGAACAACACCTTTTAAAGTTGTCAAAATAAGTTCTTACCAATGCATATTACTAATCAAAAATGACATTTTGATGTATTTACAGTAGGAAATGTAATGTCTTCATGTAACATGATCTTTACTTAATGACCCACAGTGTATTTTTGGCTATTGCTACAAAAATATCCCAGCGACATAAGCAAATTCTGATGATGGTAACATTTAAAATGAAAATGGTATTTGATTAGAAAGGCTGTCTTTCAGATCTTTGTACATGACTGTATACCCATACACAGTCCTGTATTAAACGGCTGTTTTTTTTTGTTTGGTCTTTAAAAGCATTATCAGACCCCAGCAGTCGTCTTTCCACATCTCCACCTCCTCCTGCCATCGCAGTTCCACTGTTGGAAATGGGTTTCTCACTCAGACAGATCATGAAAGCTTTGGAAGCAACAGGTAGACCCACATTCACTCTAACGATGTCATGTTTAAGTCCATAATTTCTGCTTTATCATATTAGACATTTAGAGTGTGTTCTGTGTTGGTCTGTAGGTGCACGCGGTGAGGCAGATGCTCAGAACATCACTGTGCTCGCAATGTGGATGATCGACCACCCAGGGACGGCAGACTCTGATGAGGCTTCAGACCCCTGCTCCGGTGCAGCAGGAGGGGGTAAGAGCACAGAGAGGAACTACCTGCGCTCACCGGGTGACATCCCCAATGCTGATGCTGCAGAGATGGAGGAGGGATTCAGCGAGAGGTATGAATATATGGCATGACATATTGTATTGTTGCATGACTGTAAGAAAACAGTGCATAGCTTAGTTTTTGTAACCTATTTATCATTCTGCTCTTTAACATTCTAGTCCTGAAGGTCTTGATCAAGATTTGGGTTCTTCCTCTGCTGGTCCCACTCCCAGAGGACGCTCTGCAGCAAGTAGGAAACACCGCTTTGACCTGGCTGCACGCACATTATTAGCTCGAGCAGGTACGGGGATCTCCAGAGTTACTTGTTTTCTAAATCTACCTGTCAGTGGTTATCGGAACAACTAGCTTTATTAATTGCTTTCAATGAAATCCTGTATAATGAGGCTGGTTTTAGGTTATCTATATCTATCTATCAAAGAATTCTATAATAATGTTAAGCAGTTAAGAAATACATCTGTTTTTATCATTCGTAATAATAAATGTTTCTTAAACATCAAACGTATTTGAATGATTTCCGAAGGATAATGTGACACTGAAGACTGGAGTAATGACTGCTAGTAATTCAGCTTTGTTGTTAATAGAAACCTATTTGATTTAAAAATATATCCATATAAAAAAAAAAAACCCCACTGTATTTCAGTTTCTACTTTTATTCAGGCTTGGTAAGCGTAGCAGACTTCTTTCAAAATAAAAAAAAAATCTTACTGACCCCAAATTTTTTAAGTATAGATCAGGGATAGGCAGCTTTCTGTCCCGCAGAGTTAATCCTAAATCAAACACACCTTATTGTCCCTTTCACACAATCCTGAAGACATAGGTTAGTTATTTCAGGTCTGCTTGATGGAGGAAAGATCTGTATGATAATTATTTATATTTAGGTATTTATATATATTTTTTTTACAATGAGGGGAAAAAATCTAGCTGAACTTGTCAACTGCACTAATTGGTGGGTCATTAAATTTACCCCCTTTTTGACATTCATTTTTAAGAATCATCAAAACATAATAAATACTGTTTTTTTTTTTTACGTTGTGTGTGCAGCTGGATTGTACCGCTCAGTGCAGGCACATCGAACTCAAGCACGACGAGAAGGTTCTGGACTGCAGCAGGAGCCTGGGCCACTCGGGGCGCTATATGACTTCAATCTGGATGAAGAGTTGGAGCTGGAATTGGATCAGGAAGCCATGGAGGCCATGTTTACCCAGGAGCTTGCATCCGATTCCGACATTCTGGGAATGTGGATCCCAGAGGTACTGGACTGGCCAACATGGGTGTGTGTGACAGCAGCCTGGGGCTGCCGCTGCTTTACTACTCACCTTTAACCCCTGCACGGCTGTACACACAAACCTGCACACTCATTCAGAGACACATATACTTGCATAATGTTTGCACACTAACCTCCTCATACTGGACACTGCAGCTCTCTCACTCTCACTAACACTGGTGCATGTTCTGCCTTGTGTATGTACAGTATGGAAGCAGCAAATGCATAATGGGATGCTTCAGCCCTGATTCATGTTCCACCGGCTTTTAAATCTTCATACATGTACAACACGCTCTCCAAACTGACCGCAGTTGTCTGTTTTTGTCTTGTTTGCCTGTGTGTTAGCATGTGTGTGAGACAGAGGACCGTGATGAGGTGGTCGTGTGTGAGTTGTGCGGGGTCAGCGTGTCCAGCTTTAACCAGCACATGAAGAAGAGTCACCCAGGCTGTGGTCGCAGTGCCAATCGCCAGGGTTACCGCAGCAATGGCTCTTACGTTGATGGCTGGTTTGGAGGGGAGTGTGGAAGTGGAAATCCCTATTATTTGCTCTGCGGCAGCTGTAGAGAGAAATACCTTAACATGAAGAGCAAGATCAAAGGACCGCTGCCTGAGAGGTGAGAATTATTGTTGGGCGATATTCTCCATTGTCAACCTGATAGATCGCAGACGCACACACTATTATTGTGCTAATTTATTTCGTTATTAGCCGGAGAGTGAATCAACTGTGGCTAAAAGCAAACTAATTTTAGTGTATTCTATAAACATACACATCATTCATATGAATCGGATGTTTTTTCACCAATCCTTGTTTTTCAGGTATAAAGGTCAAGCACCAGACCTGTTGGGAAAGCAAGACAGCGTGTATGAAGGTATTAAAAGTGTCCACATGTAAAACAGACATATACATCAAAAACATAATGCAGCAAGTAATAAAAAATGCAAATTTTTCTAGGATTATTAACAACCGCTGCAGACTGTGTGATTTGTTCAGTGTGTCTAAAGGCATGTTTTGCCCTGCAGAAGACTGGGACATGTTGGATGTAGAGGATGCAGAGCGTCTGACAGGGGAGGAGGAGTTTGAGTTGCTCTCTGCTCCTCTGGGTCTTAGTGAACGCAGACCCGTCCCCGAGGCTGTCCATTTTTCAGACACTGACCCTCTTGGAGCCTCTGTTGCCATGGTCACTGCCACCAACAGCATGGAGGAAACTCTCTTGCAAATAGGTACAATAATAACACCAATGTGATTGTGGGACCCTGCCACTACGGTGCTTCAGAGAATGCATCATGGCTTAAAATATTTGTAATTTTACACACATTGTCTAAGATTTGTATGTGTATCTCCATGTTACTCCATCTACAGGTTGCCAGAGCTCAGTGGATAAGAGCTCATCAGGTCGCTTGTCTTTGGGGGAGCAAGCAGCAGGTCTGCAGACGTCTGCTGATCGTCTGGTGGCTCTAAAAAGAGTCACTGCAGCTGCACAAGTTCTGTTAGCCAGAACAATGGTCATGAGAGCGCTGTCCCTGCTGTCGGTTAGGTTAGTGTGTTTAGTGATGCGGTTTAATTGCAATATATAAGAGTTTATTTTTCTATGTTCTACCTACTTTTGTCTGTTACTAATTACTAATTTCACTGTAAACTAAATTACTGTGTGTGTTTTTTTTTTTACTTCAGTGGCTCTAGTTGCAGTCTAGCAGCAGGATTGGAGTCTCTGGGCTTGACAGACATTAGGACTCTGGTGCGTCTGATGTGTTTGGCTGCGGCCGGTAGAGCTGGACTTTCCACAGGCCTTGCATTAGGCCCTGGATCCTCTGAGCGGCCGCGAGGGGCTAGCAAGCCAACTAAACCCATATCTTGCCTGGCGTACCTCAGTACTGCCGTTGGCTGTCTGGCATCGAACAGCCCCAGCGCTGCCAAACTCCTGGTTCAGCTCTGCACTCAGGTATCCAGATGAAAAGTCATGAAAAGCTTTTAAAAGGACGGATTACAAAAAGCACTGCATCTTTTTTGGTCTCACCCTGCCTTGCCTCACTTTTTGTCTAGAATCTGATATCAGCTGCCACCGGGATGAATCTGACCACAGTAGATGATCCAATCCAGAGGAAGTTCTTGCCCAGTTTCCTGAGGGGAGTTGCGGAAGAAAACAAACTGGTGACATCGCCCAATTTTGTGGTGACCCAGGCACTGGTGGCACTGCTTGCCGATAAAGGTGCCAGGCTTCGACATGGCTACGACAAGGCTGAACTAGAAAAAAGAGGTTGGTTGACATCTAGCTGACAATGCCGCCACATTATTTACTTATTCATGTTTTTTCAGTCATTCAATTTTTTGTTATCTTTTTTTTTTTTTTGTTCAGTTAAATCTCATAAATCTGATTTGTTTGTTTTGGCAGCAGAGGGGTGTTTAGATGAAGCTTTGTTGTGTTGCAGCCTGAAAACCACAGCTTTTGCCACAGATCACCGCCATGTTAATTTCTCATTTTTTTTCTCTCGCTGTGTTTGTGTGTATGTGTGTGTGTACCCATCTGTGTGTATGTTTATCTTGCTTGTGGCTTGGCTTTGTTCTGCTCGGTCGTCACAGGGTTAATGTCGCCTCTCTATGCCCAACTCTCCTGTGCCCCCCTTGCTGTAGGCCCATTGGAGCTGGCAAATGCGCTGGCGGCGTGCTGTCTCTCATCACGGCTCTCGTCGCAGCACCGCCAATGGGCCGCGCAGCAGCTGGTGCGCACACTGGCGGCTCATGACAGAGACAACCAGAGCCGCCCGCAGACCTTTGCTGACGTGGCAGGAGACCTACGGAAGTGGTCCACTTTCAGACTCGAAGCCCATCAGAGCAGGGTACTATTCCCCCAGCAACATGTGTTTGCTGTGTTTAAACAGCACTGGATGATTTCTGATGCTGATCCATTTGGTGTCTTGTAGGTAATCACATGTGGTTGGAGTAGCAAAAAAGGCCTTCTGGCAACTAGCGGGAATGATGGGACGGTCCGGATTTGGAACGTGACCAAAAACCTGTACACTCTGCAGCAGACATGTGTCTTTAATAGAGGGTGACCCTTTATGAAAAAACCCTTTCTCCTAATTAGTTTTTTTCTTCACCCAACTGAGATGTAATCTTTATGATCTTCATGTTTTCAGAGGTGACACTTCAGACGAGTGTATGGGTAATCTGGGGTCTCCAGCTGATCCAAGCTTGGCTCCGGTGGCTTGGAGTGTCAGTGGGAAGTACTTGGCTGCTGCCGTGGAAAAAATAGTGAACATCTGGCAGGTCAATGGTGAGTCACTCACATTCACTATACCATTCAAAAGTTACATTGCATTAGTCTTCAGCGTTGTGTGATCCTGAAGAAATCATTCAAATATGTTAAATTGGTGCTGAAGAAACATTATTATGAACATTTAAATATTCTTTGATGAATGAAAAGTTTAAAAGAACACTTTCAGACTAAAGCCCGACCGATAAAGGATTTTGAAGACCGATACCGATACAAATATTTGTTTGTTTTCAAATCCGATATATCGGCCGATAGTTAGTTACTTTTTTTTTTTTTTTAGAAACGCACATCAAAATTTATTTATTTATGGGTTGTAACTAACATGATATGATAATGCATTTTAAAAAGAAACTTGTTTCTATTATTGTCACAACAGAACAGAGGAACATCAAAGTTCTGATAAGTAATATATACAAATATATACAATATATTTATTGTACAATATATTTATTTATTATGCAAATACAAACTTAAGATATGAAACGTTAAGTCCTTTGAACAAAAACAACAACCAAATCAAAGTTACCAGTTTTAAAAGACTTTGTAAGCTTCATAAAGATAACTCTAAATAGGACTGAAGACAAATTCTGTTAAGTTCTGATAAATTACAACAACAACAGCAAACTATAAATTGCTGTATAAACAGTATATGAGGTAGTGTACTGAATCAGACAAACATAGCTCCAGTCCAGCAGAGGCAGGTTTTAGTACAAGAATAGTTATTTGTAGTTGAGTATTCACTAAAATATTATAGTCACAACGGAACAGAGGAACATCAAAACATATTAAAGTTCTGAAAAATAAAATGTATAAAAATAGAAACTTTAGATATGAAACTTCCTTTGATTTGGTTGTTGTTGTTATTGCGTTTTTGTTCAAAGTTACCAGTAAGGGTGTTTCGTCCGTTTTTATTTTATTTTTTAAATATTAATTTATCGGCTTTTATAAATGCTGATACTGATAGTTTGGAAAATGCCTAATATCGGCCTGCTGATATATCGGTCGGGTTCTAGTTGTGAGTCAGAAACACCAGACTGTGCTTGCAGCCAATTAATAGTCTCTGTTCACAGCCAGCAGTCTGTTCTCCGTGAATGTGCTGAACACACTCTAATATTTGTGTT
>JAUCMT010000134.1:11956554-11978992 GCA_032357475.1 Enteromius thamalakanensis | reverse complement strand
GCATTTTGAAAACAGGGGATGAGCCCCTTGTCTAATGCACCACCTGGCTTGAGAAACCAGTTCTCAAAGACTTTTTTTAATTCATTATTTAGGTAGCACACATATTCTGAATGCCTTCGGCAGAATTCAAATGAGCCATTTGAAAATTAATCTAGATTAATCTAGATTAAAAATATTAATCTATGCCCACCCCTAATTAGTATGCTGCCAAATGCAATCCCAGATTCTCAGTGTGGATTTTGCACACACAATTCTATCTGGTGTTTACTGTGACATGGTTGTGTGTAGGTTGCATGTGGGCTGAATCACACTTTGGCAGTATCAGCCGATGGAATGTCCGTCTGGGCGTTTGGAGACGGTGACTATGGCAAACTGGGACTCGGAAACTCCACGGCCAAATCCTCCCCACAGGTACAACTACTGACACGTTCATGTGACAACACCTTTACAAGCGTGCAGTTAAACATTACTTGACATTAACAAAACGCTTCGTCTTCATCCTTCATAAGTCTGTGTGTTTGTTATCTTATAGAAGGTGGATGTTTTGTGTGGAATTGGAATAAAGAAGGTGGCGTGTGGTACCCAGTTTTCTGTGGCTCTAACCAAAGATGGGAACATGTACACTTTTGGGCAGGGTAAGCTATCTGCACACATAGTTGTCTCAGAAAAGAGCTTCATGCTTCTGTAAACGGTTTGCTGAATGTTAAAGCAACTCCAATGGTTTTATGTAATTGTTTTTGTTTTTAATGTCACAGATCGCTTAATCGGCCTGCCGGAGGGTCGAGCACGAAATCATAACCGACCTCAGCAGGTCCCTGCTTTAATGGCTGTGTTTATAGAGGATGTTGCTGTAGGAGCCGAACACACGCTTGCTCTCTCCTCAACTGGAGATGTTTACGCCTGGGGAAGTAACTCGGAGGGACAGGTGTGTGATTATTAGGGGGGTTAATAAGCTAATTATGTTTTATATTTTTCATTGCTTTTATGGATTATCTAAATAGTAGCATTGACATTTATCTGTTTGTGTTATTTTGTTGGTTGTTAGCTGGGTCTGGGCCACACCAACCATGTCAGAGAGCCAACCCTCATCAGTGCTTTACAGGGCAAAAACATCCAGCAGATATCTGCAGGCCGCTGCCACAGCGCAGCTTGGACTGCACCACCTGTGCCACCACGTGCTCCAGGTACAGACACATACACACTGGCTTCATTTTGCAACACTTCACTCACATTTATTTATGATAATTATTATTCAGTATTGTTGTATATTACATAGATTTGTTTCATTGTTTGTGAGTTGGCTGTGTTCTATTACTGTAGTAATTTAATGTTATTGAAAGAATATATTCAGTATTATTCTTCGTTTTATTATATAAGAGATTTTTACAAATCTATAATGAGGGGATAAAAACAAACTAAAATGTCAAGTTTTTCATTCATGCAAAATAAAGGCTTAAAGGTTTAACTGGACTGCTTTAAAAATGTGTTAAAGATGTGGAATTATCGCAGGATTATGATGATGATAAAATGATTGTGATGATAAAATTAATATTGGAAGGTTAGGCTATTATATTGTAATAGTGAAAATGTTCATGATAATTTAAGTGACTAGAAATAGAATTTTTATAAAGCCTTTATACCTGTAAGCCTTCATTTTCCTCATGTTTGTGTGTTCAGGTTCATCAGTGCCTCTGCAGCTGGGTTTGCCCGTGTGTGTGCCTCCTCAGTACAGTGCCCTAAGAGAGGTCAGTATGGAGGCTCTGAGAGCCCGACTGCGCCTGCTCTACCACTTCTCTGACCTCATGTACTCCTCATGGAGACTGCTCAACCTCAGCCCCAACAACCAGGTATACAAACATGTCATCATTTTGTCCTCTACTCTGAAGAAAACACTGATTTATTCATAGTAATTTGTGTTTCAGAGCTGCACGTCACGCTATAATGCAGGTACATGGGGTATAGTGCAGGGTCAACTGAGGCCCCTGCTGGCCCCTAGAGTTTACACACTGCCCATGGTGCGCTCGATTGGAAAAACCATGGTTCAAGGGAAGAACTACGGCCCACAGATCACAGTCAAAAGAATCTCTACGCGGTCAGTCATGTTAAGAGTTGCATCCGGAACACGAGAGATCTTTGAATATCAGGACTTCTCAAAACATTCTTTTCTTCCCTTTTTTCTCAGAGGAAGGAAGTGTAAGCCCATATTTGTGCAGATCGCCAGGCAGGTTGTAAAACTAAACGCATCTGATCTGAGGCTGCCGTCACGAGCCTGGAAAGTCAAGCTGGTGGGAGAGGGTGCAGATGATGCCGGAGGGGTGTTTGATGACACAATCACAGAGATGTGCCAGGTAGGACGGTCCTGATGGAGATGTGTGTGGAATCCCATAAAGGCTCAGCTCTCATTGAACTTCAAAATTACAAAAGTGTTTTGAAAAATGAAAAGTGCGTTAAAGTGGTGCGTGTGGCTCTGTGTAGGAGCTGGAGACAGGAGTGGTGGATCTTCTCATCCCTTCTCCCAACGCCGCAGCAGAGGTGGGCTACAACAGAGACAGGTGAGTGCCGACAGACAATTGTCTGAGTGTTCCAGTAAACTACTAAACTGATCAGGATTTCTTGATCATTCTGTGTCCTCAGGTTCCTGCTGAACCCCTCGGCCTGTTTGGAGGAGCACCTGCTCCAGTTCAAGTTCTTGGGTATTCTGATGGGAGTGGCCATTCGCACAAAGAAGCCTCTAGACCTGCATCTTGCTCCAATGGTGTGGAAGCAGCTGTGCTGTATTCCGCTTGCCCTTGAAGATCTGGAGGAGGTAGACCTGCTTTATGTACAGACTCTCAACAGCATCTTACACCTGGAGGACAGCGGCATCACAGAGCAGAACTTCCATGAGGTGAAGCCCTTAAAACACTTGTTTCGTTTGAGGATCATTAAAGAAATGGGATTTGCACCAGAGGCCTGCAAGATGGTTTACAGTGACATAAAATATGCTTTAAAATATACAACAAATTGAGGAAAAATTTAAAAACATGATTATTTAAGCTGAAGTAATTCTGATTTTAAAATGATTCCCTTAACAACCTTTTTTTTAATTTTTTTTTTAAGAACCAGAATTCCCAGAAATGTGATCTTTAGACTTGGAAAAGTTGTGTATATTAATGAAATATTAAAAAGTCATGTAAACGTTTGATAATGTAACTATTTTTCTAGTAACAAAAAAGAACAAAAAAGATCTTTAAAATATTTTATCAGGTACATATTTTGAACACAAACATTAAAAAACCCTTTAACCATAAATGGCTAGGAAAGTCATAAATTATATAGATAGATAGAATAATGATACATATTATGAATAATATTTATATAAATATTTAAGAATTATTTTTTCATGAATTAATTACCCTGTGTCTATTTAAAAAAAAAAAACTATAAAAAAAATTCAAATACACAGCATTGCCGTTTCACCAGAGTTAACTTAGGTTGTTTTTTTAATATATGTAGATGATTCCACTGGACTCATTTGTTGGCCAAAGTGCTGATGGGAAAATGGTTCCCATCATCCCCGGAGGAAACAGCATACCGTTGACCTTCTCCAACAGGAAGGAGTATGTAGAGCGTGCCATTGAATACCGCCTGCATGAAATGGATCGCCAGGTGTGTTCAGCTCAACTCTCAATTGTATCCTTTCTTTGAATATGTGGGAGTGTATCCACACCCAGACAGTGACTTGTCATCTGATCCTATAATTCTTTTGTGTTCACCTCTGAATGTGTGTCAGGTGGCGGCGGTGCGCGAGGGCATGTCCTGGATCGTGCCCGTCCCCTTGCTCTCCTTACTAACAGCACGACAGCTGGAGCAGATGGTGTGTGGGCTGCCGGAGATCAGCGTGGAGGTTCTGAAGAAGGTGGTCCGCTACAGAGAGGTGGACGAACAGCAGCAACTGGTGCAGTGGTTCTGGCAGACGCTGGAAGAGTTCTCCAATGAGGAGAGGGTCCTTTTCATGCGCTTCGTCTCGGGACGCTCTCGGCTGCCAGCTAACACTGCGGACATATCCCAAAGGTTCCAGATCATGAAGGTGGACCGGGTAAGAATGTGTCTGTGTTTTTATGAATGGAGATGTCTAGTTGGTAGGAAAGCAGCTAATGTGTTTTAACTCTGTTTTTCAGCCGTATGATAGTCTTCCCACCTCTCAGACGTGCTTCTTTCAGCTCCGCCTCCCACCTTACTCTAGCCAATCGGTCATGGCAGAGCGGCTGCGTTATGCTATTAATAACTGCCGTTCCATTGACATGGACAACTACATGCTCTCTCGCAATGTGGACAACGCAGAGGGGTCGGACACAGATTACTGACCCCCTGCATGCACACATTAACACAGTGTATGCTGTGTAAGACTCAGTTTAGTATTCGGTGCAGGCTTTTATGATTTTTACGATTACCGATGTTTTCACATATACATCTTAAGCACATAATCAAGTGTTTTTACTTCACTTTTGGTTTCTCAGAAAGGAAGCTGAACTTGGGTGGGCCACACAATCTGTTTACACACATGTACACACTCGCACGTGTTGATGTATATTCCTTCTCTTTACTTTTGAAGCGCAGTCTTTCTCCACTTGATTCATTTTTTGGCTCTGCCTTTTTTCAGGATACTCTGCATGAAAGTGTTTTATTTAAAAAAAAGTTTATAGAATGAGAAAAAACAACAAAAAAATGTACATTGTGTATAATGCTTCATTAGGAAATTGTTTTACATGAGTATCTGTATTTATTTGAATTTTTTGAACCGCCTACACCAAGTTTCTTATGTCAGATGCAATAAATGTTTGAATCTGAAACCGCATTTCTGTCGCATTATTGTTAACAAATTCAAAAGCACAAAATGGCCTGGAAATAAAAAGCCAAATTTTAGGTTTAAAGGGATGGTTCACCTAAAAATGAAAAGTATCCTGTCTTTCACACACCTTTGAAGTATCACTAGGACTTTATTCATCAAGTATCAGTGTGACTTTCTTTCAGACGAATCCAATCAGTTTTAAAAAATTAACTGAATTAATAAATAAAATTAATAATAAAAATTGTCCAGACCCTATGGAACAAAAATCCTGCCTGAAGTATTTGAAATGAAAAGCTTGTTGTATTCCACAAATCAGGAAAAAGAAACGTCGGTAATCTACTTCTTTTCCTGCAGGCGCTCTGTCGTATTTGAACCACTGAATTTTCAGAAGCAAATTTGTAAAGTGAATATTATTTCTGAAATTATTAAACAAACTGAATATTTAGAAAATTAACTGTGTAAGGTGAATATTGATTACTGAATTTTAACAATGAAAATGTTTGTGAAATGTTTCCTTTTGAAATATTTAGTACGTAAATATCCAAAATGCTTTTGCGATGTGTGTGATGTCAGTCTTATGTCATGATTTGTTAGTTCATAGTTCAAAGGAACACTCACAATCCAGCTCCTTATTTGCCAAAACTATCTGCAAAGAGTATAGAAGATCAAGAAGCGAAACGCTGATGGTTTTCTGTAACAGTCACAAGATGGCGTATTGGAGCGCGGCCGCCATTTGGGGTGAAAATTCCAACTGCACAACAGCAAAGATACATTTGTAGTAGTAATAGTAACGGTCATGTGCTTATCTATTTAGAGTCTCTAGAATGTTTTTCCCATTTAGCCTACCTGTGAAAGAGTATGAAATTAACTAATTTTATTTCCTCCGAGTTTAAGAAATTATTAGAAATTGTTATATTGGTACAAAAACATTTAAAGTTATTGGCTAAAAAGGAAAGAAAAAATTGTTAATCCAATTTATTTTGTAAAGCAGGTAGCCTACTTGTTAAAGGCACTGTAAAAACAAATCTGTAAAATTTACAGTAAAAATAAATGGCAACTGTGGTGGCCAGAATAAAAACGTTAAAATTTACAGTAACAATATTTGTGTTTTTTACGGTTTTATGTTGAATTTACAGTTAAACACAGTAATTTCTAAAAAATAAATCTATTTTGTTCCTTTGAAATACACTGATAACTACCAAATGCAGGTGGTGATGAAAAAGTCGCATGATGAACCAAGGCCCATCACAAATCGCTTTAAAATAACATATTGAAGGTGCTCCGAGTCATTCACACAAACACTAAACACCATCATGTTGAGAATGAACTAATCCTATTCAACAAATCCCATTCATGTAAATAAAACACAATTTGGTTGTATGAAAGTGTCCATATTTACATAACTGAATTTAGTTCAAAGAGACATTTTAAGTGCATTTAAAAAAAAAAAGAAATATTAAAACAAAATATTTCATTACATACACAACCCCCAGACAATTAACCAAAACACAAACCAACTAAAATAATAATTGCTGAAATCTTTTTATAGGTTTTACAAATTTGTTCTTGCCACTACAGCTTAAAGACAAGTTTAAGGGTAAATAGTTATTATAGGAATAATAGTTATTATTATTATGAGAATCATGAGGTCAAAGGAACTGCCGAAGAGTTCAGAGACAGAATTGTGGCAAGACACAGATCTGGTCATGGTTACAGAAATATTTCTGCTGCACTTAAGGTTCCTAAGAGCACAGTGGCCTCCATAATCCTTAAAGAAGACGTTTGTCGGGGAGATGTCGGGGGTAAATGACTACTGCTCTGTTCATTAATATATTCAACAACAAAACACCTCAATCTCTTAAGAGTCTTGCTTGTCTCTGTGTCTCGGTCTGATGACGGCTCACTCAGGGAGGGGCTGAGGTAAGACACCAGTTCAGTCTGTGTGACACGCTGCTGTCAATCAACTATTGTGGGTGTGGCCTTTGTCTGTGTGACGCCACAGCTACATGCATTTGAGAATGGCTTGATTTCAGAAGGGGCAACTTAGAGGGTGGTTAGGTACACACACTCCCGACACACATTTTAGTCCAAACAGATTGGAAAAAGTGCATGTACCATAAAATTGACAGCTAGTGGTTAAAGAGTAGAATTACTGGTTATCTAAACGTTTCCTAAATTTATTTGTAAAGTTTGTAGATTAGTCAAAAACTCACAGAATACAGCAATTTTGAGATTGTAAGATTTCTTAATATTGCTGCTTTCATTACCTCTTTATTTATATATACAAAGTTTTTTCTCCTATGCTTACTTCAAAATAATTAGAAAAATTTTGGACAAATTGGTCATTGCATTACAGGCGTCCTGAGTTCAAATCCCAGCACAAGGACCTCTCCTCTATGCTCTACCATCCCCTTTTGTAAAAAAGGCATAAACTCCCTAAAAACTATGCCTCTTATTAAGTGAAAAAGGCGATTACAATGGATTTGAGCTAAAGCTACTTTATTATGAATTAAAATTTTATACACCTTACAGTCAAAGGAAACTAAAAGCATGAGTTCAATAAAAGTGGTAGATAGCACTAGGGTCAGTGGTCACCCATGTGTTAAAAATCATCCAGAGCTTCCTGTAGCATAGATTCAGAGAGTAGTGGTTTTATTAAAGAGTGGCCACTGCATTCATCAATTAAACCCAGTTTAAATATGTTCCACGGTGAAAATTAAACTGTTACTCTATTGAGAGTTGAGGAGGTTTTTTTTTTTAAAAGACAAGCTTACAGACACATGAATTAAAACAAAAACACCTGGTACTCTCCGGGGTCGGATCGCCAGAGAATTAAAGAGCTGTTCTAAAAACTGATGACAGAAAAGTGGTGGATCATTTGAGCCTAACTGGCCATCTAAACATGAAATACAGGAGGGAAAAGCCCGACAAAGGGGAAGAGTAAACAATTTAAGGCCAAACCTATACAAGACCTCAACTAAAACCTGCTACAAAGGAGAAAAATCACATATGAAAGCAGCTCTAGACAATTCTTCAGTATAAAACACACGCACTCTCTTTGACATGGTTTCAGTGTCTCTTTCACACAGAACTTGAGGTACAGAACAGAAAACGGAAGAGGAGGTAATTATAGAAAGTGCAAGATCTGAAGACATAAAATTCCTGTTACTTAGTATCCATTCTTACGCAGACTAACCAGACCATAGACCTCCCAGAGTCCAGGGCTGCTGGCCGTGTCGTCAGCCTACTGGCTCAATGAGCCGGTCTTTGTAGAAAGTCCTGTTTGGCGCTGATGGGTTATCTTGGCCTGTGATTGGCCAGCAAGAAGTCTTTATCTTTACAGGTGAGGCAGAGTTTGAGGTTCCTCAAGGATCCTCCGGCACACAAGTACGCCCAGGCACCCATTACAGACAGTATGATGTAGGTCGGGATCAGACTGCCTTGATAGTGAGGGTTCACAAACGTCTGTGTGGAAAAAAGTAGCAATACAAAGATGTAAGGACGGTGTCTCACATGATGCACTTGTGATCAGAGTGAGTCAGCTGCTGGGTCTACTGCAATTACTGTTCGTGAAGGAAACTCCAGGGGGTTTGTTTGTGAGTTCATGAAAATAATTCAACTAAATGCAAAATTAAGATGAATAAATGTTCCACAATCATCATAAAAATAATCAAAATCCAGCTTTGCACAGAAAATGCATCTCTGTACGTGCAATGAGTTTAAGATAAATCTTGGGATATAACGTTCACACAATTTCAAACATTTGTGCAAAAAAGTTCACTAGCATTCTGTCAAAATAAAATAATTTTATATTATTTTTATATTGTTTATATATTATTAACATTAACTAATAATATGAACTAGTAATATATTAACTTGCATAATTGCATGACATAATTAAATATGCATGATATACGTGTTACTTATATATTCATTTTTGTAAATAGGGTTAAACTTATAATACACATATATACATGGATATACATCTGTGCTGTCAAATGAATTTCGATAATCACATAATTAATCACATGCATAAAGTTCTTGTTTACATATGTCTGTACTATTATGTATTCTGTGTATATTTTGAAAATATTAACTTATTTTTATGTACATTTATATTCATATAAATTATATTATTTAATATATGTACTTAATATAGTGCTGTCAAACAATTTAGTGTGTTCTGTGTATATTTATTATGTATATATAAATAAAAACTTATAAAGAAAATATATATAAAATTTAAAAATATGTATATTTACATGTCCATATATATAATATTTTTCTAAAATATACATACATGTGTAGTATTTACACATAAATATACATAGCACACACACATATTATTATTTAAACTGGATGCAATTAATCATGATTGTTTGACAGCATTAATATGTAAACAATACAAAATTTACTTAAATATATACATGCACGTGTTTATATTTTTATAAACATAACATCACACACACATATATTATGTGAACAAAAACGTTTGTTTTGGTTGCGATTAAAATATTAACATAGATATTATATATATATTGTTATTAGTGCATGCTGTGTTCACCTACCACACATGATACTACTAGATGGCTGACGACCACTGCTCCAAGAGCCCACCATCTCTGTCGCTCACACGACTCGAAGAAAACAACCCCCCAGAACATGTGCAGCAAGATAATGGCCAGTGTCATAAAAGCTGTGGAGACAAAGCATACGCTGAATGCTTGAGTCACTCAATATGATTCCCTTGGTTTTAACGCAAACTGGCCTCTCATTACCTGAGGATATAAAGTAATGTTGAGGGTCACCATGGATACCGACGGTTCCCGGGCCCAAGGAATCTGAGAGTATGTTGACCACAGAGAACGCTCCGCTCATGAAGCCAAAGCCCAGACCTGACACTGCAAACCAGCGACACGCACACTTAAACTCTGCTTGTTTATTGCACTAGTAGAAGAATGTGATGGATGTTTACCATAAGCAAGCTGCCGCATGGAGATGGGCATGGTGTCCTCTTGACTGAGAGCCAACAGGCCTTCATTTGCTTTCCTGTGAGAGATACAATAACAGACGTTAACAACAACCCTCCTACACAACACCAACACCGAACGCCACCGAGTGAGTCACCGACATGATATTTTAGTTATTTCAAGCCCCCAATGGAATCTGAAGAGGGATTAAGTTTAATAATGTTTTCTGTCTCATGTTGATTATTTCCTATTGAAACAGAAAAATCAGCACAGCAGGTTTTGACTAACAGAAATACTTTATAAATGTCTATTTCAAATTCATTCTGTTCTTTTGAGATTTCTAATCATCAAAGGATCCTGAAAAAACTGCATCATGGTTTCTACACAAAACAAAATTATAGACCAGCACAAGTTTTAATCGGCCGATTCAAGGCTCAAGAACACTATATGCCATTACATTTAGGTTTATTGATTACGTGGCTCCTTTCAAACACAGAAATTGAACCGTTAAATCTTACTTCAGCAATCTGTAGTAACCATATCTGAAAGCCTCCTGAAGCAGCACAGAGAGCACAACCCCGAAGATGAGCAGCCCTCTCTGCTGAGAGGCACTGTTCTTGTTGCTGATCTGAACTGTGATGAACCACACAAGAGAGGACAGCAACAAAGATACCAGCCAGAAGAAAGCCCTGAAACAAAAACAATCATGTTACAAATACTGTCACACAATAAAAAAACAAAACAAACACTGCTCGGAATTATGTCACCAAAACGTGCCTCCCCATTCCACTGCTTGCTGGTGCTCTTAAAGGAGCATAAATAAGGGAAAAGAAATCGTTTTTTATTTTATTTTTAACCAAGTTCTTCAAAATCTACATTATAGCTCAAAAGCTTGAGGTCGGTAAGATTTGTAGGGTGTTTTTTTTTTTAAAACAAGTCTTAATAAGGCTACTCACAAAAATACATCAATAAATATTATTACAATTTGAAGAAAAAAAAATCTCTAAATAAACTTTGTAATGGCAAGCTAATTTTCATACTACAGTTTTTAGTGTCATGTGATCTTCAGAAATCGTTCCTCATTGTTCAGATCAACTGCCATTTTTGTTTACATTTTTTTATTTTTACAAACAAACTTTAAAAGAACGTCATATAAAAGTCTGTACTCTCACTTTTAATCTGTTTAACGCATTCTTGCTGAACACAATTATTAAAGAAATCTTACTGACCACAAACTACTCGTTTAAAGCTCTTTCAAATTACAAACTTTTCTTTGTATGCAGAGTCGTTTGTTGAAGTAATACTCGTAAGCCTGAGATCGTAATGATTTGAGTAAAGCAGCAGCAGCAGATTTAAAAAGCAGGTCGGAGCCCAGATGAAGTGCTGTATCACTGAACCGCTCTCACACCGGGGGACTTCTGCCCTGATACCTACCCTGCTATGAGGAAGATCACACGGAGCGGGTCCCTGGCGATTGTAAACAGGAACAAAGCGACTGCTGGCCCGAAAGCGATAAACGTACAGCCGAAAAACACCGCCACCGTCATGATGGAGCTCGGCTAACCTGCTAATTCACTCAAATGACTGCCACTTCACACGGATAAGTGCCCTCAGAGGCTATCAACACACTTCATCCATGAGAGAGTCTACGGCTTTGAATCGCTTCGTATAAGCACCATATACCAAGAGTTAACGAGGCGTTTATTTTCCCAGTTTTCCTCGAAATAGGTTGACTGAGTTCAGCGCTGCGCTCACAGTCCAGCGCAACGTCTAAGGTTACTTCCGGTTCCTTGTCATGTGACCCGATGTGTTTCGGAATCATATTTTCATACGCCTATCAGTTTTCTTACCTCACCCACTGAATTCCTTCTCTCGCCAGCATTATTTAGCCCTGCTGTTATCCTACGAACCTGACCCACATTTAATCCTATTGAAAATGCATCAATTCTTGTTTACAGTACAACAGATCTATATACCTACATTATAGTGCGTTTTTAATCTCATCATAATTGTATTGTTGTAGTAAATTATATTCTAAAAAGCTGTATATTGTCAAATTATCACAAAAATGTCTGTTTTCGTTTATTTCATTTTGGTATTATAGCACCAAATCATGAAGAGTGTTTGAAATCATAGAGGTTATTCAGTTTCACACTCACATTAAAGCAAATGTTAATTTATTTTAATAAGTTATGTTCTATAAAGTCATTATTTATATTTGTATTCATATACTTCAATATTCATTCCATGTAACACATTTAAATAACTATAATATTTTTGTTTAAACTTACACAATATAATAAATACATAGACAAAAATCCTCCAGAGTCACAAACATACACAACATATAAAACTGAGCAGTAACAGCAATACAAGCATAAGGCACTGTGGTGTGACATTTTCTTCTAAAACATATATAGTTGCTACTCTTCTTCAGTTTCAAGTATATTATACTGTTTATCACACATCATTCAAATATATAAAGATAATGATATTCCAAATGATGAAGACCATGATGAAGATTAAAATTTGTGCGTCAGCTCCATAACAGCTATAGTTGTGCTCTGGCCAAAGATAAAAGCTCCAGTAACGACAGTCACCACACCCCAGCCTGTCAAGAGAGCCCTGGAAAAAACAGACAAAATCAATTAGTCAAGAATGACAGAGAAAATATTAAAAACTATATTTTTAGACACACCATAAATATATGAAAATGGCTATAGTTAATAAGAGACTAGAGGATATAGTTGTCTTTAAACAAACAGATGTTACGCTTACGCACCTTATCCTGTGATTTATAGGCTCTGTCTGCATGGCAAAAATAAGACACAGCCCTATAAAAAAAGATAATAATAAAAAAATTAAAAAAAACAGTTTGGTCAATATCATCTCACAGTCTGCTTGAATGTATATGCATGTACATTATCGTTCAAAAGCTTAGAAAATAATATTTTTATTCTGCTTTCAATGAATTAAAACGTAATACTTTTACATTGTTAAAAAAGATGTCTATTTTAAATAAATGCTTTTCGTTTAAACTTTCTATTCATCAAGGAATTCTGACTAAACGTATCATAGCTTTCACAAAAATATTAGGCAGCACAACTGTTTTATCTGTTTTAATAACAATCATATAAAATGCTTCTTGACCACCAAATGAATGCATATATGAATGATTTCATGTAAGATGATGAAATATATGACTAAAGGCTAGAGTAATGGATGCTGAAAATGCAGCGTGGCCATAACAAGAATAAAAGAATTCAATAGCATTAATATTCCACAATTTTACAGTTTTTACTGCAGCCTTGATGAACAAAAATATTAAAAAATCTTAAAGACCCCAAACTTTTTAACAGTAGAGTATGTATGCATGCTTGTGTGCTGGTGAGATTGTAATTGCTTAGTTGAGTGTCTCACCAGGAAAAATAAATATAAAGAAAGCGCTGATTCCCCCAATTATGCTGATGACCTCACTCATGTCTGGGATGTAGAGGGCGAGAAGGAGAGTCACAGTGATCCAGAGAAATGTTAGAACCAGACGGCACCGACTCTCAAACACAGATGTAATTATGGCCCTTCGTTCCCAAAAGCGCAATATCTGAGTTAGAATCACTGACCTGTGAACAAGACACAATCAGAGACACATGAGTGTGTTTGTAGTGAGCTATATGCTCATTTATTAGAGGTTTACTCTACCTTCCCAGCAGCAGTATTATAGGATAGATGGTGATGATCGAAAACCCAAACAGCAGTCTAGCAATAATCATCACTACATCATTTCCAGGATATGACATCAAGATGTCTGAGGCTACTTCCCGTCCAAAAGTACGAAAACCAAACACACCTGCCAAATTGCAACAAAGTGTCAGTTTCTTATTTAAAACTCAAAATGGTCCTGCAAATTGTTTTTAGAATAACAACACCATAGAGGAACAAAAAATATGACTCACCTGTAAGGGTATAAATCAGCAGGCAGAAAATCATAGAAGTGACTGAGATGAAAACCCAGTGTGTGATCTTTTTGTTTTCCATGCTGCTGTATATAGCAATGCAAGCTTCATGACACTGTAATATAATTAAAGAAACACAGAAATGTGCAAATAGTGCACCATTGATTTAAAGAATTCATTTAGCTCTGCACAGAAATAATATCTGCATACTTATTGCTCATTTTTAGAGAAGCTGACCTGGAAACCAAAACAGATAGTAGGGACCACACTGAACATGGAGGCCCAAGAGTCCAATCTGTTAAAAATAACCCAAACAAACCACTGATATTATAATCTAATATAAATAACGTATACATGAATTCCACTCTATCTTCTTAACACATAACTCACCCTTGACTGTGCTCTGGTGTGAGGTCTGCTGTGTGCTCATCTTTTAGGTAATATTTGGCTATTACAGCTACACTCAGGTATGTAGCAGCCAGAGTTCCCAATACACTGGACACAAAGCATTAAACACAGAGAAACCTCAAGAGTTAATGATGGATACAGCAGATTAAATTGGGCAAAGTCTCTTTAGGAAGGTATTCTACAGTTCTTTGAATTGGGACAGAGGTGGAACATATGTAGTACTTTCCAATGTGGTAGAAAATAAATGTAGGGAGAAGCAAATATTTATCAGCTTTTAACACACCTGGTGTATTTTTGGATGCCGATCTCTTTGGGTATAGAGAGTGGAAAGATGATAATGAGGCAAATGACAAAAAGTGCAAAACGGTGATCTGTGTACCAGTGATATGGCATCTTTCCTTCTGTATTTCCTGTCACGGTCTCATACAGAGACAGACACACTGAAAAACACAGACATACTTTTGTGTATATGTACACATTCACTTGTTACAGTTATGAAACATAATGACTCATATGGAAGAACACGAAGCACACAACTCACACTTATCCAGCTGATCCTGCACAACCACCAAAAAGGCCACGGAGATCATGAAGAGGTTGAAAACAAAGCAGATCTCACACAGATGGCCGATCTTCTGTCCACACACCTCTCGGACCACATCATGATAGGTCTTCTGCCGACTGATTGATGAGGCGTAGCCGAGAATGACCAGCCCACTTATGAGAAAAACCAGAGACACCTGAGAAAGAGAGAAAAATGTTACCAACACAAGATTTTTCCAAGAATATCTTAAATCAAAACTTTTGCAACTGAATGTAATATTAATTTCTCAAAGGATGATTAAAGATCCCACACAAATGCTGGTAGAACAAGATCAGATACAATTTTTAATTAGTTTCTCCAAACTGATATGAAAATATAAATACCAAAAACCAGCCTAAGTTTGATAGTTACTCAGCTGTATGGTCAGCCTGAAAGTTATAGAATTAACACCCATCATAATACCAACGCACCATCTCCACAGTGATTGCTATGTTCACGCCGCCGGCCTTTTTAAAAGCCCACGGAAAGTTAAGGAGTCCCGCGCCGAGGGCTGATTTAAGCATGATAAAAATAGCCCCAAACGATCCGAGTCGCGGGACGTCCGAACCCCGCGCAGGTCTGGACAGCAGACTGATGCTGCGTATGCTCTCCCGGGCCAGTTCCTCCATGCTCCGTGCGAAAGACCAAAAGTATCACAACTCTCTTGCTCTGTCGTATTCTAATACGAAAACGATTTTGGAAGCTTCCCTCTGGAGCGTTATGTGTCCAAAGCAACCGCACTCGTTCAGTTTAGTGTAGTGAGTGAGGCTCTCTCAAGGTAAACCCCTTAAAAATGTCATCCCAAGGTGAGAAATATTGTATAGACTTGCTAGCGTTTGTAGCGGGGGGTTCCGAGTCTAAATTATTGTTTTTCTAAAGACACATGTTATGAGGAATTTGCAGTCGATTTCACACAGGAGCGACTACAGCTTCCTTATCAAACGAGACTCTCGTTTTGTTTACACCGGGAGGAATCCGGTGTTATTTAGTAAGGTCTAGGACTGCGGCATGTTAATTAGTGCGCGTCTTGCAACTCTGTTCGAACCCTTTGAACAAACATTCATTTGAAGCGCTATTACTTGAGGCACGTGCCTCTTAAAGGGCCTAAAACAAATTTAGAACCTGTTTGTGAACTTTAGTTTCGTTCGAATTTTTTAACTACATAATATTCGGATTTGTAACGCATATTAATTTAATTTAGGGTGTTAATGATGAGGAGGGTCTCTATTACTTTTAAAAAGCCATTATCCGATTGCAACCACACAATACTGGTCTACATTTATATGGCAAATATAGAATTCAGTTTAATTTAAAAATGTATTACTGCAAATGTGGGCTAATGAAAATATATAGTAAGTATATTTTAGTGTATTTACATTTAGGCTACATTAAATATTGTACAGTTATTTCATTTATTTAAAAAAGCAGTGATGGAAGTTCTTACAGAAAAGGAATTTAAGTATAGGATGTTTGTGAATTAAACCGAATTTGTTAGCTACATGGCTATACAGTTTGTTTGTATATGTATGTAATGAACATTATCTTGTGTGGTTTATAAAAATCCAAATAATACACATCAAAATACAACTTTGACATCCCATACTGCCATACCTCTCGCTGTGTCATGTGACGCCTATCCGACAGATGGCGGTAGAGCGTAACTAGTAGTCTGCTGTTGCCTTTGATTCCTCGAGCAAGACTTCAACTGTTTCGGTCCTGAAAAGTAATGTTCCCGTAAACACGTGGGTTAATCGAAGATGCCTGTTGATACAAAACGTATCCGTGGACCGGAGGAGTCCCAGTCCCCGCTACTCTTTCTTTCTCCAGACAAAGCTTCCAAGACCAGCGGCAGGCAAGGCGTCAGGGGGAATGGAGAAGTGCGGCCGGTGTTTGCGCGCTGCGGGCTGATCAGCCAGGCTAAGGGCTCCGCGTACCTCGAGGCTGGAAACACCAAGATTATATGCTCGGTGTACGGACCGAAAGAAACTGAACGCAAGGACGAAACAGACATGAAAACTGGTCGCCTGGTTTGTGACTTTAGGCTTGCGCCGTTTTCATGTCTGAAACGTGGTGCCTGGATCCAAGGCAATGAGGAAAGAGATCTGTCCCAGACTCTACTGGAGAGCTTACAGCCCGGTGTTTGCCTACACCGGTATCCGCGCTCTCAGATCGATGTTAACGTCATGGTTCTGGAGAACGACGGCTCGATTCTTGCGCACGCGGTGACATGCGCCTCTATGGCCCTGGCGGATGGCGGGATTGAAATGTATGATGTGGTGTTGGGTTGTTCGCTGCGGCAGAATGGTAACGCGTGTCTCGTTGATCCATCGTACTCAGAGGAGTGTGGGAGCTGGCAGGAGGGTTACGGGGAGAACCAGGGGTGTGTCACCTTGGCTTTGCTTCCCAATCTGAATCAGGTGTCTGGTCTAAACGCGGACGGAGAGATGCGGGAAGACATACTGGCCGATGCTGTAAGAACCTGCATGGATGGCTGTCACAAACTCTATCCGGTGCTACAGCAAGCTCTGACGCGGGCTGTGAAGAAGAAAGCTCCTCCACCCGAAAAATAGACGTTTACTTGCCACGATATTCAAGTTTTGTTTCGATTAAAATGAGTCAATATGTTGTTTTTACGCATAGTTTATCATACTTGCTACACTTAAAAGTGCAGCAGCGTAGTAATAAAATAAGTGTCTAATATTGCAAATATATTTTTTATTTCTTCATTACACAAGTGTTGCTGTTTTTTATGCTGTGGGTATGATTGCAATGTGACCCAGGGCTACAAAACCAGACATAAGGATTATTAGAAACTTAATTATGCTTATATTACTGCTAATAATTTAATATAATCTTTACTTAACATACAGAATTATTTTGGTATAAAAGAAAAATTGGTAATTTTGACCCATACATTGTATTGCTAGCCATTGCTACAAATATACCCAGGCTATTCTATACTTGTGATTAGTTTTTGTGTTCCAGAGTCACATGTATAAGACTACATGCAGCTCACGTGGCATTTTGTAGAAAGAATGCATTTTGAAACTGGTGATTTGGTATAGCAATAACCTTTAATCAAAACTTTAGTCACAACAGATAGTTAATGAAGTCCCTGATTGACTTGCACAAATGTGACCGTCGAAACAGTGCACTGAATTTTGATTGTAATGAACTGTCAATAAAACTGATGAAAGGGGCCTGAGTTAAAACAGTAAAAATACATATAGTAATAAAAAAACTGGCACTTCAGGAATGTGAATATTCAAATATTAAAGTGCTTGGATTTTAACATGTTTTGGCAAACAAATTACAATACCTCATTAAGATGGCAACTAAAATTTGTCTCATTCTCTAGTAAAACAGACCTGTTGAAAGATTCCGCAAGCAAATAGTAGTGCAAACTGGTATATTATAGTGATAAGTGCATTATTATGCATACATTACTATGTAGTTCATGTGTAACTGACAGCATGCAGGGAAATGAGGTAATGAAAATGAATGGATGAGATTGTGTGTTAGATCCCTGCACTGCACAGTGTGAGGCTCTCAAGCACGTTTCAAAATAATATTTGTAATTTCTGAACGGCTTGCAATTCTCATTGGAATGCCATAATGACCGGTTCCAGGTGTCACGTAGACCATAGTGTGTTCAGAGACACGGTAGAGTCCACAGAAAAATGGATTCAACAGGAATGCTGGGATGGTGAGGGGGAACAGCTGACCGGCGTGTGTGTGACCTACACAAATGCAAAATTGCAATTTGAGTCCAGAATTTAAACTTCAGCAGCATACTCCAGCATTTTCATTTTACCAAATAGTTTTTTTGATATTTACATACCTGAGAGTACCAGACTGATGTCTGGCCGTTGCTGAAGGGCCTGTTTGGCAGCATGAGGCTGATGTGCAAGAAGAATAATAGGGCTCTCTGCACTGCAGCCACTGAGAGCTTTTTCAACATCCATGCCATGGCCTGGGTATCTTTAACCAAAGCAACACAATGAACAGGAGTCTAATACAAGGCACGCAATATGCATCTGATTTGTCTGTATTCAAATTAGCCTGAAAATGGCATTCATGTAAACTGACCGAAGCATGCGGGCCTCAAGGTCATCAATGCCAGCAAGGCAAATCCAGTCTCTTGGTTGTTCAGGACGGAATACTTTAACATGGCTGTTATGAAGAGCTTGAATCCCCATTGAGCCCAAAAGCTCAAACCATCCTTCAACATCGGCAGTGTAGTAGTCATGATTACCTGAAAGTCAGAACAAAATGAATGTGAAAATGGGCACTGTTCATTTACATCCTTTTCACAAGTTGACACTTAATAATAAACAGATTAAAGGTTATGTCTATTTGGTGTACTGTCTAAGGCGAG
Source organism: Enteromius thamalakanensis (assembly GCA_032357475.1). Classification (NCBI taxonomy): domain Eukaryota; kingdom Metazoa; phylum Chordata; class Actinopteri; order Cypriniformes; family Cyprinidae; genus Enteromius; species Enteromius thamalakanensis. The sequence goes on along the minus strand of JAUCMT010000134.1, from coordinate 11,959,869 downwards.
GGCTCTGAGCTCAGAATTTTGGCCCAAACACAGAGTATCCCCGACAGGTTAGGAATAGTTGTAAGTGTGCAGATGGGGTTGTGAAGGGATGCACTGTCAAGGAAGTCTGCTGTGTATATATACACATATAAACTTGCTCCTCCAGAACTTTGTTAAGGGGGGGGGGGGGGACTTAAATGTGTATAAATTTGTGGGAATAGCTTCACCTACAGAAAAAAGTGAGTATAAGGTTTTTTTTCAGTTAATCTTGGCAAATCCCCTTTCCTAATGTACTAGTTAGCAAGTTTAATGAACCTGAAGCTTACCATCTCTCAGAGAACTGCAGGTCACCCCATCGAAGAGAGAGGTGGGGTGAGCAGAGCTCATTAGCATTTAAAGAGTCATGCTATGAAATGGACAACTATTGAACAATTGAACAAAGATGTTTTTGACAATGCAAAAAGGGTGTTTTTTTTTGTTTTTTTTTTACAACCATTGAGAAACTTTAACCAAAGTATGTTTTAGACTTTTCATTAATACCTAAAGAATCATATCAACTGGTGGAAATGGGCATCTGATGACCCCCTTAATCAACATCATGTATCAAACAGCTACTAAGACAGACCTGTAGCAAAATAGGAGCCCAGTTGAGCCTTCATCTGTCCCAGTGGTTCTGCAGCATTCCTCAATCGAGCCACCTGAGAGTCAGTCAGATCACCGACAATCACCACCACATCTACAGCAAGAAGGAAAATTCAATATCAGGCACACGTGAAAGGAATAAAAATGTTGGTATAATTGCATGTAGTTACAAACCTGTAACACTCACTTTGCTCTGTTGTAAGTGATAAAGTTATATATATAAACATATATATATAAACCCCATTAATTTTATTAATTTTAATCTAATCCATTAACTTAATCCATTCCTGTACAGTGGAAGTAAATGGGAATGGATTAAATTTGGTTACAAACCTAAAAAATATATAGATTCAACAAAAGAAAGGCAGTCATACAGGTTTGAAATTACACATAAGGGAGAGATGACAGAATTTAATGCTTGGGTGTGCTATCCGTACTCTAACACTTTAAAGTTTACACTGACACCATATAATTGGATAATTATAATTACCTGGGTTCAGCTCATTCACCATAGTCACAATGCGCTGCAGTTTGGAGCGGCCTACTGTAGGTCCCAGATGTATGTCGGACAGAAGCACCAATCTGAGTCCATTCAAAGACTCAGGGAGCTTCTCTACTGGGATCTCCACCTCAACTACTCTAGGGGGCTGGGCAGCATTTACCAATCCATACACTGCTAGTATTGCTGTTAGGATCATTGCCACCACTATATGACTGACTGATCCGCTAGCGACCGCATCCTCTCCTCCTCGGCTGCGGGAGAGAAGCTTGCGAAGGCGGGTTAAGCAGCCAAAAACAAACAGGAAGAACAGTAGGATGACATAAATGCCCAGACAGGAGAAACTGAGCAAGGATAACCAGTGTGGCTCAGTGTCGACGAGGAAAAACATGCATAAGTAGCTCCCGTGCACCAGAGTAAGAAACAGCAGGACAAGAAGACGCCAACATCTCTGCGGGACAGAAGCTGCACCTCTAGCTCCGCACAGCCGCCGCGCCACGCGCTTCCATATATAAAGAGAGCCGAGGAGCAGCAGGGAGTTGATAAAGAGCAGAAACTGAACGCGAAACAACGAAGCGCGAGTGTTTTTGCTCACCCGCTCTGAGAGTAATGTTCTGGATATAAGCATAGAGAAAAAAACAACTCCCGATGCGATTCCTACTTTCCCCTCGGCGGAGAGGCGCCCGAATCCGAACATACTGACCGTCATGTGCTCGGTCACTGACCCCGGTACAGGCTGTTGCAACTATACTGCATTCATTCTTTTGACAGCAAGGTGTAACTTATAAGAAAAATAAAAGAGCTCCTCATACCTGGCAATTCATTTGAGTCATTCTCTTAACTGGGACATGGGAGACAATACTAACGTTACTTCCGCAGACAAAGAGGTGTGATGGCTGCTGTTATAACAGCATGAAGGATACTGTTGCGGTTCGCGGTTTCCTACTAGAAAGGGCATATAGACACTGCTACACACCCAAGCTTGATAAACGACCACTACACGTTTCTCGATCGTGTAAACAAATTAAAAATAAACACGTCGGTCTTTTGACAGCGTCTCTTTCTGCGTGACAAGTGTGTGCGCTAATGTCATTGGCTCGTCACATTCAAGAGGCGTGGCTAATGTGACGCTCTTAATTCTGATTGGAAAGGATATTATTGACGCTTATTTTTTTTTGTTCAATATCTTACTTAAAACGTTATCACCCAAGAATGAGCTGTTTGCTACATTTATAGCCAATACTTGTTAGATTTAAGTAACCAACTAACACTCTATTTCCTTTTTATTCTGTTTTGGAAAAATTGAAGCCATTTATTTAGTTAGGTCAGACAACTTTGGTTTAATAATGTGATATAACAAAATGTTTTTATTTAATAATAAAAATAATAATAAAGTGACCATTATTGTAAGTAGGTTAATGTCAAAAATGTTAATACATACAGTGTCAAAAGCATACACGCAAAACAGCATGTGTATTTTAAAAATGACCCCGGACCCCAAAAACAGTCATATGGGTTTATTTTTTGAAATTGAGATTTATACATTATCTGAAAGCTCAATAAATATGTTTTCCATTGACTGATGCATGGTTAGAACAAACCAGTTTCTCAGTATTGGACAATATCTGGCTGAGATACAACTTTTTTTGCTGAAATATTGACAAAATCAACATTCCAACAATAATCAACAATAGTCCAATAAAGTTTCTAGCGAAGCATACTACTTATCAAAAACTACATTTTGACCCATACCTATAGGTTTATTGCTTTAAATGCTGGCTATTGCTACAAATATACCCATGCTACTTTTGACTGGTTTTGTGGTACAGGGTCACCGAAGCACACAGGCCATCTGAAGGCTCTTGTAGGTTTGAACCCATCTGGTCTAACTCTAACACCTACATTTTTAAATGTTCTCAAGCACAACACCATGTGTGCAGGAGACAGGTCAAACATCATTAGTTCTGTAACAGCATCCAACAAATCTGTGTTTCGGTAATGACAACCAGCTCATCTGTTCCTACAATTTAGACATACTTTTATATTTGCACCTTGTGGTGTATTTAGTGTACCCGAGCTACTAATTACAGATTTTTATAGTATATGTATGATCTATTCCAGGCTTCATCAAATCTTACCCTGGAGGTCCAATGCACTGCAGAGTTTGGATCTAACCCTAATCAAACTCACCTGAG